>JBAIAA010000815.1:0-385000 GCA_037893245.1 Crossaster papposus | reverse complement strand
AAAATGCGATTCAAGAAGTGTTGTTACAATATTTTTTTAACATCACTAGCGATACAAAAAGTTAGGCCTAGTTTAAAAAAAAATAAGTTTAAAAGTAAAATTCATAATCTTTTTGAAGGCCCGTCTTTAAACCAAAAGTGGATTTTATAAACCCTATTGTTTATCTTAAGCCCTTTAAAAGCTGTTGATCGATTGATTTGCATTACAAAAGGGCCTTCTTATGTTTGGGCGGGCTTTTCAAATTCAAAAATGCTGACTTGCATTTTGGGACGAAACTGTTTTAGGGTGATTTTGTTAAAATAGTGAAAACATTTGTTTTGCATTAACAAGTAGTTTAATAAAATGGGCTTATAATTCATAATTAATTTGTGGGCTTCAGAGTTTTTTTATATTAAAAATATTTTTTTGTTTTGGGGTTCCGCTGAATTTTCACTCGCCATGTATTGTGCATGTGTTGCCTGGGGCCAATTTCATAGAGCTGCTAAGCACAACAATTTGCTTAGCACAAAAAAGACTTGCTCATTAAAAACAGGTTACCAGCCAAAATTCTACTTGTTTTTCATGCTAAGCAAAAAAACAGCTGATTATCAATCAAAAACAATAAAGACCACGTGAAAATTTGGTCTGTAACCTTGTTTTTGCCAAGGTCATGCTAAGCAATTTGTTTGTGCTTAGCAGCTCTATGAAATTGGCCCCTGGCGGATTGCACAGTGGCTGAAAAAAGCGACTAACGTGATGTACAGTACACTTAGTTGTGACGACAGTGTGTGGACAATCATGGCCAAGTTCGATCAAGGAACTCTAGTTAACTAGTGGTTAGTTTGTGACGTCATTAGGGCATGCGCACTAAAGTTGAAGTGCGCACTAAAGTTGAAGTGCGAACGACTCTAGTCAAACTATTGATAACTGCCAAACTGGTTTTCTCTACTGTGCTATTAAAGCGGCTATTGGTTACCATCGATGCGACCAACCGCGGTAGGCTGGTCGTGAATAGTCGACTAGAATAGTCCAACCATCCTCAACTAGCCTGAGTTCGATCAGAGTTAGTCAAACTATAGTTAACTATAGTCCTTGATCGAACTTGGCCCATGACTCCCGCCTGATGTGAAATCACATGACACCCTCAGTGTGTGGACAATGACCGATGGAGTGTACATTGGCCCGTCAGAAACCTTGTCAGTATGTACACGACACGAAACAAGTATCTCGTCATAAAGAGTATGCCGTGAATTGAACAGCCATAGACAATAATGTCACTTAAAGGATCTATGCAATAATTAATTGTGTCTAAGGAGCACATGTTCTTTTTGCAACTTTCTATACTCATATAAACGTATATGAAAACTGTGTACAATCACTTTTGGGTTAATTTTATTGAAAGGTGCATTTCTTTGAACATGTAAACAAATAAGTCTGGTTTCCAACGGGGTCCGGTAGCTAGCGGTGAATCTTGCATATGTCAAGAGGAATATCTCCTGATGTTTGCAAATGATATGCAGGACAAGGCAGATATACCCATAATACAACTCGGTTATCGCATTGTAGAAGATGGCGGCCGATGTACTTGCGTGTAATGTAACTAGTAATAGTAGGCCTAATTATAATTTATACGAAGAATTACTTAGCCGTATCTACCTGGTTATCCTTGAACGCAAGGCCGTGCTGTATCTGCAACGCGAACGTACGGGGGCGGCGCGGGCGGGAAACAGTATACAAACAAATGCCCGTACTTTTGAACTGAAATAGTTCCAACGTTGAGATTTTTTTCCCGGAATTACAGTTTCGATAATTGAACATGAAAATCGCATTATCATAAAAACAAGTATCCCCAATATCCCCGAAAAGGAATTGGCAGAACAAAACTTGAAAATAAAGTTAGATGGAACACAAAAATGTGTCAAGGATTACATTTACAACAATTACGCTGCATGCACCCTTTAACTTAAGCTTGAGACAACATTGTTTTATTTTTGTGTAGGTATGGTTTTTGCATTAGCCTGTAAGCTAAAAGGTTATCCAATACAGTAAAAATATAACTTTTTAAGAAAGTATTCAGCCGCAAAAAGGTATAATGGACGAAAAAAATACAAAACAACAAGAACAGTTTATACATACTGAGACGAAATTGATGCAGGTTTTGAAATGTGTATGCACATGTTAAAGATAATTAAGTGGGTTGCTGTAACACCATGTGGTAAAATATTTGTTGGGAGCTGTGTGGTTCTGAAAAGAACCGGAGGGAACTCAACGTTTCGGACAGTATGCGCTGGCCGTCGTCAGGAGACGGGTTCCAACGGTGAAGCGGGATATGTTTGTTTGCATTCGTTCATTTTAATACATGGCGGTGCTCGTGAAAAAAAAGACCTTGAATATTTAGTTGTTCCCCTCTATTTGTTTTGTCTTTGACGTGTGTTTTTTCAAACTGCAGTTCACACCTGCTCATATTTCGGTAGTTACGCCTTGGCGGGGTATGTGTAGAAAATTGACACCGGCAGGGCATGAGCGTACCGAATTCCATCTGTCTGCTCCGTGGTAACCGAGTAATGCTCGTTTTCTCTTCAATGTTTCGTATGAATAAAAACTAGCAAATGCTATGAAGTACAAGCAAGTACAAGTATTTACTTCGAAGTAAAAGCATTAAAGGAAAAGCAAATGCTTCAATTCATATGAATAAAATAAAGTTTTACTGTTTAGCATTTACTGGCTGAAATAGCAGTAAATGCTTCTTACTTGCATTCGATGGAACATCCGAATGGTTTATAAAAATAGAGTCTCTATTGTGTGTACGTACAGCCATCAACGCACGCAAGTGGGTAAATGCCGTCAATAGGGGACGGGGCATTGTCCGACCGTCTTCCCTCTTTTGTTTGTACTCTAACGTTTTCGGATGATCCCATAGGATTTGCACACGAGTCTGAATCGGGGACCTTTGCGGAATAGGGGACCCCATTGTTCCCTTTGTCATACGTCCCCTATTTCAATCAAAAACAAACGCATGCCCGTACGCTGACGGGTGTTTGAATGAAATCGGAACCTCAAGTTGCTGCTTCGCAGTTATGTTGCCCCTTTCTATTCCCAGAATGTGGCAAGAAATAACCGGCCATCTACGTCTCGTTTCTTTCATCAAACCCAGTAAAACTGCTTGTATTTTGATCCTAGACACTCCATCTTCCATGTTCATACGTTTTCCTGCCTAACCACATATAAAAAGCTCCTATTTTGCATACTAGCATTTGCTTCTCTTTTTGTCAAGGTAGCCCCGACCCAACCTTGAAAAATGACGAGTAAATACTGCAAATCGGATAAAAATTAGTACATTTTACTCATTTTTATTTATACCAAATGGAGCAAATACTAATATTCTAGCAAATGCTGGAAAGTAAACAGTAAGTACTTTTAGTCTTTAGCAAATACTTTCCAGTAAAACATTTTGCTTCATTTTTATTCATACAGATGCTATAGTAAAAGTTTGAAAATTGGTAGTAAAAGCAAATGCTAGTTTTTATTTATAAAACAGCCGTCGAGAAACATCAAGTCGTTTCGGTCCTCTCCGTTTCTGTTGTTAGCTCCAGTAAGCTTCAGCTTTATGCTCTTGTATCCCGTGTCTGAAAAGATTGTACTTTTTCGTTTCTGACGACCTCTCGGTGTGTTTTTTTCATTCGCTGTTGAAATTGTTTTCTATTTTTTCTGTCACGATTTTATGATTCGTTTGGCGGGGTGTGTGCAGGATAGGAAAGCACACAGGTTTTAGGATACTGTGGGTTAAAACGGTGTCTTCTCCGAGTTTCATCTGTCTCTGTGTACACATTGCTTTATTTCTCCCGCCTCTTTATCATCCTATGTGCTTGCTAAATTCCATGTGCTCTGAGTTGGGAAATGCAGTTTGTTCAATTCTTGTGTGCTGACAGGATCGGATGCAGGCTGGGATGCGCGGTAGACAGACTGCTGGCTGGCGGACGCATAGACATCAAACTCATAGAGCTATATTAAATTACTGGAGCGCTAACTCTTCATTCTTGTAGAATCCTTTGAGCAAATCAGGTTTTATGTTGGTCACGTTTTAAATTAGAAATTTCTTCTATTTTTAAAGCACATATTAACTTATATTTGGTACGTACAGAAAGGTGAGATCTCGAAATGTACCAATTAAAGAACATTAAAAAAACCTAATGGACGAGTAAAAAATTTAGATATAAATTCGTCTGTTCGTGAAAATTCAAAATCAACGGTGTTGGCTTGTTTTGGCCACAGCGCACAATTCGTCTCTTTGTGAAAACTCAAAAATTCACACGCGCGTTGTTTTGCCCATATTTGTCTGTTCGTGAAAACTCCAAAATATACACTGTACGCGCGTTGTTTTGGGCCCTTCGGAGCAACGATTCCTCGGAGCAACGTTGTTTTGCTCCGAGGGGCAAAAACAACGCGTGTACAATGCTTAGGCTACATTTTGGAGTTTTCACGAATTATATACGAACTGAAAATACGATTTTGGTGAAATTTTTCCCCAGTATGATTTTCGTGATCCTGTTTTTGACAAAATTAACCTCACCAGAATGTTCGTTGCAATCATAGAGCTATATTAAATTAAATATAGCTCTATTGTTGAAATCCACTAATCGATTTCGGCCCAAAACCGAATAAAAAAAAAAAAATGATTTTTGCCAAAGTCGTCTCTTAGTGAAAACGCTGACGATCTAATTAGCGCTGCTTCACCACAAAGGAATATTGTGCGTGTGTATTGTACGTGTTTATAATCGCAGTTCTGCTATCGCGGATTGGCTCCCTATGAATGCCTGCGGAGAAAAAAGAAAAAAGATAAACCGCTGTATGCAGTTTGCAAAGACGAATGTCGGTGTTAGGGAGCAGGGGCCAATTTCACGGAGCTGCTAAGCACACAAATTTTCTTAGCACAAAAAAGTCTTGCTCATTAAAAACAAGTTATCAGCCAAAAACCTACGTTTTTTTCGTGCTAAGCAAAAAAACATCTGATTATCAATCAAAAACAATAAAGATCACGTGAAAATTTGATCTGTAACCTTGTTTTTATCAAGGACAAATGTTCATGCTCAGCAAATTTGTGCTTAGCAGCTCCGTGAAATTGGCCCCTGGTCTATAATCGTGTCGTTAGCGGCGGGCGCGCGCACTGAGTGCAAAGAATACACTACGTGCACAATCAAATTAGTCGTCTTTAGCATAGACTACCACCCACGCAGCGCAAATACTACGTTTTGCGAAAATGGGTTTCGAACTTTTTTCACTCGGTACTGTTCATTGGTACGACAGCTCATTAGTTAAATGACATGACCAGATACAATTCTGCTATTGAATGTATAATTAAATAGCTATTAATTACGAAACGGATTTGCCACTTCGTGAAAACACAACTGTACTAATTTTGTTTAGACGCGTGCGCTTTTTTATGCCCGCGTCACACTGTCCCAAAATTGACACCAGATGGCAATCATAGTCATACGATAAAGGAAATGTTCAAATTCGGCTCTGATCGTAAAAACATCGGGCCATTCGTGAGGGCATCGTATGACTGCCGGTAGAGTTTCTTAGGCTCCGGTAGCAACTTCGTGAGCGGTGGCAAAATCTTTGGCATGCCAACAAATTGGCGAAGGACTTTGCTAAGGTTCATTTTCGTGTTGAATTCGTGTGTCCATTTTGCCCTTCGTAAGGCCATCGTGAGGACAATTCGTGTCACTTGTCAAATCGTGTCACCTTCGTCTTTATGCTAGGTTCCCACTGTCGTGCGATCCGTATACGAACGCCACGATTGGCCATTCGTAGCTGATCGTGGAATTTGTGTTTCCTTTTCTGAAATTTCACGTTAAAGGATACGAGTTGATGCGAGTCGATATAGGTACGATTAGGTGCGCTTGGATGTGATATAGTCACGATTGGTCAATTTCAAGAGACACGATCTGTCACGATCTGGTCTTCCGTTCAGATACGATCAGATACGTTCCGATAGGATTGTTCCGATTGAGTCCACGATTGGGTTCCGATCTGACACGATCAGCACGATCGTGGTTCCCGATTTGGGACGATCTAGTACGTGCAGATACGTTCCGATACGTTCCGATTCGATCATCACGAACCGATGCGCTCTGTTGCGATCAGATACAATTGTGGTCCCGATGTCTTTCACGATCGGGATCGAGAGTGATCACGATTTGAGCCACGATTGGACCCCGACGGGTATATATACAGCCCGACTGACCATGGACTTCATTGTTTCTTGAACTTCTACAGAGTGAAGACTACAACCCACAATCAGATCGCAGCGCATCTCAACAGAGGTGGTGTTTGTCTTGTCTAAGGTTGATCCCGATCACCACGATTTGGAAGCACGATTAGATGCGATATGTCGCGCTTTGTTACGATCCATTACGATCTGATGCGATGATCACGATTGAAAATTAACCGTTTTAATCGTAGAAATTTTCGTTTGAACCGTCCAAACATTTTCTACGATCAACACGATTGCCACGACTGACCTCAAGATCTGATAAGATCTGATAGGATCACCACAATTACTCCACAATTAGGACCACGATTTCAATCGTGGCGCGAATCGTGATAGTGGGAACCTAGCATTACTTCGTGTGATCATCGGTGCCATCGGGCATTCGCCTCACGAAGACAATACGAAGGAAACAAGAAGCTGCCCGATTGTCTTAGGAAGGCAACACGACTACGTGAATCCCTCGCAATGCCGTCGTGTAGCCATCGTATTATAGTACGATGACATCGAGATGGGACCACGGTGTCGGCGAAGACAGCCGAATTTGAGTAGCTCGAGCGTTTCCCATGTGTCATGGTAAGGTAGACATATACAAGGCCAACCTCAGAGCATCTTCCTCAGTCAGTCCTGAGCAAACGCAGTTCGAACGCATTGTACGACGTCGTGTAGCCATCGTGTGGCCTTCGTGTGTCCAGCGGGTAAACTGCTTAATACAAATTCACATCTTCGTGTTGCCTTCGCCTGTGGTTCAGGTGCCTTCGTGTGACCTTCTGTAGGCATCGTACTTGCTTCGGCTGTTGATTGGCTTTTGACCAAGTTCGGGGCCATCTTCGCGCGAAATTCAAAATTCCATATTCGTATGGCCATCTGGTGTCAATTTCGGGACAGTGTGACGCGGGCATTACGGGAGCCAGTTCGAGACGACGGTTTTGTAGTCGCATAGAAAGGCGCACATGTAAACAATAATGAATAATACATATATGCAAGCTACCCACATTGCTTTGCGCGCCTGAGCTTCCTTCACATAATCATGTATTTATTTATTTATTTATTTATTTTATTCAACACCCAACAGCGATATAGCGCCAATTACAGGGTGGATAAATGAGAGAAGACAATGTGAAGAAGTTACAGTTTTAGAGGTGGGAGGAAAACCCCAGAAGAATATTCTGGGGAAGCTCCACGGAATCAGGCAGGGACTGAAAACCCAATCAATATTATTGGCCCACGTGAAGCGGGTTAACCATTACCAGCGCCCTGTTTGGGTGGTAGGTTCGAGCGAATAGAAGCAAAATAAGTTTCTTTTCGTATATGTTATGTAGTTCTCAGTTCTCACAGAGAAAACAAAGACACGCCTTCCGAAGATAAGTTGTTTGCTGTAGTTTTGTGAGTTGTGTGGTTCTAAAAAGAACTCAACGTTTCGGGCAATATGCGCTGCCCGTCGTCAGGAGATAGAGCTAAGCATGTAGTGACTTCGAAGATACAAACCTGCTATCCCCCTAAATAAATGTTTCAACAACATCACATTCCACAATACTGTTTGCAAGATATCGTATAAAATACTGGGGTGGAAGGGGGGGGGGGGGGTAGGGGTTCAACGACATGACAAACATTAATCATTCGTAACATACACACCTAACTTTCAGATGTAAAAGATATGTTGCAAACGGTTTCATTTTAACTCAAAACTATACGCAAACACTTTGCCTGGTTTTGGAGCCCAAGCTTTATAATGCTGCAGGCATGTTAGTTATCGGTTTCAAAGCGTAATCAATTACAACAACAGCGAAGGTAAAGATATTATATTCAAACGGCGAAATTACATTTTAATTACATTGTTAAATTACACGCCTCATGTTTTGTTTGTCTCTTGTGCAATTCACACCTGTTGCAGTACACCAGATATTTATTTCCTTCGAATCGATACTCGCCCGTCTTCGCCTATCTCAAGGTGTTCATTTCACGCGATCAAGCTCTTGCTAAATTTGGTTAGGTATGAAATGTTGCAATATTGTCGGCGCCTGGTTTTGCACAAACCGCTCGATTCTTACACCCCGATATTGACCCAATACGATATTTTCCGTCAGAAAAGTGGCAAGCTATACAGATAGAAAAACACTTTCGTCGACACTCAAACACTTCGAATTTATCGATTTGAGTTAAGTGCTTTGCACGGAACACAAAATGTTTGTTTTGTTAAGGGAAGCGAAAGAGACCATTCCGGAAAAAAAGACTATTGAACTGTCGAAAATTGTTTAATCATTTTGTATTAATTTAAAAGTGTAATTCGTTCCACAAAAGTATTGAACTGTTCACAATTATTTTATCAAATTATTTAATTTAAAAGTGTAGAATTCCTCCGCTTTTTATTATTAGTGTATTCGATGTATTACTACAAACTTTGTGGTGTCAATCAAACACTTTATAGTGTTTATATTTGTTTTTGAATACTGCAGTTTTGTTGGTGCCGTAGGCCTAATTATATATGTACACTTACTGTGTAAAACATGGGGCCGTATGAATAAAAACTATAGCATTTGCTTATACTACAAATTTTCAAGCATTTACTGGAATCTGTATGAATAAACAAATTAAGCAAAAGGTTTTACTGGAAAGTATTTGATAAAGACTAGGAGTATTTATTTTTTAATTTCCAGCATTTGCTAGAATATTAGTATTTGCTCCATTTGATATGAATAAAAATGAGTAAATGCTTCAGATTTGCAGTATTTACTTGTAATTGTTCAAGGCTGGGTCGGGGCTACCTTGAAAAAAGAGAAGCAAATACTAATATGAAAAATAGGAGCTTTTGTATATGTGGTTAGGCAGAAAAAGGTATGAACATGGAAGATGGATTGTCTAGGATTAAAATACAAGCAGTTGTACTGATTTTGGGGAAAGAAATGAGACGTAGATGGCCGATAATTTCTTGCAATATTGCTGAGACAGAAAAGGGCATCATGAGGTTCCGATTTCATTCAAACACCCCTGTCAGCGTACTTACATCTATGCGTGGGTGTGTATCGTACACACAATACAGACTCTATTGTTATAAACCATTCGGCTGTGAAATCAATTGCAAGTAAGAAGCATTTACTGCTATTTCAGCCAGTAAATGCTAAACAGTAAAACTTTATTTTATTCATACGAATTGAAGCATTTGCTTTTCCTTAATGCTTTAATTTACTTCAAAGTACATGTAAATGCTTTTACTTTTTGCTTGTACTTCATAGCATTTGCTATTTTGTATTCATACGACCCATTGTGCTAGCATGCATAGACGATGTGCCCTCTGACGTCACGTGTTTACATCTGTATTCAAATGTGCCCGTCAATATGCGCACACATCGTGTTTTGCATAAAATTTGGTTGAGGAGTGACGCCACAGGTCAGACCACCTTTGAATTATGTGACCTCTGATGTCGCCTCTTAACCAAATTGATGTAAAACACGATGCGTGCGCAAATTGACGGGCACTTTTGAATATAGAATACAGAGGGCACGTGGTCTATAGTTACACTATTTGGAAGTTTTTCCTTTGTTTTATACAAGTAAACAAGTTCACATAACGAACGAGGATCCCCTATTGTGTGTCTTTTATTCCTGTACAATAACCTAACCCCGTTAATGCTATACTCGAACGACCAAGGGTCCAAATTTTGACAAAGACACCGTCGTCCGAGGATTCTTTGTTCCCTCTGTTCTCTGCTGTGTTTCGATCCTCGGTCGTAATACCATGTAAGAGTGTAGAAATTCACACCCGTTTGTTTATGGTGTAAATCGAGGAATTGTGCTGTTCCTTAAATTATCCTGTTCTTTAAATATGAAGCAAAACATGAGACGAAGGACCCCCCCCCCCCCCCCTCCACCCCCTTTGGTTTCTAGGGGATGCGTAAGGTAACAATAGTCTAGACAGTATATAGGTATTATGGGGGACTGAGTCCCTCGGTCTCGTATCGTTCTGGGTGTACCAATTCACCGACGTGGCGTCATGGATGTGTCCTCCATTTACACCATAAACAAACCCAATTATACACGCAAATTTTCTCGGCAACCTTACATTTTGATTTGGGGCCCCTCGGATGTTCCTCTTCAATTCTTACTACAGATAACCCTATAGGGCCTAACCCCATTTTCCCTATAGGATTTTTTTCGCTAGAACACGCAAACTATCAAACATTCAACTCGAATCGGGTAAAAACAAATTCTGAAAAAAAACTCGAGATCGAACTTGCCGCTGTCTACACAACGACGAAAGAAAAAATATCACCGATTTTGAAAATGTGGATTTCTTGAGAGACATGTACTAGTTTGATAAACAAGCTTTTCAGCTTTAAAAATACCCCTACTACAAAACCAGTTAGCCATAGGCCTACATTTTCACGTGGGTAATCAGTTTATTTATTTATTATTTATTATTCCTGCAACTTATATATCTGCCATTACACAACAAGTCTGTTTGTTTTTCCTTCAAAAGACTCGTTTCTGAAGTTGTGGTTTGTTGTTTACTTCAGCATTGCCTTCCGGCCTTTAGCCTGTAATCCGATTTGTAAGAAAACAAACCAAATTCCCTTCGGACTTCGTTTGTAAAAATTCAGACTTTCGTTCCAAAACTGTCCACTTATTTTTTTTCATTCTTCTCGGAGACGACAAATATCACGCGACAGCCAAACAAAAAAAGAAAATGTTTGCCAAGGGCCAATTTCGTAGAGCTGCTAAGCACAAAAATGTGCCTAACATGAACATTCTTTCTTGGCAAAAACAGGGTTACAAACCAAATTTTTCAGGTGATGTATATGGATTGTTTGTGACTTTAGGAAAACAACAATGAGTTTTGGCTGGTAACCTGTTTTTACTTAGTTCTTTTGTGCTAAGCAATTTTGTGTGTGTTTAGCAGCTCCATGAAATTAACCCCGGGGTAATTTTGTAGAGCTGCTTAAACACAACACTTGCTTAAGCACAAATAAACTTTGATCAGCTAAAACCAGCTTACCAGCCACAGCTCCATGTGATGTATTATTGTCTGTGGTTAGTATTTAGCTGTTATTGGCTTAGCATTAAAGGGATCGTATACGTTTGCTAATTGGAACCCATTGTTTGTTTTAATCCTAATAGTTATAGATATATACCATAAAACTAACCTGTAAAAATTTCATTTCAAAAGGTGGTAGCGATTTTGAGATATTGCCGAGAATCTAGAGCGGTAATGTCCACGCATCTGAGAAACGTCACTGCAGTAAAGCTTCTCAGATTCAAATGTTAGGGGCTAAAAAGTGATATTTTTTCAATAACCGCAGTACTATACTTCGAAGTGAACAGTTTCTAAAAATGCATTATTCTATCCAAAACTGCTGTACTTCTTACCAAGTAAGTTTTTATCGCGACAATTTAAGCAAAATGTGTGTGCTTATAAAGAGCTCCATTAATTTGGTTCCTGGTTTAAAAGGGAAAACCTGAATATCCGCGGGCCTATTTGGTTTGCAAGTCAACGCGCCCCCAGCAAAAATTATTGTCGGACTTCGTTTGTCGTCGGTAAAATACATTTCCGCCAACAGAATATTGAAGGCAGTTTGGCAGAAAGTAGGGCATATTAAATGTTGGGCTTTCACTATTGTGCCGGCACGTCAGTGTGAATTAGGGTAAATTAGATAAGTCTCAATTTTGCAAAATCAGCTGGGTGTTTTCACTCAGTAGAATTCAATTTATTTCTCTTACTCTTCAAAGAGGGGGGGGGGGGGGGGGGGGGCGCAGAATGGTTATTTCCCAAGCCAGTTGGTGTTGAACTTACTCGTAACGGTCATGTGTAATGTGTTTGTTGGTAACTTGCACTGTGTACTTTCCATCCGTTTATTTTAAAGGAAAACTCCACCCATAGTTTATAATTGCATAATGTTAAAGAGTGTCAATTGCGATTGTGACTTGATTTTTATTTCATTTTTATCGGTTTCGGTAATCATATAAAACAGAGATTTTCTCGCACTGCGCTCACCGTCATGCGAGCCGCCATTTTGTTCTGGTTTATCGGTACATCCGAGATATTTTGTGACGTAGTGTCTGCACCATCAGTACGCGAAGTCCGATCGATGGTAGTCTTGATCCAAGACCAAGCTAGCCGCTAAATAATAAATGAAAAATCACAAATAGTCAAAAATATTTGGTCTGGGAACCAGACTATAATAATCGAACACTACATTAAACAAAAACGACTTAGCGCGCATAACATAACATAACATAACATATTTATAAAGCGCCTTTTCCAAAGGATGCAAAGCGCTTGGGGAGAATGCAGAAATCATGAAAACATGACACACAATCAAGTTACAATTCACAAGGTTCGATTAAACAGATGTGTTTTTAAGAGTCTTTTAAACTGTTCGACGGATGAAGCATTCCAGAGGGTAATGGGGAGAGAGTTCCAGCTTCGAGGACCGGCGATGGAAAATGCCCGGTCTCCAGCCTTCTTTGAGGTTCGTGGAACAACCAGATTGGATTGTGAACGCAGACCTTCACGTTTGGGTTTGCTGAGGTCGAGTATGCCCGAAATGTATGGTGGAAAAATGTTGGACAGAGTTTTGTACGCATGCGTGGACGAGTAGCTATTTGAGCTATGCTTGGAATGTCCTCGGAATTTTCCGGGTTCACGTGACACTTGCGTCAAGACTAAGATAGGGAAACGAATCTGGCGATAATAATAGGGCGCCCTCAATAAGCCCGGATATATACGGACGGCGCGCCGCGGAACAAATAAACGGCTAGCTTGGTCTATCTTGGATCAAGACTAGATCGATAGCGGCCCTGCACACGCAAGGAATGTACATGAACCCCTTAATGTACGGCATAGTGTATACACAATGTGTACTGTACATGTGAAAGTGGGCTCAAAATCATACGGGGATGGACCTGATGCCATAATTACTAGCTCACATAATTTTTATTCTTCTCAGAAAATACAAAAATAAACGATAGTTTGTGGCGCGTCAAGTCGATATTCTGCACAGAAATGCAATACATGTATTCGCAATAGTCGGGCGCCGTACAACATACGTCTGCGTAATGTAGTTGGCCGCGTCAAGGTGGGATACCAGTGCGAACAACATGCAATAAAGCGATGTGCATTGAGGTGCAGACACTACGTCATAATTTCCCGGGCGAGGCGGGACATTTGAACAATATGGCCGCGCCCTTGTACTCCTGAATGGCGAGAAATCGTGAATATAATAAGCGCGTGTGTCGTTCTCGATAACAAATCAAAACAAATTCTCTGCGGAGTCAGTATGTTACCATATATTCTTTTAGACTAGGTAAAATATTATTGAGCCTGGAATTTCCCTTTAAAGGTAGAGGCCATTTGCAAACATAAAAAACACAAAGAACTACCTAATTATTATGAAATACCTTGACTGTAAGTGAATAACAGTCTCAAGCATCCTGTGAAATCACAGCACCTGGTGTGCTGTAGTTTTCAAGTAAAGTGAAATTCTGTATCAATTTCCAACGATTGCCGGCTAGCTATCGTTGGATAACCTATTTTCAAACACTGTCCCTAATTTATTAAATTGTGTTGGTTTACATTTTATTTGCAATTCTATTACGTTAAGGAGAATGGACGAGGACTGTAGATTCGTGCAAATAATGTACGAGGCGAAGCCGAGTACATTCCTTGCACGAATCTACAGTTCCGAGTCTATTCTCTGACTTAATCAATTTTTTTAAACAACAAAGGTTTATTCAAATGAGCCCAGGCGTTACACTGGTTGCCAGGTTTTTGAATAAGGCATAAAAACAAAAATTATGTTGGCGTAACCCGACCGACCCTAAAAATACGGCCGACCCTGGATATATTTGTTTTCAAGGGACGAAATTTAATGATTAAAATCTATATAAATCTAGCCTAGTTATAAATACGTTTGAAATCATTTCTGACCGTTTCTCATTGTTGTGTGTGTGGATTGTGAAAATATTGAACCTGGACACGCTATCGTGTATCACTACCGGCTTAAACAATTAGAAAACATATCATTTTCATTGCTGGGAGGAAGAAAGACAAAAAAGGAAAAAAAAGAATCCCTACCTACCTACCTACCCTATTTTGGGGGGCCCGTTACGCCAACATAACATTTGTTTTTATGCCTAAGTGTAGATCGTATCAAGCTTAGTGCTTTGTGAATTAAAGTACGTTTAGTCAGAGTCTTTGTTAACTCAGTCTACAGTCTTTGTCAACTTAATGTACAGCCAAGAGTACATTCGTAACTTAATCTACTCTTGGCGGTAGATTACTTTGACAAAGACTACAGTTTCAATAATAGTATGACGTCACAGAAATAGATTAAACATCGTGAATTGGTGCCAGCCAACAAGTCTGGTTTTCTTAGCTGATATTTCTACGGACGTCTAAATAACTAAATTGCTCCGTTTCGTCTGAAGGAAAAGGCAAACAACCAGAATACAAAAACAGCATTACATTTCTTGGTTTTTTTCCAGCATCTATGAACACAAAACTAAATAATAATAATATTAATATATATCTGCGTCACAATATTTACTATATTATGAACCCCCAAACCCACCCATTTTCGGATTACAGCAAAAGCAAATGGTGTAGGTCCTAATCTTGTTTACAATCAGACTTACAAACGTATTTCTGAAATGTCAGAACTCACTGATCTCTACAAACTGGATAGGTCGATCGTACATTGATGGGATAGCGAGCCGTGAAGTCACCGGCGGCCATGTTGGGATATTCAAAACAATGCAGTGATCGCACGTGCGCGCACTGAAATTTTCAAATTTATTTTATTATAAAACTGGCACTTTTTAGTGTCTGGATATAAAATTAAACCCAAAAAGTTAAGAATTTCCTTGATCCAAAAAACCTCGTTTTTCCTTTTCCTATGGTTTGTGCATAAGGTTATAATGTTGGAAATGTTAAAACAAAATTGTGGTCTCATATCTTTTCCCGAAAATAGGGCTTTTTAATATTCAAACTTGGCGTATACATCTCATTATTGGGTGTTATTATGTTTAACTTAATTTTCCTAATCAAACTGGATCGTTTTTGCGACGTTAACTTCGTTTCCTGTGATATTAAATGAGTTTTCTCGGTCGTGCGCTATACAAACGTGTGTACGCCTGCAATGTTTTTAATATCCCAATATGGCCGCCAATGGCTTCACGTGCAGAGCCGCTCGACCTATCCAGTTTGTAGAGATCAGTGTCAGAACTAGACAAAAAACAATCAAGAGAAAATCATTAAAATACTTTGAGCGCGTAGTCAATCTGGGACCTTAATAATATTGGGTATTCAGGATTTGACGATAGTGTTTCGTGTGGCCGGCCGGCCGGCCTCGCGGCCTGCGAATTTTGTTTCCCGTAGGTGGGTGAGTCAAAATCATGAATTATTTAGTAGTTGCATTGATCACTGTACAACACTTAGGTTCTAGGTCTATTTTTTCCCCTTGAATTAAAAATACTCAAAAGATGTCAATGTGACCTACAGCTGGATTCGAACCAGGGATCTTTGATTCATAAACCTTCCCACTATCCACTGCACTACGTATAGCAGCTCGACAACAGCTGTTCTTTTAGTATCCCTAACTTAAGGTTCATCTGTGAAATTTTTTAAAAGAAGCTAATTTCAACTGATTTGGGTAGGTATGGGTATGGACAACTACAAAAAAAAAAGGAAGGAGGAATAGGGGTTGGGGAATTTTTTTTATTAGAGGTCAAAGGTCATTGACCCCTGCCCAAATCCCTAATTTTTTTATTTCAGCAACAAAATATGGTATATAGATGATCTTGGTGTCAAAATGCACAGAATTATAATAGAAGATGACATCAAATAATTATTGACCCTTGGGACCAAATCCTGACCTCCGAAAATGAGGTCAAAGGTCACAAAACAATTTTATTACTAAAATGTCATATTTATAGCAACAAAATATGGTATATAGATGATCTTGGTGTCAAAATGCACAGGATTATGAAAGAAGATGACTTATCATTTAAATCATCGTATACACAAACAAAACACAGCATACCCAATCATTTTGGTATTGTGCGAGCTGCAGCAACCGGCGTAGAACCCGCCCACTTTAATTACTACTACTACTACAACATTATTACTTCGACATTACTGCTTCAACTTGGGCAAAACACCACATTGCCAATAACTGTATATACTTATACATGTATATATATCGATATATTTGTCAACGTTATAAGTTAAGTTGAATTCGACATATTGTTTATAGCGATCGCCAGATACGAAAAACCACAAAAACCTATCTTTTTATAATTTTGGGAAAAGTGGAAACGTATGCCTGACCAATGCAGATCGCCACTCTCAGGCTAGCTAAACAATATAAGGCATATAAAGGGAGCTTCGCTTGTCAACATAATTCAATAATTATAAGAGCAAAATTAATCTAGTGATTAATTATTATATACAATATAGACAATTAAATAAAATTGTACGTGTTGTCGTTGCTGCTAGCAAGCGTGAAGTGACACATTACTCCCACTAGCAGTGCGTACCGCACCCATTCAAAATACCCGCCCTGACCACTGGAGCATACACATTAACATATCAATGATAAAATAGATGCATTTTAATTCGCCCCGGTACTCAAACGAATACATCAACATTTATCATTTAAATCATCGTATACACAAACAAAACACAGCATACCCAATCATTTGGGTATTGTGCGAGCTGCAGCAACCGGCATGAACAAAATAAAGAACGGGTAGATGTTAGATACCTAACCGCTTGGAAACGGATAATAAATTAGGGAAGCTTTCTTGAACATAGGAATCTTTAGCCGTCTCCGACTTCCAGCGACCATGGCGCTTGAACAGTCTATCGGCTATACCGGCCTTGGCGGCCTCTGAGGCTCCTCCGGATCTTAAACTGTGTAATGAAAATTTAGAAACATCTTCTACAATTGGAGAAAGCGCTTTTAGAATTAACTCTCCAACTCTTGAATATGATATGGGCTGATTAGTTTTGCGCAGGGAATATCCAATTTTAAATTTTGTTAAGCTTCTGAATAAAAAAAACATATCTTTCTTCAGAGGGAATAGCTGCAAGTTTAATATAAAGCTCTAACATAGCAACCGGACAAGTCTGACAAAACGATCTAGCGATAATGACGTCACTACCCTGTCGATATACGTCCGTCTTACTTGACTGGATCCGGATTGACATATGATCGTGGTGAAACGTTAGATCGTCCATCTTAAGCGAGGCTAACTCATTAAACCTTAAAAAAAAAAACGCAAATGAAATTAATGCCATATCCAAAATTCTTATGTTCATTAAATTTTGTACGGATCTGTCAGTTCCGTACATTTGTACCATCCGAGTTATATTGAGTAACTGTACTTGAGGCTCTTGAGTTCACCAATATGGAGGACAGCTGTTTGGCGAGATTGTTCAGATCTGGACTGTTGGCACTCCGAGTGAAACGGTGTCTCCAGTTGTCGGTGTTGAAAATTAGCTTGACGAAGAAAATTAAACAACATTTGTTAAAACTCTCAGTTAATAAATTATGAACGCTGTATTGAATTTTCAATCACTTTTCCTCAATTTAGGAACTGACCCGCTGGGGGTCCCTGCACCAGGTGCACCATCGAGCGCAAGTTGCTCGTTAACGTTATGAACGTTGTTAAACGGGAAACTCATTCATACCTGCTGAACCTCAGCGCTAGTACTGTACTGCGTACAATATTGTAAATAAACTTAGAGTTATCACTTCGCCCGTTTTCAAATAGTGGGAAAGGACTCACAAATTCATAAATATCAGTAATTTCGGATATGGGATTGTAACCATCTGGAAATAGTAACACCCAATAAGGGGCGGATCTCAAAGCAGGGCATATTAATGTACCCTCAGCTTTACTGGCCAATAGCTGCTGAATAACTCTTGGAACCAAATGAATAGGGGGAACCATCCAGTTATTATGCCCTGTCCAATCTTGGGTAAATGCGTCGGTTGCCTGTGTGCCTGGGTTCCAGTACCTAGAATTAAAACAACTTAATTTGGAATTATAATAGCTGGCAAACCGATCGATAGTAAAAGGTCCCCAATTGCGATCGAGTACAGAGAACATTTCATCTGAAGTCTGCCAATCGTCATAATCAACTATCTTACTTAGAAAATCTGCCTTTTCATTCTTTGCTCTCGGCACCCATTCCAATTCTAGAAATAATCCATTACGTAAACAAGTACGACATATGTCTAGCGCAATAGACTGCAACTCTGGCTTCATGCTGCCATTGGAAACTATTCTTGTAACTGCTTGATTGTCAGAAAACCATTTTACTCTATTGTTTTTGAACTTGTTTATTTGAGAGGTAAGAACCATTTCTATTGCTTTTAATTCTCTCCAGGTCGAGCTCATTTTCTGTTCGTTTTCTGACCACAGTCCGTGACTAATGGAGTCGTTGGCATTTACTATGTAACCTCCAAACCCGGATTTGCTTGCATCGGAAAACACTATTCTTGAACACATGGGATTGACATTTATTGGAGTTTCCTTTAGATTATCTAAGTTGTTCTGCCAGAAAAGAAGTTCTTCTTTAGCTTGCTCTGAAATGAGAACTTTGGAATTCCACGAATCTCTGGATTCGATTGCACAATGCATAGCTTTGGTCATGATCCTACTCATTGATCCCACTACTAAATATGATGAAATGATCCTACCAGCTACACTAGCTAGATCCTTGGCTTTGACCCAGGTTAACGAACCTGCTAACTTGGGAGTCAACAGTTCTTGGATTCCTTCCTTGATACTGCTTATCCGTCTGTGTGGTAAAACAAGGGAGCCATTGTTAAGGTTAATTGTTAAACCTAACCACTCGGTCTCTGAGACCGGATCCCAAATACTCTTTTGTATATTGGGTACGAACCCCGCGTTGACCAGGTCAACTTTAACTTGAGCACTGTGCTCTTTGGCTTTCTGAAAGCAATCTGCACATCCCAAACCATCATCTAGAAACACTACTATTTGTTTTCCTTCGCTTCTCCACTTTTGTACTAATGGCCTTACCACTTTAGTGAAAACATACGGGGCAGTGGATAAACCGAACGGTAAAACAGTAAACTTGAAAAATGTAAACGAGCCGTTGTAAATCCAAGAAAATCCCAAAAATTGTTGGTGTTCTGGTCGAATGCTGATATGATGGTATCCCGATTTGAGGTCAAACTGGAACATAGATCCGCCCTTCGAAAGATATATCAGAGCTGTACGCATATCTTCAAACTTGACGGATTGTTTCCACAAATACTTATTCACTTCTCTTAAATCTAATATCAGTCTCCGCTTACCTGATTTCTGTACTGAAACCGACAATGGGTTAATTATAAATGGTTGCTCGGTACAAATCAAAACACACTGCGTTTCTAATAAGTCTGAAATGGCCTCGGTAACAAAATTGTTGTTATTGATAGCCGAACGATTATTCACCCCGTAATTGACTTTTTCTACTCTTGGGGTACGTGGAGGTGTTTCATAGAACGGCAGCATATAACCGTTCTTTATTATATCTAGAACAAAGGAATTGGCTTTAATTGAATTCCAGAATTCATAGTGTTGATGCAAACGACCAGACACTTGAATGTTGCAACCTATGGAACACCTTTCTTCGTACTCAAAGTAATTATCAGTTAAATAATTTAACTCAACTTCATTGATATTTCTTGACGTGCTTGCTGCGATGTCCTTGCTAGGCGGAGAAACCCGAGGGGTGATAGGTCTTGTCTTGCCTTCTGTTGATGTTGGGACAGGTTTTCCTCCAATGACCTTGGCCTCCGCAAGCGAAGCACATGTCTTTGCTGGCCGAGAATCGTTGACCACGAAAAGACTGGTGTTGTATTGCAGAAGGGAAAGAAGAAGGAGCGGGAGCAGGAAGCTGGTAATCACCGGTCTTGAACCTCTTGACTCCAGACTTCTTGATGGATGAAGCTTTGAGCTTCCTAGCTGCCCTGTCTTCTGCCCGTGTAATCTTCTTGTCATCGTCGGAGTCGTTTGCTAACTCGTTGTTCTCGTATTCCTCAACTGTCGCCCACCCAGAGGGGCTGGTATCTGCGAGTCGGATTAGTTTTTGACGGTGCTCGAGCAATGTTTTTATGCTAGTCAGCTCCTGCTGAACTTCAGGATAATTACGTTCGGCCTCGACGACGTGATTCAATACCGACTGATTGAAGTTAAATTGTCGTTTATGACCCTCCCTTTTCCAGGTTAACTTGGTGTTGGTGGCCGATTTAAGTTTTGCGTCGAAGTTAGCAGAAGCTTCAGCTAATTTGTCTTCGACAATCTTGGTCTGACTAGAGGTGAATTGAGCCAATAGAGAGGTTTCGCACGCCTACCGGTACGTTTACGGATACGCATACGGTAACCGTAACAGTACGCGTTGGAGCGGATATCAATCTTGTTTCGCAAACCGTGACCGATAACAACATGCATGACAAATGTACAGTCGCCACCGACACCTTTTTTCAGTCTATTTTTCTTTTCTTTTTGGGGGCACTGCCTACAAATTACACTCTACATTCATGGGTTATAACACTAACAGTAATATGGCGGGGAGTGTTGTTGATTATACACGACACTTAGCTAAAAAGTCTACGAAAACGGTATCCGTTTTTTACCTACGTGTATGGCGGCCGGTATCAGTTCGTAGCGTGTATGGAAACGTCTTCAAAACGGTTACAGGTCACGTGAGCGCACAAAGTGATGACGTATTCGTATGCGGACCGGTATCAGCGACGGTGCGAAACCTCTCTATTAACTCCTTAATGTCCTCTTTGGTAGCTGGGGTTGACATGTTGAAACGTATGGAGAATTGCAACAGCATAAAATTGTATGTGTTGTCGTTGCTGCTAGCAAGCGTGAAGTGACACATTACTCCCACTAGCAGTGCGTACAGCACCCATTCAAAATACCCGCCCTGACCACTGGAGCATACACATTAACATATCAATGATAAAATAGATGCATTCTAATTCGCCCCGGTACTCAAACGAATACATCAACATATAGAATAACTACTGACCCTTAGAAAAGAGGTCAAAGGTCAAAAATAGACGTATTACTAAAATGTCATATTAGTAAAAAAACAGAAAAATTACCATGAACAAAAACAAATCTAAGAGGCTAATTTCAACTTATTGTGGCGGGTATGGGGGTTATTATTTATTCCAAGAGCAAAGAAGGAGGGGGAAATTCCCTTTCTGAGGGTCAAAGGTCTTTGACCCTGCACTATTATAAATTGTATCTCAGCAGCAGTATGTTTTTCATAGGCCTAGATGATCTTGGTGGTGTCCAAATGCACAGAATTATACTAGGAGACAAACACAATATGAAATGGATTCTTCACCACCAAAATACGAGGTTAAAGGTCAAAATGAGCAATTGGGCGGGGGGGGGGGGGGATTAAAGTTCATTAGTGTCAAATAGTTTGTGTATGTAAAGTATATGTGCATTTATAATCATGTTTGGTGTTTATTGGGAAGGAGCGTAATCATACATTCAGCCTACGTTTTTGTATTATTAAAACGATTCTCGGTCACATGGGAAGGACATTAAATTGAAGGACGTCTAACGCTGGGTTATGTGGAATTGTTTTCTTTTTCTGTAAGACTATTGGGTTTTTTAGTTAAAGATGAAGTGCTTTTGCAAGAAAATAGCAAAGGGAAACAGGTTTATGCAGGCATACTTCAAGGAATGATCAGTTTATTTGTTGTTGTTTGTTTGTTCAATCCCAGAGTTAGCTGCAGTGAATCAGAACTCATTCTACTATGGGAAGGGAAGGGTGTTTATGGAAGTTGTCACAAGTCAGAACTATTTCTCATCGTTTTCATTATTGTTTTGGAGATGCTGCAACAGTTCTGCTGCGTGAAGTATCATAGGATTGTATGTTTGTTGCTAGTCTGCAGAGATAAATCTGTATATTTATGATTTGCTGGTATGCCAGCAGTGTGGTTGCGTAACTATATTGCCCAGAGCGTAATTCTTAATGTAAGTTTTTTCTTAGTGATCTATATATACGCTTCTGGGAAGTCAGTTCTGGCCACATTTTTTCTGCGAAATTGCAGTCGGTAGGAGGAGGGGGGTTACGTGTACAAGTTTCAAGAGAACCCCTCCGTGTTTTTCGTTATTTTCTTGAGGCGCGGTTCTGCTGACAAGTATCATATGAATTGTATTTGTGACTGACAGAGTTAAATCTGTAATTGTACGTTATCTAGTGGGTATGCCCGGTATGCCAGAGAGTGGTCGTTTGACTGGCCTCTCCGGAGCGTAATTCTTAACTCTTTTTTTTTTTTTTTTTTTTTTTGGGGGGGGGGGGTGTTTGTGGTTTGTGTATTGCAACAGTGGTCCTTTTTAGTTCACTCAGTGATTGATTGTTATACCGGTAATAATATGCCGTCCCCTTTTTCTCTCCTTTTTTGGAAGGGAAGCAGGGCATATTTTTGTGTGCTATATTATGCACTTCATCAGTCACCATTCTTTCAGTTTACTTTTCTTTTTCCTTGTTTTTATTTGTGTGTCGGTTTATATGACAGATTGCAAGGACAAATACCGGCTTTTTGGGGGGTATTGATAGAAAGGAAGGCATCTTGACTTATTAATTTTGTTTTAGTCTTGAGAGCCATTTCTTTGATCATTGTTTTGTTCT
The DNA here is from genome assembly GCA_037893245.1 of Crossaster papposus. Lineage (NCBI taxonomy): Eukaryota > Metazoa > Echinodermata > Asteroidea > Velatida > Solasteridae > Crossaster > Crossaster papposus. The sequence continues at coordinate 362,072 of JBAIAA010000815.1, read as the reverse complement.
TCCAATAGTTCCAATAGGATTTGCACATTCTCCTCATCCAGCTGGAGGTTGTTTTCTTCTTGGTTGGATTGTGGAGGCTTTAGTCCTAGATCGAACAAGTTCATATCTTATGTTTTTGTGCCGTTTGTATGCCAAGGGTTGGGTATCAAATAGCCTACATGTATTTAGGTATTCGTTTTCACTAATCCAGTGCCAGTGTTTGAGGACGAACACTAGTGGGGTATTGTGGTGGTTTTTGTGTGTGTTTTTTTCACACTTAGAGTCCGCGGAAGGCTCGCCCCTTTGAGGAAGGGCTAGGTCTTTGTTTGTGTATCCGCGCTTTTTAAGTTGGTCCTTGAATAATTCAACCCTCTCCTCAAAGTCTTTTAAATGGGTACATACGGTTGTTCCAGTCACTTCGCCCTTGATTAAGCAGCCAAATACCGACTTAGGGTGTGCTGGAATCTCTCTGCTGTATACAAGACTCTCTGCAAGATGCACCAAACTCCTCTTCTTATTAATAGGAAACTTTTGAGACTTCTCACTTCACTGGGGTAACTATTCAGGGTACATGTAGGCTAACTAGGTGTTATGAGTAATCACTTCTTAAACAAAGACATAATTCATGTTGTTTTATGTTATACGTATATCTCTAGGGTGGTGCTTTGTGGATTCAATATGAGGCTTCGAATAATGACCTTTGACCTTTAAGGTCATATGTGGCGGTCAATTTGTATCCTACATTTATATCACAAGAATTTACATTTTTCTACTTCCAGTGTAATTATGACCATTTTGACACCAAGATCATACAAGTACATATGTTGTTGCCGAGATACAATTTATAGTGTTTTAGTCCAGGGTCAATGACCTTTGACCCCTGCTCCTAGAATAAATAATAACTCCCATACCCGCCACGTAAGTTAAAATTAGTCTCTTCGATTTGTTTGTGCTCATTTTTATTTAATGATAATTTTCCTGTTATAAATATGACATTTTAGTAATAAAATTGTTTTTTGACCTTTGACCTCATTTTGGGAGGTCAGGATTTGGTCCCAAGGGTCAATAATTATTTGATGTCATCTTCTTTTGTAATTCTGTGCATTTTGACACCAAGATCATCTATATACCATATTTTGTTGCTGAAATATAATTTTTAGTGATTTAGGCAGGAGTCAATGACCTTTCACCTCTAATAAAAAAAGTTCCCCAACCCCTATCCCTCCTTCCTTTTTTTGGTAGTTGTCCATACCCATACCCACCAAAATCAGTTGAAATTAGCTTCTTTTAAATTTGTTCACAGATTGGCTCAATATATGGCTAATTTAGGGTTACTATTTAAAGTGATTTAATGTAACTAGTTAACTAATTAACAACAATACTGTGACGTCATGTTTTATTCCGATGAATAAACACAACTTCTCATCCAAACTACTGAATAATTCATGAATTTTGACTCACCCACCTACGAAAAAAAAATTCGCGGCTGGCCTCAGATTCAATGGTTGTCGTGTGTTGTGGCACAGCGCCCTCGTTCCGTCTCGCCGTTGGTCGAATTATTTTAACGGTGCCTTACTAGGTTTCAAGTTAACCATCCGCCTGGGTGTCGTAGGGGGTTGGTCGGTACCATAGAGAAAGGAATTACATTTCCTTTCTCTATGGTCGGTATCGGAATATTATCAGGGTGATTTTTGGCAAGGTATTATGCACCCGTAGTTGGAAAAATCTATGAGAGTATATTGCAGCGGTGGTAACTTTTCGGGTGTTATCACCTAAAGTCCTAAACAAACAAAAAACGCCAAAATGCCTGCTACAACATTAAATATAAATCCGGTAACAAGCATAATTTGGCGACCATTTTGAAGAAAACCCAAAATGCCAAAGTGATAACACCCAAAAAGCAGCCACCGCTAATGCTGCAATTTGCTATCATAATCACACATTTTCAAACTCCAGCTAGATGTGTGCTTGCCAAAAATCGCTATGAGAATTATATATACAGTACCACCGGCAGCCCAATTTTTTGACAGATGATGACCTAAACGGGTCAAAGCGTATCTATTGTGCTCGCTATCCTGGGCTTTTATTCGGGTATCCATGCTTCTTGCTTATTCGTGGCAATGTTGGGGGAGGATCGAGGAGCTCCCTAACACACACAGCCACCCGGCCCGCGCCCTAGTCAACACCCCACCCCCGTTTCCCATCTGAAAATTTTCGATCGTCAAGTGCAGCAATTTATATTAAAAAAACTAGTTTGTTAAAACGAGGTGATGTTATTAATTTAAAAGTGCGTTGAAAATTTGGAATAATAATAATAGTGTCAACACTGGTCGTAAAAAAGGACACCCCCCCCCCCCTACTTCTCCATGCCGATATTGATTATTGCCGAACGTAGGTAGTGCCACGCCCATGCTATCTCAGCTCCCATAATGCAATGGTACAGCTGTAGACAAAAGTGACGGCAGAGCTAGTACTAGTATAGAGATGAAAAAAAAATACTGTAAAAATTAAACGATCATATCTCATACGATCATATCTCATGTCTCGGTTTGTGAATATTGCCCACAGTTTCAAGATTAATAAAGGTAAGACTATAGTTTGTGATACTGGAGTCGAATATTGATAGTTTTCTTTAAACTTCTCGTGGAGAAGATTCAGTAAAAATTTGTAAATAAAGGTGTTCGTGTCCAGTTTCCGGACAATTTTATAGTTCCGGAAGTAGGCGCAACCGCAAGCGAACCGCCTAGCTAGTCTGAGTTACTGGACCCTAGTTATTGCGTTTTTAACATTTGGACATGATCTGGCGATACTGGGGTCCGATCCAGTGTAATAATCAAAACTGAGTCTCTTGAAAAAAATTCAAATTTCACCCCCAAAACAGCCACAAAATTGAATAGATGTTGAGCCCATTTTTTAAAAACGCGCATTTTTAAAATTTGCGCGCACAAATTTTAAAAACTGCGGGCGGAGATTTATTTTGTTCAAGTTTGCGCTCACAAACTTAAATTGCGCGATGCGGTCAACAACCAAGGCAAATACTGACACGAACTACACGGTAGACACGAGTTTTACATCGGCGTCAGCGTTAGCGCGCGGAATCCACGCGTCACGTAATTTTCAGCACTCGGCAGACGAATGATATGCGTGGCGGCAACATCATGGCAGTAGAACCAGCAGTAAATGTTGACGATTTTGGAGAGTTTTGCAGAGGACATTATCTCTCTGACCTGGTTTCGCTTGTAAAAACAGACCGCCCGAACCCAGCCACGATGTCGTTAATTTATATAGTTTGCGCACATTATTTGTAGTGCAACATTTTGTTCTTCTCGCAAATGACATTGTTTTTCAGCAGTACAAAGTTACGATGTAAATTTCATTTTATTGCGTACACGTACTTTGTCGCATATCTTAGTGTAGTAATGTCAATGTCATATCGTTTGGATTGACCTTCAAATATATTCTGTTGTCATATCACCTGAGATACTGTGCTTCTACATTTTATTAATTTTGGCTTCAAGTTAGGTCATGTTTGGCTTGACAACTTCGCGTGACATTGAATATCATATGTTTCGGCTGTCTGGGAAAATGGCAAGCTTCCCAAGAAAAAAGGCTGCTTGAGAAGCAATCTTAATTTGCATTCTTCACAAAGCACCCCCCCCCCCCCCCCCCCCCCCCAACAAACAAAAAATACATGTACGCCTATAAGTAGGCTAGCCTTAAAATTATTTGTATGTACATGTACATGTATTTTACACTGGCAGACGACCAAAAACATAAGGAACAGGCAGTTTAAGATTAGAACAAAAAATATATTGATTCCTAAAAATATGAGGATTAAGCCACTGTAAAATAAACATTAAGAATATTAAATATTAAGACCTCTACAACATTTATCTTTTCAATTTTACTATAGGGGTGACTGAGTTTATTTTGTTTTTTTATATTCCCTCCCCCAAACCACCCCTAAAATGATTATGAATCCCTTGGTCGCGCCCAGGCCTGAAATAGATTCCTGCCACCATGTAAAATAGACACACGCGTTAGTATTTTTGTAGAACCAAATCCCTGGAGTTTGAAAACGCAAGTCTCAAATGCTCTATCTCCACAAATATTTTATATTTTTGTAGGCCACATGGACTTTTCATTCAAAATTATCTGAGGGATCACAAACTAATGAGCTCGCGCATAGTAATTCACAGTGAATTGGAGGTGTGCACCCGGTACCTGTACCTTGCCATCTTTTACTAGTACAATCATGGAGGAATAAGAGTTCCTCCATGGTACAATGTACATGTACATGTAGATTATAGCGCCCCACATGTTCAACGGGCAATAGCCTTTTCATTTTTAACAAACCGCCCCGGTACGGGTACGGGTATGGGTGGCCAAAAGTTACAAACACTAGCAATTTGTTGTTAACAAATTGTGATGCAAAGCAAAATGTTTGACAAAATCGTTCAAAAGGCAAATGCATTCTGTTATTTATTTAATTGTTCCTAATAATAGATTAAACACTATTTAAACAAATTCTATCATTTTTACATTTTTTTTTAATTTGTTCTTGTTTTCACAGCACTCCTGGTTTTCCATACTTTTGCCAAATCTTTAATTGTATCCCAGCATCCCTTTAGCGCACGCTTTGTCACAAAGAATTTTGAACTTACAGTTCGTGTGCAACGCTGGTTTACTCAAGTTTTGAACAAAAATATCACTCTAGACAAAAATTAACAAACAGCAGAACGCTACTTTGGCCTTACCCTTTTTACCTACGGCAAGTAATTCATGGTGGTGGTCAGAATTCTGTTTGAATAATAAAGATCGCGCGATTTTCAAAAAATGCGCGTCAACTCTTTTGCGCAAATTTAAAATTTGTGCGCTCAAACTAAGTTTGCGTGTTTAAAAATTGCGCAAAGCGCATTTTTTTAAAAGTGCGCGCCGTCGAAAAATGCGCTCAACATAGAGAAACCACTCGATACCCCTAGAACTATGGGGCTCCCGACGCCCGTAGGGCGGAACCCCAATAGATAAAGAGTTTTTTTACAGGTTAACCGCCGTTAAACAATAGAAACCATGCACAAAAAGCAGGCAATAACTCCCATACTGCCGCACGGTCTACCCCCAGACAAAAGGTGAAAAAGGTGAAAACTATCCCCGTCCCGCAAACGCGACTGTTACACAAGATGGCGGATAACTCGTGTGTAATTTCAAGCCGCAGCCACATTGGCTGTTTTCCAGACACAAGCTTTGTCTTGCGGAATCCTTAATCATACAGTTTAGCAATGCGCCAGAGCCCAACAGGATTTTTGCAGGATTCAAGTTATGTGTAAGAAAAATGGGGTAGGGAGTAATTAGGGTAACAATTTTTCAAACTGACACTTGATTATTAAAAAGAAACGTGAAGTATGGTATGATACATGTACATGTACATTGTACATGTCTGTTTAACCAGGTTGCATCGGAATTCAGATGCCATGTAAACACGCAAATCAAGGCCGGAAATGTCTGTCAGCGACCCGCTCACAGCGAGCGAGGCCGGAAGTAACAGGAGGTGCTACCCACAGATGCCGGCCTGAACCCGACTCGGATCGAGGCATGGGCCTGGTCAATGTCAAAAATAATCCTGGCTCGAAATGGTTAATTTATGTTCGATTACATTAATTCCTTTTTTTTTTACCTGCAATTACAATTTGGCAATGCATTCATTGCTAGTTTGTGTCCATTGTAAATACTACCATTTGTGTATTCTTCTCTTTCTCAGGGGTGGACCCTTCACAGTAACTCTGTATATTTCTCCAGCAATGAGTGCTAGTGTTGTTTCTCCCTCAACACCTAGTTCAACAGATGGAGATATTGGTGCATTTGGTGGCATGGATGATGACAGAGGTAGGATAGCGCTTGGAAATAAGGGAGTAAATATGTCACCAACTCCACAAAAATGAGGATTATGTGGCAAAAAGAAGTCATACATGAAATTGAGTCACACATGGTTGGAAAGCCCACAACTTAAGCTTTCATTTAGCAAACATGTATAATGAAACTCCATAGCACCTCCTTTTTTGGGTATATGAAATGTTTGCATATTTAATGTATTTTGCTTAAACTTGGATGCAGCGACCCTTGGGAGGGAAGAGATAATTTTTAATCGGATTACTTAGGTCAAAGGTCATGTAGGGGTCATTAGTGGTAATTGTTAAAACGCTTCAAATGTTGTTTTTTGTCTACCTAATTGAACGGAGTGTAATGTTTCTTGGGTTGGGGTCAACGAACATCTAGGGGTAACTTGAGATCGTTTAAAAATGGACAACATTTAACTTGTTCAGAACACGAAACATATATAGGTATCGATCAGGGATAAAGACGACCCTTGCAATTCATGGATCACTTGTTTCAACTTGCCTTTTTACAAATTCCACACTTTGGATAGTTCACTTTGAGTCGTTTTTTAAATTTCTACAGGCGTAATTTCCCCCAGACCAATGAGTACCGACAGCAGCACAGGTGATCTAGCAATGCGAAGTACTAGTTTGGACTGTTCCCCTGACGACAGCGAGGATGCCGAAGAGAAGGCCCGGCTCACTTGCCAGGTGTTAGAACTACAGAACACGCTGGATGGTAAGCAAACTGTTGTGTCACAGAGTCCGTCACGGAGTCCGTCACGGAGTCCGTCAGGGAGTCCGTCAGGGAGTCCGTCACGGAGTCCGTCAGGGAGTCCGTCAGGGAGTCCGTCAGGGAGTCCGTCAGGGAGTCCGTCACGGAGTCCGTCACGGAGTCCGTCAGGGAGTCCGTCAGGGAGTCCGTCACGGAGTCCGTCACGGAGTCCGTCAGGGAGTCCGTCAGGGAGTCCGTCAGGGAGTCCGTCAGGGAGTCCGTCAGGGAGTCCGTCAGGGAGTCCGTCACGGAGTCCGTCACGGAGTCCGTCACGGAGTCCGTCACGGAGTCCGTCACGGAGTCCGTCACGGAGTCCGTCACGGAGTCCGTCACGGAGTCCGTCACGGAGTCCGTCACGGAGTCCGTCACGGAGTCCGTCACTGGTTGTGAACTGGTTAACCAGTTAACCGGCGTGAACTGGTTAACCAGTTCGCGCCGGGATTATTTTAGCATCACCGAGCCGACGAGCCGGATTATTTTTCACGAAACTCGATCCGAGGCGGGTTTAGGCCAATAGCACCGGGAAGCACACCCACGCATTTCCGGCCTTGCTCGCTGCTGACAGACATTTCTGGCCTTGCTCGTTACGTGTTCATGCGTCATCTGTTTTGAATCTGGGAAAAACTTTGCGTGTATATACGTCCTCCGGCGCAAACTGTTTAAAGGCTCAGGAAGTGTTCTCCGCGGTCTTATATTTTTAAATCAAATAAGTTAAGAGGGCCTAATATTTCGATCTTAACAAGATCTTCTTCAGAGACTAAATGACTGTGTACAAGAAACAAACATATATAGGGCAATGTACAGCATGATGCACATCATGGGCGCTGAAAAAACACAAAAGAAACAAAGCACAGAGTTCAATGGAACAAACAACAAAAGGAGGATTAGGCTGAGGGATTAAAGGGTGAGGTCAGTGTGGGTAGGATCAAAGGCGGGGTAGGAACAAAAACAGAAAGGGTAAAGCCACAAGGAAAGGGGTCCAGGGTGGAGATCAAAGGGAAGAACTAACAAATAAGTATGAATAGGAGTAATGAGGATGGGGGGGGGGGGGGGGGGGGGGGGTTTGAGGAAAACCAGAAAAGTGAGAACAAACAAAAACAAAAACAAAATTCTGGCAAGGAATGAATCTGAAACAGATGACAAATGGAGAAAAAATAGAAGTTAATCATTTCCTAGTTGGATGTTAAGCCCATGAGGTTGAATAGTCCGAAGACGATTCATCCAGACTTTCTCCCGGCTGAGGCGGACTGAGTCTTTCCGATGGCCAAGTGATTCTATGCCCTGAAGAATCATATCAGAAATGCAATGGTTAGGCTGGTTAAAGTGATGTCCTACAGGGGTATCCAGTTTCTTGGTGTTGACAGTCGATCGATGACCGTAGAAACGCTTTTTTAGGGCATTTTTGGTCTCTCCGACATACTGAACTCCACAAAACCTGCAAGAGATGAGATATATGACGTTAGATGTACTGCAAGTGATGTTACCAATAATTCTATGAGTAGTACCAGAAGAGTGGCCAGAAAAGGAGTCAGACTCCTGAATGTGGATCTGGCAGACCACACATCTAGAGCTGCACTTGAAAGTTCCGTGCTGGATGGGGGGAGATGCATCCAAGCTGGGAACTTCGGCTTGAACAATGAGGTCTCGTAGATTTTGAGGGCGTCTATAGGCCAATACAGGGCTGTCGGGGATGGCCCGGACAAGGCGATCTGAAGTGTGGAGAATATGATGGCTGTCGTTGGTGATTTTGCGAAGGGAAGGGAGACTGGGGTGAAAGGTAGTCACCAGGGGGATCATGGGTTTGGCATTAGCCTGGGGGGCCTTTACCTTTAGAGCCAAATTTCTGGGTACGGCTTTGGCTCTGGCAATGGCACGTTGAACTTGGCGGGAACTGTGACCCCTGGCAACCAAGTTGTTCTTCAGTATCTGTGAATGGCGGGAGAAATCATAGTCGTTAGAACAAATCCTTTTGAGTCTGAGGGCTTGACTAAATGCTATACCAGTCTTACAATGCCTAGGGTGACAGCTGGAGGAGTGGAGATACTGGTGTGTGTCTGTGGGTTTAGAATACAGATCAGTGGTTATTAAATTGTCCTCCTTGCGGATGGTGACATCCAGGAAGTGGGCCTGATGATGTGAGTACTCTGATGTGAACTTGATGGTCCTGTGGAAGGAATTCATGTGATTAGTGAAAGTCAGCAGACTGTCCTCATCACTGGTCCATATGAAAAATACATCAATGTATCTCCACCAGATCCAGGGACGGCACGGTGCTAAGGCAAGCATGCGTTCCTCGAGGTCACCCAAAAAGAGGCATGCAAAGGAGGGTGCCATACGAGTACCCATTGCAGTGCCATGTACCTGTAGATAGTGCTTATCTAGGAAGGAAAAATTATTCTTCGTTAGTACAAGTTTCATGAGGGCGCGAATGTCACTTATGGGAGGGGTCGTGTGTCCTGCCCTAGCTAGGGTTATGGAACAAGCACGAATACCTTCTTCGTGTGGTATGTTGGTGTACAAGGATGAGACGTCAAAGGTCCCAATGATGGCCGTTCTGGGAATCTGGTCCTTGATTCCTTCGAGCTTGCGCAGGAAGTCCGGGGTGTCATGGATGTATGATGGAATCCTATGGAATCCTATGGACAAGGGGTTTAAGAAAACTGTCAATAAACATGGAGATGTGTTCCGTGGGTGAGCCATTACCCGAGACGATAGGCCTACCAGGGTTACCAGTCTTGTGAATCTTGGGGAGAAGATAAAACCTGGCAGTTCTACAGTCAGTGGGTGAAAGAAATTTGTGAGCTTTCTTTGACAGTTGGTCACGTGACCGCATGTCATCAAGCAACTGCTGTATCTCTCGAGAGAATGTACCTGTGGGATCAGAGTCAAGGCAGATATAGTTAGTACGGTTGTCCAACTGACGGTGGGCCTCGTCGATGTACTGCTGACGATCCATGATGACCACGGCTGAGCCTTTATCAGCTGGCTTGATGATGATGTCAGTACGAGAACGCAAAGCAGCAAGTGCAAGGCGCTCTTCCCTGGGGAGGTTATCATGGGTCCTGTGGGGGAAGTTACCAGGGTTAGTGACTTGGGTATTGACAACTTGAACGTATGTTTCGAGAGCTGGTACACGATTCTTGGGGGGTACCCATGCGCTCTTGACACGGAAGGGTTCTGGGTCACAAGGGTCAGAATCAAGAAAAAATTCACGGAGACGGATCCTACGATAGTATTCCGTGAGATCTTGGCTGAGCTGTACCTGGTTCACAGTACGGGGAGTGGGACAGAAGTTCAGACCCTTGGAGAGAAGTTTGTGTTCAGCATCTGATACGGATGAGGAGGAAAGGTTAATAACAGTATTGGCAGGGGGTGTTGTCGATTCGGGCTTGGGACGTCTAAAACGTCTCTGTCTGCGTTGATGCTGCGTTGGCAGTGTTGTGGGAGGTGGTAATGGCCTCGCGTATACATACATTTGAATTTATTAGTAAAAACATCTATTCTCTGATTTACCTAATATCTTGCTGACTAAAGCCGTGTTTCTATTGGACTTTTTTGTTTAAAGGTAGAATACACTATTGGTAATTGCTTGAATTATCAGGAATGGGTGGATTTGGAGGTTGTATTTTATAGTAAATATTGTTAAACAACATTCGGTTTTTAAATGGCTTTTTTGTATTATTATATAATTCCATTTTTTAAAACAATTACAGGATATCTTTTTGCTAGATTTCTAGAATGCTTTAAACTGAAAGTCCAGGCTCAATAATATTTTACCTAGTCTAAAAGAATATATGGTAACATACTGCCGTAATATACTCAGTCTGCGTTTACGACGGGTTCTCAGCCAGCGGATTGCAGCTACTCGCGTGTCACGCACCGAACAGACCAAAACTAGCACCAACGAGCTTCGTTTAAACACTTGCGCACACTATTGGCAGAAATGTCTAAATGTGCGTCTCTGCAACGCACATTTGGAAATGGCATTCTTTTGATATTTTTTTCAAAATGCCAGACGGATTAATTTTAGAGGGAGTTTTGAATCATTAATTTCTTTACAACAAGTAAACAAGTAACAGTATTTCGTTTGGTTACTTTATGGATAGCTGCAAAGGGTATATTATCTCTTTAACCAGTTCGCGCCGGATGACGTATATAAACGCAAAGTTTCCCCAGATTCAAAAGGATGACGCATAAACGCGCCACGAGCAAGGCCGGAAAAGTCTGTCAGCAGCGAGCAAGGCCGGAAATGCGTGGGTGTGCTTCCCGGCACTATCGGCCCGCTTCGGATCGAGTTTCGTTAAAAATAATCCCGCCCTCGTCTCGGTGATGTGTTGTCCCTTTAAGTTACATTTGTTATTGTGCACGTTTCTATTTTGTTTTCAGATTTGTCCACTAGGGTGGACAAGGTGAAGGAGGAAAACCTCAAACTGAAGTCTGAGAATCAAGTCCTTGGTCAGTACATTGAGAATCTCATGTCAGCATCCAGCGTGTTCCAGTCCACATCGCCAAAAAGCAAGAAAAAGTGAGCATGGAGTTTCCATTTGGAAAACACTTCGACATATGTGCCCATACAACCACCCTATAGATACATGTATAATGGCTAGAAAGTAGAAACCCTACCAAACGCAGCAACATTTTGTCAAAATGACTAGCCTGCCCAGTGCAGCAAGATCCGACCATCAGGTCAAAAATCTCAAAGCAAAACTGCCTCAGAGTCAGTGGTCACCCAACGCAGCAGGATCCATCTCTGGCATTGTTCAATGGGGACTTTGACTTTAAAGGTTCTATGCAGACCTTTCGAGGAGAATTGCTGTTTAATAATTTAAAATGTGCCTTGGTGTGTAAGTAACAAGACCAGGGGTGATAAAATGGTATAAAATGACATTAATTGGGGTTAATCACCGTAAATGTAATTGGTCCCCTCATTCACATGTTCAAACACTGACAAATGGTGGCGCTGTTCGTGACGAACATTCGGCAACCCCCCAAAAGAAACAAAATTATAGTCTGGTACCTGACAATACGTCTGGACACTAGATAAGCCCGTACGATGCCGCTTCACGGCGTGCGTGCAACATGCGATCCGCGTATGTAAATACATGTACAATGTACATTGTACACATTGTACATGTACATGCGAGATGCCATGCACGCAGTTACGCATGCAGCAGATTTTGTTCAGACATGGCGAGTGAAGACGACAGTTCGGGGCCGGGGAGCGCATATTCCACAGAATCGGACGAAATATCCGCAGTATCACCAGGTCCTACATCTGAATCTGCAGCAACACATCTGGCTGGCATTCTTCATTTTAAATAAGAAAACTCGGAACAATTCCTTTGACAATAACTTGAGTCAACCATCGACTGAATGATTTTGCATCGATACGCGTGGCACATGATGCATGCATGCACGGGCACGCTGGTCGCGACGTCGAAGTCTTCCCGATCATACGTCACAATTATGCAAATTTTACATGTTAATAAGCTACCATTCTAGGGGCGGGGCCGGTCCCCCAAAGCACTTTATTATTGTTTTTCTCATATTAATTACCCAAAAATAAAACTTTTATAAACTGAAAATCACTCAATTAGTTATAATCTTTCATTTAAACTAATAAAAACCACATTTCTAGGACCCTTTAATGGAAACTTTTCCTACACCTTGATGCTGAATGCATCTATTTGATACTTTATTCACCAGTAACATTGGCGTCGTTTTGATTTTGTTTTCCGTTCCAGATCTGGAGGCAAGGGTAAGAAGACTGACAAGTGAATCCCCGAAGTACGTACTTTTAGAGTGTCTGTGTGTGAGTATGCTAGCCAGTAATCGACACCCAGGGCCCACACTAGGCAAGGAACTGCATCCGAAGATAAATAAAAAAACTTGTTTCTTGCTTCCGACCTCCACAACAGAAGTTCTGCTCCTGTGATGTGACTGTATTAACCCTTCACACTGCAGAAGTTCTGTCGGGGTGCTTCAAGGGATTTTTCGCCAAATCTTCGCTGGTTTTAAACTGCGAATCGTGTCGATACCGTGTGCGGATATGTGGTTTAAGAGATATGCAAAACGCCTCGCTCGTGTGATCGTCTATTTAATGAAGTTTTCAAAAGTGTTGTACATATGCTCTACAAAAACAAAAAAGGGAAACAAATATTTCGGAATCGATTCTGATTCTGTCTGGGATGATCGCGATTCCATTCAGGATCAATTTCGATTCTGTCTGAAAATTGCGCCATCTAATTGTATTCCACAAATATAGCTCCAGTAAGTAGCGTCCGCTTCATTTGAGATTTGTACTATCGGCTTGTCTTTGATGCATTGCAAGATTTTAAAACTGTTTAGGGTCAATTTCCTTAAAATAATTTGGCATTCTTTAATGGCCGGTCGATGTTGGCCGGTCTTTGAAATTGTCGCGCAAAGACTGGAACTGATCGCTATTCCGATTCAACTTTTGGAATCGATTCTTATCAATTCTGGCATTGATTCGCCCCAGCCTAAAATAAGAAATTGCGGCAGTTGAATGGAGGAAAAAGCATTTGACCATTTTGTGAAAATATCTATTAAGCAGTGTGTCTTGTGTCATTGTCCATTCATGCGGACAAGACAGACGTGACTCGCAAATTTATCTAAACAATATATGTCATCACAGTGTTATAACTAATATAGTGTTATAACTAACTATAGTGTTATAACTTAAAAAACACAAGTACATGTAATGCACTAAAATATATACGTGGTCACAGACGACTGTACCGCAAATACTTTGCACCGAGTGAAACTTTAACCGTGCGTTGCATCATGCTAAGAATTGTAAAGATTCTGTAGTTTTGCTGTTTTATTGGGATGGTGGTAGTGAGCGAGGGGGGGGGGGGGGGGGGGGGGGGGTGGGGTATTTAACAAAGTTAAAGGAGCAGTTTAAGAGTATTGACAAAAACTTGTTTCATTGGCCAGTGTTTGCTGAATTCCTACTTATTAAGAATACAGGTTGCTAGAAGTAATACACCGCCTCTGCTTTAAAGACTGGCACTTGTAGAAAATGCAGTGAACTCTCGAAAAGTTGCAAAGTTGTATTCTCCTCTTATCTGGAAATTATACTTGGAGTTATACTTAAGAGAATAGGATATTGTATACATGCAAAAATGAGTCGGATGTGTTAAAAATGCATTTTACAGTTGGTCAGAAAAAACAGGAAATAAGCTTTCATTTGATATATGGCACAGCTCTGTAGTGTGCATTGGTCTTTTAAAATTTTGGGAAATTTTTCTCAGTTATATTCAAAATGTCTTTGAAAAGAAATGAAGATTTGCAATTGTAGTGCTTCATCAGATGCAATGGTAAGAGAATGACAAAACCTGTATTAAATTAAATTTAGGAATCAAAACAATCCTTTCAATTGATCAGATCTGAAAATGTAGGTGTCGGAGAAACCAAAATGCCTTAAAACAAAAATATTATTTATTGAAAGAAAAATCACCTTCGAGACAATAAACAGCCCTTTACGTGAAAATGTATTTTGCGACATCAGACTAATTTTTGCAGAGCGGGTCACAAATGTAGTAGCGTGACGCGTGCCTGGTCGATCAATTGCACAGTGTTATTACACACAAGTAGGAATGTTAAATGTAGGATGTTAAAATCACCACTGTGATTGGTCATTTATTTTGAGGGGTGTGGTCTACTAGATCAGTCTATTGTTGGCACTGGTATCTCCGCTTAAAGGTAGGATACACCATTTGCGGATATCAAAAATGTTTACTACCAAATTATTAGGAAATATTTAAATTTTAAATATTTTTAAAGTAAATAATGATTCTAGGCATCCAGCAAAATGATTGCGCTATATATCCTTTACGATCACTGTCCGGCGGTTGCAAAAAAAACACACAAAAATAAGAACAACTGACCGATGCCTGTTGAAAACGAACGCCATTTTTCTTGCTTTCTCCCAGCATCCATGATTGTAAAACTATGAAAAAGTCAATTAAACTATATTTACTATAAAATACAACCTCCCAAATATACCCATTCCTGATAATTCAAGCAAATACCAATGGTGTATACTACCTTTAAAGTTTTGTCCAGCCATTCCCACAGAAACCCCTGCAAGAATGGCCATTAACCCTAACTCCTTCTGGTGATTTACTAGGACCCTTCCTCATCCTTGCAAATCCCAACACCCTGTGCTATTAAAATGTGCACTAAACAGCTGGACTCCGACAAACCCTTGTGTTGGAGTTTGGCTGGATCCCTATCTTTTCATGGGTCATCACTGCCGACGCCGTTCGTCTTTTCACGCAGGGTTGCAGCTTTCACGTTGCCATTGTTATCGGCTAGTGCAGCGCATTGCAGTCAGTAAACTGCAACAGATCCTGGCTTTCAAATTCCCGACTCCTATGCCGGACACTCGCAACGGTGAGCCCTAATGTCGCTTAACCTTGCGACGTGCGGCCATTTTGTTTTTACACGAACGCGCGTCTGTACCTTTTTTCAAAGTCGGTTGTATTTCGTGTGTAACCCCATGCTGTTTGGTTTTATGGCTTTATAATGTCAACACAGTACTTTCCCATAGTGTCTGAATATATTCGATCCCAGCTGATGTTGTTGAATGGGGCAAGGTAACAATAGCATGATTAATTGCTTGGGTAGGTCTGGTAAGCCCAGACTTGAATAGCCCCTTTGTGTACACAAAGTAATGAGATACTCGTGGGGCAGCACTTTCCTTTGCAAAAAGCTGTGTCACCGGTTCAACCAGAGTTCAAGCGGCACTTATCATGCTATTCGGCATGCTTTGAACTAGGAATACATGTATTATGTGATTTTTTAACAAATGATGAAAAATCAATTGTTTTTTACGGCGAAAAAAGTGCGGTGGCACGTCGCAGGGTTAATAAATAGGACTGATCACGTGACTTTTAGGAAAGAACAATATAGAATTTGATGAAAATTATGATTTTCGAATGAGAAAGAAAACACACCGTTCGAATCTACAAAAATACATGTATGTTGAGTGTTCACAAGAGCATGTTATAGAATAGCGAGTTGCAGTGTAGCAATTCGTGTACATGGACTGCGGGTAATTCTGCAGGTTGTGGGTTTGAATCCAGTTTGGGCTGGTGCACTTGATATGGGCAGAGCCATTAGCAATGCCTCGCAGTGGACTAGTTACCCATCCGAATTGTTTACCCATTCCCTTCAGAGTTTACTGTAATAAGCCAAAATTGAAGGGGGAAAACAATTTGACAAAACGAGAACAAAAGTTGGACTTGTTTTCAAAAGAAATCAATGAAATCTATGAATTTGTTTTTTAAAGTGCCCTTTTATGCACTGTATTTGACCTATAATAGTAACCTGTGCGTTGTCCATTGCTGTGTATTTCTAAACTTGTCGCTTGCCAAAATCGGATACAATATGTATACATGTTTACTAATATCGCAGAAACAGTCCTAGTATTCACGCCTCTTCTAAAATCTTGGACTACCGTACCATTATAGTAAAAATGTGGGATCTAATGATTTTGTTTTTATAAAAAAAACTAATACGCTACATGTGTATGGTAATTAACATAATTCTTATGATGGTTGTGTGTAAGATTAATGCACACACGTAAAACTTAATTGCATTGATGTTCAGTAAAATGGGGGTCAGGGTGGGAATTCTTAAACTGCAAAGGTAGTACACACCATTTGCTTTTGGTGTAAATTTAGAAAATGTATGGGTTAGGGGATATATATTTTATAGTAAATATTGTGATCCTGACCTGTTTAAAGTTTTGTGTTCATATAAGCTGTTCTTGCAGTCTGGTTCCTTGACTTCCTTTAGACGAATTAAATAAATCGGGGGCAGTGTTTGAAAATAATCAGGTTTTTACAAAGATTGCCGGCCGGCAATCGTTTAAATTTGATACCAAATTTTACTGAAAACCACAGCACATCAGGTGCCCTGATTTCACTGGATGCTTGAGATTGTTATTTACTTAATACAGTCAAGTAAGGTATTTCATAATAATTCAGTAGTTTTGTTTTGTTATGTTTGAAAATGGTGTAT
Organism: Crossaster papposus; assembly: GCA_037893245.1. Taxonomy (NCBI): domain Eukaryota; kingdom Metazoa; phylum Echinodermata; class Asteroidea; order Velatida; family Solasteridae; genus Crossaster; species Crossaster papposus. The sequence continues at coordinate 345,395 of JBAIAA010000815.1, read as the reverse complement.
ACACCATTTGCAGATATCGAAAATATATACTACCGAGTTAATAAGAAATATCTTACTCATTTGAAAGTAAAAAATGATTGCGCTAGATACAATGTATCATGTAATTATTCCGAAAAATATAATTTCATGACAAAATTAACATAAGAATAACTGCTCGACGCCGGTTGAAAACAAAAGTTGTTTTTTGTGCTTTTCTCGGCATCAATGACTGTAAAACTTCGGAAAGGTCAGTTAAATGGTATTTACTATAAAATACAATCCCCCAAATACACCCATTCATGATAATTCAAACAATTACCAATGGTGTATACTACCTTATACTACCTAATGTGTGAATTTCCACAACTGTTGATTTCAAGTACATGCAGAGTTAATAAGTGTATTGTGCCATTCGGTATTGATATGAATGGGTGCTGCTGATACAAGAGATTTCGGGGAGATGATAATTTGCTGTCCATATACTTGCTGTATATTTGTAAAAATCTGTAATCAAATGGTGATCATCGATTTAATCAAAAATGACCAAATTGATTACGTTTTTGCACGGAATCAGTAACCAGTAAAGTATCAGTAGTTTCAAGGGAAAACAAATCAAGGAAATGTTCCTTCCCAAAACACGAATCACAATGTATTGAGACTTTGAAATGTTGTCTCCTACGTTTATGTGAAGGCTTGGCAACATTTCTCCATTTGTGACCGGCTCAACAAAAAGGTGTATTATGTCGCAAAAAAAGAAATAGAGTTATATACATGGTAAGAAAGCCCACACCATAAGCTTTCATTTGGTATATAATAGAGCTATATAGCACCTCTCATTTTGAAGATATGAAATTACATATTGATTACTTCATTGGAGTTCAAATTATACAACTGAGAAAACAGACTTTGAAATAGCCGGCTCTGTTGTACTACAATAGAACGATGCACACAAAACGATAGTTTTTTTCACTTTATTCATCAAAATCAGCATTTCTTTGAATGAAACCTGAAACTGTAGGTATTAAAGATGTCATTCATGACAAAAAATTAAAATCACATTTTTATGAAATTCTTACCCTTTCAACGTTGAGCGGGCCATTACGTGATAGTGCAGACTTAATACACCTTTTTGTAGAGCCGGTCACATTTATTATCACAAAATGGTGTGTGTACCCAACACAAACAATTGTATGTGATTCTCAGATTCAGAATTGGCACTTGTACACTGTACTGTCATAATAGTGTTGTCTACCATACTCCTAACGGAAACTTGCCAGGTCAGGTTGGCGCAGCGGTTCTTTCCTCGCCTTCTACTGCTGTGACCCGGGTTCAAATCTCGGATGTGGGCCAAAATGTGGATTGGGTTTTCAATCCCAGCCTGATTCCGTGGGTTCCCCCCAGATTATCATTCTGAGGTTTTCTTCCCACCACTAAAAACTGTAATGCTTTGCCAACTATATGATGTACAGATACAGAAGGAATTGCCCCACGTATATCTATGTTGTAATCTTGTGGTAAAATTTAAGCAAAATCAGCAAGAAATATTGGCTGCAAAATCACTAATTGAAATACGGAACTTGTAATCCTCACAAGGCAAATCTCTTTGACGTGGCTGCGGCCTTCTAATCCATCCGTGCTACGCTGTAGAACACGGCCTGTGTGACAGCTGCACGCTCTGGTCCATTGTGCAGTGCAGCTAATGGACAACGGCTATTGTGCAGTGAGAAATTATACCGGCCTCAAGAGGGATGAAAGATGAAGGATGTTAAAAATTGGATGTTAAGGTTATGTACTTCAATCAGTAATTTAGCATCCAATTTGTTTTTGAAATGGCCAAGACATGTCTGTGTCATACATTGTTATCTAAAGCCCAGGGCAGTAGATGATGTCATTTTAGGGGTGCGGTCTCCAACACAAAGTGTTGTTGTCGAGTTTTGTTTTTTGAGAGGAGAAACTTTAGCTTCTTGTAAGAGACCAAATCATGGTGCCCAGGTCAGATATGTGTATTGTCTACATAATTTCATTTTGTAAGCTAATCCTTTGCTACAAACCACCAGTTTTATTCTAAATATTTGTATATTTTGTGTGCAATAATTTAATAACTTTTAAAAGCAGTATTTTTTTTTGTACAGTGTAGCAGATGGTTAGATAGTATGTGTATTAGTAGAGGTAAAACAAAAGTTTACCAGTTGTCAAATGTATTAAAGGAAGAAAAAACCTAGAAAATTCTCCTTCGGTATGCACCTTTTATATAAACCTATCTGACAGCGTTTGAAATAATCACTTTAGAAGCCAAATATGTTCTATTAAAGGGATACTACACCTTTTGCAGCTATCAAAAAAGTAACTAAAATACGGTACTGTTGAAAAGCTTACTTGTTGTGAAGACATTAATGATTCAAAACTCTAAAATTGTTTTGCCTGGCATGCTGTCATTTAACCAGTTCGCGCCGGGATTATTTTTAACGAAACTCGATCCGAAACGGGTTTGTGCCGGGAAGCAAACCCACGAATTTTCGGCCTTGCTAGTGATATGTTTATGCGTCATCCGTAATATGCGTGTTAGAGATGCACATTTGGAAATGACACACGCGTAGCTGCGAACGCAATTCAAATTGTGATCAAAATGTTAGAGTATTGTTTTCTCAGAATATGCAGATTTCATCAGGTTGTTTGTTGAGCACTTTTGCTGCTTCAAACGATAAAAAATGCACAACCAACAAAATGGTATATTGTCTCTTTAATGACGCTTCGGCAAAAGTTTTCCATCTTAGAACAAAAACAAATTCTCAAACGTTGAAGTAACCTTTTAAATGTTGAGCTTCATGGATTATTAATTTTGGAAACAAACAAATCCGCAAACTGAAATGACTGCTCCAAATTGTTTCGCCCATCTTTTTGAATGTGAAGTAGGGGGTGTAATGTGCTCATGTTAAGTCACTGCCTGGACCAATTGCTGAATGTGTGTTTATGAAATGAGGTTCCTGCCAAATGTCGGCATTTACAGAGTGACAGTCATCTGCAGCTTGTACATGCTACATGTGTAATATAAAGCGCAGATGTGTTTTCATGAGTTGCTCACCTGGGGCCAATTTCATAGAGCTGCTAAGCACACAAATTTGCTTAGCATGAAAATTTGTCCTTGGCAAAAACAACGTTACGGACCAAATTTTCAGGTGATCTTTATTGTTTTCGATTGATAATCAGCTGGTTTTTGGCTTAGCATGAAAAACACGTAGGATTTCGGCTGGTAACCTGTTTTTAATGAGCAAGACTTTTTGGTGCTACGCAAATTGTTGTGCTTAGCAGCTCTATGAAATTGGCCCCTGTTAATCCTAGTTTTTTTGTAGTCTGGTTCCCAGACCAAATAATTCGGTATGCTGCCTTTTACCGATGTTTTACAAACACATTTTATTGACGGTCGGGTATTATCGTTAGCGTGTTTCTGGGAGTTAAGTGGTTGTATAAAGCCCATCGATCTAGATTCTCTTTTTTGGTTTGCATAAAATCGAGACTTGCATTGGCAAAGATTTCACTACTGAAAGCGAATACAGGCTTTGTGTCTTTTGGGGGGAAGTTATAATTTGAATTGTTGCATCATCATCACGATCTCACGTGAAATTACATCAGGGCTCCTTTCCACACGAGTGACAAAAATACCATCCATTAAGCGGTCATCTGCGCTCGGTTCCAGTACAAACTTGATGGATGCTGGTACCCAGACCCGCATAGGTATTTTTGGCCACTGTGTGGAAAGGAGCATTGCTAATGTTCTTGACATCGAACGTTTTTATTTTATACATAAAAATGTTATACCGGATAATAATACTTATGGTGATTTTAGAGCCACCAGAAATCCACTTAAATTATCATTTACGGGTGAAAAGGTTCATTGGATTCATACGGTCATGTAGGGGTCGTTGTTTACACATATCCAAAAGGGATCGAACGCGGGAAAAGACTACACTCGCGATCTTAGCATCACTGTTTAAAAATGTGTAGTTAATCTTGTAAAAAGAAAACAAAAATTCCTGAATTTGTAACTATTACTGCTGTATTTATTGATTTCCAATCTTGCCATTATGCCAATAACAAGAATGCTGACAAAAACAATTGTGGCTTTGAAATAAACTGATTGTGTAGCAGAACAATTTGTTGAAGATTTTTTTTAACAAAGGAATTCATTACCCAAATGCAAGAGATTTCAAAACCTATATTTGTGACCTGCTCCAACGAAACCCAGACAAAGTTGACAATTTTTGTTTTATAGATTTCACATCATTTACCTATATCCTCTCTGGGAAGAATTTAGTGATAAAACCCTCACAACCTAATTATGAGATAAACAACTTTAAAGTTTATAAAAACTTGTTTTACAAAATCGGAAAAAAAACACTTCTGGGTGGGAGATTGTAGATTAATAGTTCATGATTCAGTAAACCTCAAAATGGTGAAATATCCACCCTGAAATCACTTTGTCCAGGTTCGTTGGAACAAGTCGCATTTGATTAATTTTCTTGGAATATAGAGCTAAAACTTCACCAAGATACATGTAGTTGTCAAGCACATTTCAACTACTTAAAATGTTATTGGTTGTGTACAAAGTCTATGGAGAGCCTGGAAATGTTTTTCAATGGCTCCAGATTGTTATTTTTTGGTACAATTTGATATTTTTGCAGGAAGTAACATTCTTTCTGTATAGTAAAATATAAATTAGGAATTATGGTTACCTTTTTCTCTACAAAAAAAACAAATTTAAACTGTACATCTATTTACAATGAACTATATATATATTTAGCGAGGTTCCAAATCCGAAATAATGTGACACAACTTGTTACTCGGGTCGAGGGCTAAATTAAGCAATGTCGCTAGATTGTATGACATCATTTTTCAGTTATAGCTCTTGGTATGTATATATGTGACCCAGCACGAGTAAATGAGACACTTTGCGGCAAAAATTGAGATTTAAAGCTTGTTTAGCTTTAAATGATGAAATCAAAATCTCAAAGTGTCTCACTTACTCATGCTGGGTCACATATGTGACCTGTCACCACAAAATGAGAGTAAAGTCGGAAATATTGAGATATTGGTATTTTCAAATTCTTGAGAAAGAGAGCTTTCCAATGGTACATAACAATTCAGGTTTTGCGATAAATACTTTTTTAGGCGCTCTAGAAAGTCATGGGTTTCACAAAACGTGTTTGTGAGAAAACTTACTTTAAACATCTTTTACAAAACAGGACAAGTAAGGTTCGGTTGAGCATAGCAATTGCTATGTTCTAATCATTATTTCTTCTTGAAATTTTCCACACATATAAACAGCAAAATATCAAAATTTCGAAAACGTGGGATACTTACGAGGACCTGATTTGCATATTTAATTAGACCACTTATAGACTTTAATCCATACGCAAACTCGCGTAATTTAATAGGTTTTTGATCATCTGATCTCACCCAAAAAATGGGAATATGTAAAGGAGGACTTGGGCTTTATAAATTAGGCAAAATCTTAAAATTGACCACCCCTTCATATTTTGACTTTGGATGGCCATATCTCTGAATCACATTGTGCGACTTTACTCTCATTTTGTGGTGACAGGTCACTATGTGTTCAATGTCTGGAGTAGAATTTATGATTCTTGTCTGAATAGTCCAATATAGCCCTCACAAATTGTGCGTCTTTTATGTCGGCTGTAGCAAATGTTAGACTGGTTCCTTGTCCTCCAAACTTCTATCATCACTTGCACTGGTCTCCAGCATGTTACTAGATCTCACATACAAACTCTGTTAAGCTTCTGAAGTGTATTTTAATTATCTAGGTATCAAAACGGGCATGTCCTCCGGGCAACGCAGAGTGAATTTACAAACGTACTTTTACAATTAATGTACATTTTTCCCAACAAAACAACACAATTACTCCCCTGAAATACTTCAACCCTGACTGCAAGATACCTACCAAAAAGAAATTGCCATTCTGTGGAGAATTTCTAGAACTTGGGCCTTTCAACGTTCGTTGCGCGTTCTGCACCATGTCTTTAGAGAAAATCACGTGGTGAACAGTACAAAAGGGATTTGTCTGCGTGTCGTTCTAGTACTCAAGTACTCTGTACTCATAGAAGTGCATTACTGTCCTGCAGATATTGCAGTTGGTTACGAGTGTTATGACGAACAGGCACAAGACAATCAAGCATGGAGGGTACAGGAAAGCTACGGTGCGTTTCAGGAACGGCAGCGCTGTGTGGGGGGAAAACAAAACAATTATCTGTCAACGAGACCTTCACAACCAATATCTGGTATTGTAAAACTTACGTCTCAAAGAAGGGATATGAGGTCACTTTAAATGGAATAAGCAGCCACCACTTGCAACTTTAAATTCAATGTGATATTTTCTATTTGCTGGTGGGCATATGCCCCCTCCATCCGCCCAACAAAACGATCTAAACTTCATGTCAGTTGATATGTATACAAGCAAGTGATGCCTGAAATACCGGTGTGTGCTACCCACACGTCTCAGATCGTGGTTTGTGAAAAACAATCTTGGGCCTGTTAAATCTTGGTGCGAACTGGTTAACTGCCACAGGCTTTGCATGCTTAAGACATGTTAAATACCATTGGTAGTATTGTTCATGTATTACATAACCCCCCTTCAAAAAACAAGCACAAAAGGCGAACAATAGATCTTTTCAGTCATCGGGCGTTCAAGTCTACGCTAAGTATATGGGGTTAGGTTATAGTACATGGAATGGAAACACAATAGGGTATCCTCGGTCGTTATGTCAAACATGACTTGATGCACATGCTGTGTGGGGTTTCAACCGATGAAAGGGAACACGAGTCAACATTTCATGAAACACCAGAAAAGTGTTTTTATCAACCATTGAAAACCACCCACGCGAAGGGCTCTTGACCATTAGAATTGGATAAACTATATAGGAATATATTTTAAATTGTTTTTTTTTAATTGACCCTTCAACAACTTTTTATGATTAAAAGAATTTAATTTTCGAGTAAAATTTGTTCTTTCTTTTCTATAAGTGAAAGTTACCATTGTTGTCTAACCAGTTCGTGCCGGGATTATTTTTTACAAAACTCGATCCGAGGCGGGTTTAGGCCGATGGTACCGAGAAGCGCATTTCCGGCCTTGCTCGTGTCGTGTTTATGCGACACCCATTTTGAATCTGGGGAAAACTTTGCATGTATAAACGTCCTCCGGCACAAACTGGTTAAAATGAAAAATAGTCACAATTGGGGGGGGGAGACTTGACTCACCGCTGTATCCCAAGAAGGTGACATAGATGTAATACGTGATGGCAACAAGCCAGAGTGTGTTTCCCAGCAGAGTTGACAAGAAGCCAGACCGATCAATCAAAGCTGAAACAAATAATGAACACTCTACATTCTAGAGGGACATGCATGGTGCAGACTTAAATTGGGTTCATTTAAATATCGTAGTATTACAAACATTGAACTTTTGATAAAGTTTTACCCCTTGTTCTTGTTTACACACAAACGCACTTCAATATTTACCCCCAAAAATGCGTGTATAATCCTCCAAGCACACAGCTGGAGTGCATTGGCATGTACCACTGCCATGCAATAAACAACTATCATAGAGAAAGGGTTAACAAATATAAGGTTCTTCCAAATTGACACATTTAAGACATAACTACCGAGGATCGATATTGTGTTTTCCTTTGTTCCTTTACTATACCCTAACCCCATTACCTAGAGCTTGCCCCAACGATCGATTTCGGACAAGCAAACCGTCCTTCGAGGATCCTTTGTTCCCTTTTGTGTTTCGATCCTCGATCGTAATACGATAAAAGAACACACAGTCGTACCTTCCACACGTACTGTGAACATTCATTTGTATTTAGTGTAATAAGAAAACATTGGCTCATTATAAATTTTTCTAGTTTTCAAAAAAACACATTAACCCCAAATTTTGATTTTCGGCTCTTCTCAGGTATTTCCTTCCTCCTAACCCTAATTTTCCTTTAAAGCTCTTTTTCATCAAGAGCAAAACTGACTGTGCAAGTCCACAATTCGTAACCTCTTCCTGTGGACGTCAATTGTTCATATACTTCAGTTTGTAAACAATATTGACCCAAATTCTGGACATCCCTGCAAATTACAACACCATCTGGTAAACTCTACAACCAAACTGTTCGGACTCTGATTTTGGTGATAATTATGCCTAACCCCACGTAAAGTATAAACAATTTATGTTAGCCCTAACCCTGCCAGACGCAGCACAGTGCATCAGGTACAAAAGTCTGGTGCACTTTGATGCATTCAGCTATCAACACCAGTGCATGACCAAATGTGACTGGCTCTACAAAAAGGTGTATTAAGTCGGGCTGTGCACTATCATGTAATGGCCCGCTCAACGTTGAGAGTATAAACATTTCATCCAAATGTGATTTTTATTTTGTTGTCATGAATGACATCTTCAATACCTACAGTTTCAGGTCTCATTCAAAGAAATATTGAATTTGATGAATAAAGTGGAAAAAAGTACTATTTTGTGTGCATCGTTCTGTTGTTGTACAACAGAGCCGGCTATTCCAAAGCCCGTTTTCTCAGTTGTGTAATTTGAACTCCAAGGAAGTAATCAATATGTAAACGCGTCAAATCTCCAAAATGAGAGGGGCTATGGAGTTATATTTTTGTAGAGCAGGTCACAAATTAGGAATTCTTGATTTCATTTTTCTTCTAGAAGGATTCTCCATCCATTGGTATAGTTAGTTTTAGCTTTGGTTGATGGAAGTGAGCTTGTCCGGTTTTATATGGGGCACCCTGTATAGGATACCTCAAAAAAGGTTAAACATCATAATGCAATGACTGGGGCCAATTTCATAGAGCTGCTAAGCACAAACATTTGCTTAGCATGACAATTTGTCCAAAAACAAGGTTACAGACCAAATTTTCTCGTGATCTTTATTGTTTTGGATTGATAATCAGCTGTTTTTTGCTTAGCATTTAAAACATGTAGAATTTTGGCTGGTAATCTGTTTTTAATAAGCAAGACTTTGTTGTGCTAAGCAAATTTTTGTGCTTAGCAGCTCTATGAAATTGGCCCCTGGTTTATGTGTTTTTTAAAAATATATTTTGAGTCAACTTACGAATATAAAGAAAGAGTTGCACGACATGTAAGATAATGAGGAGGGGAAAGAACGCGTTGAGGTGGACGTCAAACGCGAAGCCCCACTCTACGTCCTGTCTGTTAGACCCAGACACTTGCCCCAGGTACCTGTTGGCAACAAACCTATAAACAAGAACCAGATGAGATGAGTTGTAAATGCTGTGTGGGGAACATGGGGCTTGTGTTCTTGGGCAAGACACTTTACTACAATTGCCTCTTTCCACCCAGGATTATTTATTTATTTATTTATTTACCCAGGGTGTGCCCAAACAGTTTAAAACTGGTTTTCATTGGGGCCCTGCATACATCGTTAAATAAAATAACAGTACATGTAAATACAACATTTACAGAGAGTTACAAACATAATATTTACAGACGTATACGGATGTTTATAGGAATCCAAAACATTGATATCAATTCTGATTTACGAGATAGGCGAAAACCCGTCAAAAAAACCCTTGGGGGAAAAAAAGAAGGGAAATTCCCATCTGGCTCCACATTATAGTGGCAACCAAGTTATAACTTGATTGCCTTGTTTCGCGAATAACTGTAAGTGGTGTGAAAATATTTGTCATGTACAAAGGAGTCATTTTGTTGAGACTTTTGAAGACAAGAATAGCCTTTTTTGACTTGACTCTTTTTGAAAAAGGAGCCCAATTAAGACGAGCAAACATATCCTCTGAAGGGGTGAGGAAGGTGCATTTGAGGATTATCCGCGCGGCTCTTTTGAGGCATCTGTTTAACATATTATCGTGAGATATGTACCTTCCTCCCCACACCGTACAACAATACTCTAATGTTGGCATAACTAAACTTACAAATAGTGTGTGTAGACTGTGTTGGGGAACACAATCATTATTGATGGGGACCTGTGAAAGTAGAGAACGGAATGCGCCAATTTCATGGATCTGCTAACCACAGGATTCCGCGCTTACGATCACCACTTTGTGCTAACAGCAATAGCAGATAAATTCTGCGCTAAGCCTGCAAGCACAGAATCCTTAGTTAAGGGATGTACGCATGCGTATTTAAGGCTAAACCGTGAAATACGCTTGCCGTAAAGCACAACTTTCCGCTTAAGCGCCATGAAATTTGGCCCTGGTCTTTATCGCTTGATGAACAGGTTATAATTGAGAAGCATTTCCGTCTCATTTTGCTAGAACACTTCGCATTATATAATAATGAATAATATTTACTCGCAGCTGGGGTGCTGAATTGCAAAGAATGTGGCTACAACGTGGTCGAGTCGCTGGCACGTAAAGGCACCTATGGCAGTCGGCCACATCGACTCATAATGACTACGGAGCACAGCCTGAGATCGAAAGTGTTTGATTTTACCAGAGGGAGGGAAACCGAAGGACCCGCAAATCCCTCGTGGCACAGGAGAAAACCAACGCACAACTCTACTTACATATGGTCCGGGTCGGGAATCGAACCCGGGCCACATTGGTGAGAGGCAAGCGTCTTACCCACAAGCCACCAAAACTTCACTGCACAAAAAAACCACAAGGGAAGGTCGCAGGTTTGAGTCCCGCCTTGCCAATTTTGTTGTTCACTTTCAAACTTCATTGCAGCGGTTTCAATCTGTTTATGTATCCGCGTACGTTGTAGAAACCCAATTTTTGAATAAACCAAACAGATATTTACAATTTACAACTTCGCGACGCCAATATCACACCTTGTTTTCTCCTTACCATAGAATTGTTGCAATCAGAAGACCAACTCCAATACAGTCCACGAATACCACCCATAGCAGGAACTTCAAAAATTGCAGAAATCCTAACTGTAATACGATGGCAAATCCCACAGAAGTGGCTAACAAAAGCAAAAACAAAAACCACAAGATTAACGATAAAAATACAGCACCTCTATTTTTCCCTCCACCATGGAGGTTATGTATTTGCAATTGTTTGTTAGCAAGATTACAGATTAGGGATTCTAACAAAACTTGGTAGGTAGATAGCTTATGGGTCAAGGGTGATTCCATAACATTTTTAGATTGATCTGGATCCAGAACAGGAATCTGGATCACTTTGGATGATTTTTTTTAACATTGGGAGATAGGGCGTTTTGCACTCTATCGATTGCCCCTTATCTAATCTTTATTATAGATTGGGTGGAGTGGCATCATCTCATGGAAACGTCTATTCGTTTTTGCACGCCAGTTTTCATTGATTGCTATGTGTTACCATTCAGTACTTCAGACTCGAGAACCACCTAGTTTACTCAAGTAGTGTTTTGTAGTATTAGGAGCCGTTAGGGTTTTATGAACCCTCATTCTAGTGTTGCCTTTTTGTACTTGACTGCAACCTACAGTCTGTGATCAAACCTCATTGTACTGTGTCCTTACCGCCTAAGCAAATGCTCAGCAGCACCAGGAAAGCAGGGTCGTCTCTCGCCCACTGGTCCTTGGTTTCTATGGTAACAGAAAACAAACTGGTTACATCTATGGCGACACAGACGAAGGGGGTAGGGAGTTAGGGTTATCGTAGGGTTCACGTGATTCTATTGCGATAGGTCAATTGGCCGCCACATGTTTGGTCGTGTACAAATCTATGAAGATTTTGGAAATTGGAAATGTTTCTTTAGTCCCAGACAGAGTTGTAAGCGAGTCAATCACAAGTCAATCAGCCGTTAGTCAACTCACAAGCTATTCAAATGAACTTTGACAAAAGCATTCCTTTGTTATTGTTCCTCTTGATGCTTCTGAAGCGTTAATGTGAATGACTCGATTGCAACTCTGGTCCCAGATCCATATCTTTTCAACATTTTTGCAATGACTGACCTTCATTGGCCGAGCGGTTAAGAGCACCAGAGCTCTGGTGTTTCTGATTAGCAGAGTAAAGGTTCGAGTCCCGTTCTTGACACGTGTGTCCTTAAGCAAGGCACTTAACCACTATTGCTTCGTCCTTCGGATGGAACGTAAAGTTGTTGGTCTCGTGTGATGCACGTAAAAGCACCCAGTAAAACTTATCGCTAAGAGGAGAAGTTTGCCCGGGAGTTCCTGGCAGTGGCTGCAAAGTGCGCCGCATCACCATGTAAAAACTCTTACAAAAGTGCTAAATAATGGGTCTTGTATTCTCATAAACTTTATTAACTTATCTTTGAGAATCATAGAGTGCCTTAAGTACCAGTCTTGGTAGAGATTGGTATTATAAATGCCTATTATGATAAAAATGTCATCAGGATGCAACGTTCTTTCCCGGACCTTCAATATATGTGACCCGTTCCTACGAAACCCGACATAAGTCGCACAGGCTATTTCGAGATACAGCTCATTAAAGTTGAAATGGGGTGAAAAATCTGGCGGACATCGATTTTTGTTTTTCGTTATTTTTTTATTCTTTAACCCTAACCACCCCCGAGTCCATCAAAATCCATTTCCTGTTTTGGAGGATTTTAGCGGATTCAGGATACCTCCATATTGAACAACTGGAGGAGTGTGATGGATTGAGGATTTTAAGCCTAGCGTTACTGCAGGAGTTTGATGGATTCAGGATACAGAAATTTAGGTGATGGACTGTGATGGACTCTATGGAGAAACGCACTGCAATTTTTTGTATGCCAGTCCATCAAACTTTTGCTGGTGGATTATGATGGACTCAGGATCTCTCCAGAATGCATACTGGTGGAGTCTGATGGACTCAGGACACCAGCAGTTTTTGCAAACCAAAATTGGTGGACTGTGGTGGATTCAGGATACTTTCTAGTAAAGGCCGTGAGGGAGTTAGGATTAATATGTATACTTTAACCCTCAGTTAGGTTAAACAAAATCAACTTTATTGATGAGAAATTACAAAAATCATTGAGACAAACTGTGTCCTAAAAGTGGTAATTTATATCCCAAATATATCAAAATAAAATCCTCATAAAATTGGAAGTATGTATGGTATAAAGGTGGTTTTGGTACCAAATGAAAGCTGACAATGTGTACTAAATGGAAATAACAAAACAAAAATTATGTCTGTTTTTGTTGGAGCAGGTCACATAAACACAATACTTACGTTTACTGTATTGGAAATTCCGGTAACTGGGGGAGAAAAACAAGGCATTTTTCAAATTAAATGTATAGATCTACATGTATCGTTATCAGTTTATCCTCATCAGTCCATCTCCATCCCCATGCAAAATCCCCATGATACTCTGAATTGAGTTACAAATTCAGAATAGTTAGGGGTAATTAACTTACACCTTCTGCGGAGCAACCAGTAAGTATATCATTTGCCACATGGCAACTTCAAAGTCCATCTGACGAAACATGAGGATCCTTCGCATGAATTTGCGCCGTTTGGCCTGCGCCGTGTGTCTGTTCTCAAGCATGGGGTTGGGGCTGGCAGGACGGGACCCATTTGGACTGGTCGGGGGCGAGGATTTGGCAATGATGATCGATGACAACATATTCGCTTCAGGTTGTCCTCATCTGTTGATAAAGTTAATGTTAAAGTTAAGAATATTTTGGCTGCAATTTTCCAAAGACAATGATTTAACCAGTTCGCGCCAGGATTTATTTCAACATCACCGAGCCGACGCGCGGGATTATTTTTAACGAAACTCGATCCGGGTTCAAGGCGGGTTCAGGCCAATAGTACCGGTAAGCACACTCGCGCATTTCCGGCCTTGCTCACATTTCCAGCCTTGCTTACATTTCCGGCCTTGCTCATGGCGTGTATATATATACGTCATTCGACGTAAACTGGTTAAAAAAATGTAGTATCCCGACGCTACTTTAGTGGTTGTGTACATGGTTGGTACACCCATGGAGGAATAAGAGCAGACCCGTGGAGGAATATTAATTATTAATACTTTCACGAAATAGATTAAATACGGATGATGAAGTAACGATGGATGGGGCGCAGGCCTAACTTCGTTTCTTGATGTGTTTGGCCTAGTATAAACTTTAAGTCGGCTTGAAATAATTTAGGCCTACTGAAATAGGCCTGCTTAGAATGTTTTCATTATTTTACCCGTGATGATGGGTAAAAAAGGTATTAATAAGTATTATTATTGAATTATCTTGTCTATACCTGTTTACGTTGACTCTCGGAAACGTAGCGTTGGAACATTTTCAGTGGCAAATGTAGGCTCGGTCACGATACATTCTACGGAAATCTTTGTTAAAAGTAAAACATAAACAAACAACATTGTCAACTGAAGAATTAAAACAAGTTTTGTCCTAAGTTTATTTAACTCTTTTGAAAATAGACATAAAAATAAAAAAAATTGCTTTTTATTATTTCAATAACTTGTTATTAATGACATTATTTAAGAAATTCAAGATGGCTGCGCCCATATGTTCAATCTTGCCTCTTGGTATTTTGCTGTTCATTTTGCTCACTGCTGCGCGCTGAATAATTCATCATGCCGAAATACTTCGAAGATAAAGAAGAGTCCAAAAAACCATGTTCTGGAGTGAGGGAAGATCTCAAGACGTGTCTTCTTGAAAGTGACTGCGTAAGAATTGTGAGTTTTAGTCAATTAGACTAGTACTGTCAATCATGTCAAGTGTAATGAGTCATCAAACTCAAACTTCAAAGACCCAAGAAGAGCGCTGCGCGCCTACGGCGCTCTACGAATCCTTTGCTGGTCATTGACTGTTTCAAATTTTACTTTGCCGTGGCTGTGTGGTTTCGTGGGTAGACCCGTGAATGTGGAGTTGTTATAAAAGTATTCCTCTATGGTTACACTTAGTTTTAAACTCGAGAAATTTCTTGATAAAAAGACGCCATGTCCTGCTAATTACTTACTCATGCTCTTTTCCTCTTTAACACCATATTCCAAAAGCAAATTACACACTTTTCTGAGTTTAGGGATTGTGGGATTGTGGGATTGTGGATTTTGAAAGAATTATGTAACTAAAGGAAACCGCAATAACAAAATGATAGACTTATTTATTTACTGCATATTTCCAGTTCAAGTTCTTTTGGAAAGTAAAATAACAAATTTTCTATGTTTGTCATGAACGTCGAGTTCAGGTTTATGTGTCAGGTTTTTCAGAAAGAAATAAAACTTCCTAAGTTGCTTTATTTTTATTTTGAAGGACAAGAAAACGCCCAAGGAATGTTTACAACCGGGTACAAAGGTTCCCGACAACTGCCGAGCACTACAGTTTGCCTTCTTCGAATGCAAGAGATCGCTTGTGAGTAAACAAATGGATGAATTTTTTTAAAGGTAGGATACACCATTGGTAATTGCTTGAATTATCATGAATGGGTGGATTTCGGTGATACTATATACCGGAAAACACCGGAAAACACCGGAAAACACCGGAAAACACCGGAAAACTACCGGAAAACTACCGGAAAACACACTAAATACCGGAAAACACACTAAATACCGGAAAACACCGGAAAACACTTACCTACCGGAAAACACACTAAATACCGGAAAACACCGGAAAACACTTACCTACCGGAAAACACCGGAAAACACCGGAAAACACCGGAAAACACCGGAAAACTACCGGAAAACACCGGAAAACTACCGGAAAACTACCGGAAAACACCGCAAAACACCGGAAAACTACCGAAAAACTGCCTGAAAATACTTTCCCCAAACACTAAATATCGGAAAACACCAGAAAACTACAGAAAAAATACCGGAAAACACCGGAAAACACCGGAAAACACCGGAAAACACCGGAAAACTACCGGAAAACACCGGAAAACTACCGGAAAACACTTTTTTTTTAAACACTAAATACCGGAAAACACCGCAAAACTACCGGAAAACACCGGAAAACTACCCAAAAAACCGAAAATTTACCGGAAAACACTCTCCTAAAACACTAAACACCGGAAAATACACGGAAACACAGAAAAAGTTGTGTAAAACATCCCCCCCCCCCCCCCAAAAAAAAAAACAAAAAAAAAACAGCAACAAACTCCCCCCCCCCCCCCTCCCAAACAAAAAAGGGCCCCTCCCTCATTAAAATAAAACCAAAAAAACTACTGGGAAACATCAGGCGAAACATAACCGGGGGAGGGGAATATTCTGCTGATGGTTATAACCTGCCTAGTATGATTTACGTTAGCGACTTATTTACATTATTTTTGAAATGCCTTCGATTCTATTTCGCATGTTTTTTTTTAATAAGGTTCTTTAAAAATAGTATAATGTTGGTTAAAAAAAGTTTAACAGGGTATTGCCTCCTCGGTATTATTTATACGTTTTCGTTCCGAATCTGTTTCGATATTGCCAGAGGCTGTAGGCAGCTGCAGACGGTTTGGAGGGGTAATATACCTTTTGAATCTATTCAAAAGTACGCTAAAAGCCAGTACTCCGGTACCCGCCAAATTCGCCCAATTTTGCCTCTTCGTGAAAACGCAAGTCAGTACGCGCACCAAAGCGCCCCTTCGTAAACACGTTGAAGTCAACGTTATTTTAAATTCGCCGCTCCGTGAAAAACCCAAAACGGCACTCGAGGATAAATTCGCCCATTAATTAATTATGTTAATTGGGATTATAGATTGTTTGGAAGTATAACTTCCCCAGGTTGTAGATATTGCAATATTTAATTGTCAAGTTTCATCAAAAAAATAAATATCGATAAATATAATTCGCCCCTTCGTGAAAACAGTGACGATTATGTTGCCTGTTGGGTGCTTTATTGAAATAGAGCCACCGTTCCGCGTGCGTGGCTTTAAAAGAGTTCTCTGCATTGAAGCGTTTTGGCCGTCATACGTGTTTATTGGGAAGCAGCGTAATCATACATGTCACTCAATGTTTTTTAATTTTTAGAGCGATTCTCGGTCACCTGGGAAGGACATTAACGTGAAGGACGTGTAATACTGGGTTTTTTGAATTTTTTTTTCTTTTTCTGTGAGGCTATTAGGTTTTTTAATTCTAATGGAGTGCTTTTGCAAGAAGGTATAGCACAGAGAAACCGGTTTATGCAGGCATACTTCAAGGAATGATCAGTTAATCTTTTTGTGTTTTTTTTTATCAATTCCAGAGTTAGCTGCAGTGAATCAGAACTCATTCTATGTGGGAAGTAGAGGGTGTTTTATGGAATTTTCACAAGTCAGAACTTTTTCTCATCGTTTTCGTTATTTGTTTTGGAGATGCTGAAGCAGTTCTGCTGCGTAAGGTATCATTGGATTTTAGGTAGTGGCTGGTCTTACAGAGATAAATCCGCATGATTTATTGTGTGCTGGTATGCCAGCAGTGTGGTTGCGTAACTATCCCGCCCAGAGCGTAATTCCTAATTTAAGATTTTTGGGAGGTCAGTTCAGGCCACTTTTTTCTGCGAGATATTGCAGTCTGTAGGAATGGGGGGGGGGGGGGGAGGGGGTGTTTCGTGTACAAGTTTCAACAGAACCCCTCCGTGCTTTTCGTTATTTTTTTGAGACGCGGAAGAGGTTCTGCTGACAAGTATCATATGGATTGTATTTGTGACTGTTCTGCCGAAGATAAATCTGTAATTGTACGTTAACTAGTGGGTATGCTAGAAAGTGGCTGTTTGACTGGTCTCTCCAGAGCGTGATTTTTAACTCT
Source organism: Crossaster papposus (assembly GCA_037893245.1). Classification (NCBI taxonomy): domain Eukaryota; kingdom Metazoa; phylum Echinodermata; class Asteroidea; order Velatida; family Solasteridae; genus Crossaster; species Crossaster papposus. The sequence continues at coordinate 327,778 of JBAIAA010000815.1, read as the reverse complement.
TTTTTTCCTTTTTTTCCCGTAAGACACGCATCTGGGGGTCAGTTTTAGCCACCTTATCTCTGCTAGATGAACCCGGTTCTTCAAGCATTACACTGCGCTCCCCGTTGAGCAACGCATCATTTTCAAACTCCTTTTACAACATACCGTTGTATGACAGAGACTTCATCCCCGTTGTACTTGCAGAGGCTTCTCCTGCCGTATAAGCCCGTTCGCCAACTAAGGTCCAGTGATGCCAACTTGCTTGCCGTTCCACCTTCCAGGTTGAAAACTTATGGGGATAGAAGTTTCTCGGTTGCAGCCCCCCGCCTGTGGAACGGCTTGCCTCTCACCCTTAGATCACAACCTGGCATTTCTTCATTCAAATCCAATCTCAAAACTTACCTCTTCAGTCAAGCCTACCATTAATTTTTCCCTTGGTCATTTTTTTTTTGCGCAGTGAATAGTTTTTTCTAGATACCAGCGCTTTATAAGATTTATTATTATTATTATTATTATTATTATTAAGCCCTGCACTTTTTAATTTACGCAACATGAACATTTTCTGATTTGCTTTAGTTTGTATACTCTCTACTTGGGAATCCCATTTTAAATCAGCTTGTTATTCAAAGATCTTGAGAAAATTTGTTCCCGAATCCCATGGCTTTTATAACATTAAAACGATAGCCGCTACGTGGTCAATATTGTCGAAAGCTTGGCGCTGATCAAAGTTGACCACGCCAAAGGGTAAGTCATTTACATTACAACAATTAATAACATCACGAATCAGGTAAAATAGTGCGATCAGCAGTAAGATTGATCTTATAACATTACTTGGATAACATTACCAACAAATTGTTTTAAGCCGCGTTCGCATTGGACTTAATATTGTCAAATGTTACGGTACGTGATTGTCAAAGTTCACGGTGTTAAATCCTCCGCTAGAAGCTTGGGCCTGTAGATCCTACGGTTGCGGAGGGTAAAATGGACAATTTGACAATGTTACCGCCTGTCCGCATTGGATTTAATTTGGTTAAGTTCTCCGTAGGTTTTACCAAAAAAAGTCCAATGCGAACGCGGCTTAAGTCTATTCGCAAAAAGCTTGGTAAACATTTTAATCAGTATTCAGAAGGGAGACAGGACTCCAGTTGGAAATATTAGAAAGATCACCTTTTTAGGAATAAGGGGAAATTACAGCTTTCAGAAGAGAACGGGGAAGGAACCAGAAATAACGGCAGTATTCATAATATCTATGATAAGATAACGCAAAAAATAACGCAAACAAAAAACGCAAAAAACTCCAAGGTCAGTCTGTCAAACCTAGGCGTTTTATTTTTGCCAAGCTGATTGACAACACAATCTCTGTTCCTCTGTACGAAGAGGACTATCAAAATCCTCTGCGTTGAAGAGGATCAAGCCGAGATAAATCGGATAAAAATGGGTCTATAGGGCGTCCTCGGCAGTAGGAACGCGACTGTGAAAATTTGGGTAAAATAAATAAATACATTAATTCCTAAATACATAACAAAAAATTAAAAAATAACAAATTCATACATACATAAATACAAAAAAAACCAAAACCCAAACACAATTCATCTAACCGAATGTGCAATCTTGCTTTATCACCCGGTCTTTACTTGTGGTTTGGCCGGGCACCCGACCGGAAAGGAAGAGAGGAGGGGGGGGGGGGGGGGGGGGCGGAAGGGCACAAACAAACAACGAAAAAAGGGGAGGAAAACAAGATAGGTATATTGCTGATCATACCATGCCCCTTACCCACCCTCCTGGGAAAATTATAAGTTGAGAATGTGCTTGTAAAACAAAACAGAGGATTTGCTCAATTACTTTTATGACTTAATAAACCAAACAAAATTTAACCGAAGAGGGTTTTGTAAATTGTTTTCACGACGCCCGGTGATTTCTGCTTTTGCTGATTTCTGGCGAGTGCTTTTCCCCCTCTCTGGACAAAACCTTGTGAAGCCCAACGGGCACGAGGGGGAGTGGGGGGGGGGGGGGGGGGGGGGGGGGGGATTTTCGGGGATTTAATGTAATATTTATTTTGTTGTGCGTTGTTTTTCTAGATATATATATATAAATATTACATATAGTCATGTTTAGTGTGTTTGTAGGTGTTTTTCAGAAGGTCGATTTACTTTTTTGTTTGCTTTTTTAATATTTTTAGGGCGGGGAGGTTTTCCGGTAGTTTCCAAGTATTTTCCAGTGTTTTTACCGGTATTTAGTGGTTTTTTAAAAGTGTTTTCCGGTAGTTTTTCGGTAGTTTTCCGATATTTTTCGGTAGTTTTCCGGTGTTTTCCGGTATTTAGTGGTTTTTTAAAAGTGTTTTCCGGTAGTTTTCCGGTATTTTTCTGTAGTTTTTCGGTGTTTTCCGGTGTTTTCCGATATTTAGTGTTTGGGGAAAGTGTTTTCAGGCAGTTTTTCGGTAGTCTTCATGTGTTTTCCGGTAGTTTTCCGGTGTTTTCCGGTATTTAGTGTTTTTTTAAAAAGTGTAGTTTTCCGGTATTTTTTTGGAGTTTTCCGGTGTTTTCCGGTATTTAGTGTGTTTTCCGGTAGGTAAGTGTTTTCCGGTGTTTTCCGGTATTTAGTGTGTTTTCCGGTATTTAGTGTGTTTTCCGGTGTTTTCCGGTATTTAGTGTGTTTTCCGGTATTTAGTGTGTTTTCCGGTAGTTTTCCGGTGTTTTCCGGTGTTTTCCGGTGTTTTCCGGTATTTAGTGTGTTTTCCGGTAGGTAAGTGTTTTCCGGTGTTTTCCGGTATTTAGTGTGTTTTCCGGTATTTAGTGTGTTTTCCGGTAGTTTTCCGGTAGTTTTCCGGTGTTTTCCGGTGTTTTCCGGTAGTTTTCCGGTAGTTTCCGGTGTTTTCCGGTATTTTCCGGTGTTTTCCGGTGTTTTCCGGTATATAGTAACACCCGTGGATTTCGGGGGTTGTATTTATTTGTAAATATCATTTTAATGGCCTAACCAAAGTTTTACAATGTTGTTCTTGTTTTTTCGCGAACGCCGTCCTGTGATGGTGGATTTGTTTTTATGAAATTACATTTTTTGAAACAATTACAAGATATCTAGCGCAATCCCTTTGTTGGTTGCCGACAATCAATATTTTATTTTAAATATTCAAGTAAGATATTTTCTAATAATTTGGCATTAAATTGTTTCGATATCTGCAAATGGTGTATTCTACCTTTAACTTCATGCATGTAATGTTTTTTATATTAAATTTCTTGCTTTATTATAAATTGAACTAAGTAGATGTTCAACCCCATGGGATGATCGCTCAAAATTGTCTTATTTCCTGAATTCTGTGATTCCCACTAAAGCAGAAAAGGGAATATTATTGGCATAGTTGGTAAAGAGGAGAGCTATAGATCAAAATGTCTGTGGTTCGAATCCGACTGTCGTTAATGTTTGTCTTTTTCTTCTACAAATGTTCTTATAGGTTATTTTAATCATAGAACAAGGCTGAAGGGAAAACTGGGTTAGGTATCATAAGTGCCTTGAAAAATACAACAAGAACCGCTACACTGGTTAGTTTTTAGTGACTTCCTGTAAAACTGCACATTTTATAATTGTGTAATAACAAATTTTGTGTATATGTGATAATGATGGAAACCAGTGAGCGGAGAATAGCTGCAGGCTGGTGCCAGTGGCAAACATATGTGACCTGTATCACCTGTTCCAACAAAACACGGACAAAGTCGCACAATGTGTTTTATTACAATGTACTCGTAAAGTCATTTCGGGGTGGATTTTACCTTTTTTAGGTTTTGGGGTTTTCTGAATTAGTAACTATTAAAGGTAGGATACACCATTGGTAAATGCTTGAATTATCATGAATGAGTAGACTCGGGGGTTGTATTTTATAGTAAATATCGTTTAACTGACCTCTCTGAAGTTTAACAATCATAGATGCCAAGAAAAGCACGAAAAACAACGTTTGTTTTTAACCTGCGTCGAGCAGTTATTCTGTCAATTTTGTGAAACAATTGTGTATACAATAATACGCTTTTTGGAATTTCGTAGCTGTTTGTCTCATAATTAGGTTGTCAGGGTTTTATCACTAAATCCTTCTTCCAGGAGAGATAGGGTGGGGGTACATATGTAAATGATACATCATTTTAAAGCTGAGAACCTGGAGAATATGAGGAAAAAAATGCCAAATTAAAAAAAACTAAAATTGCCAACTTTGTCTGGATTTGTATTTAAGTATTGTTGTTCATAAAGTATGTAAAAGAGGCTGGTCACCGCGTGATTTTATTTAGTGGATGCCGGGCCAAAAAACGACATGTACCTATTCCCTTAAATTTAGATCGCGAAAACAATCGTCATTTTATTTTTAAATGAAAACAAATAAATATGCTTGACCTTTCACAAGCAACATTGTTTGTTAATGGAGTTTTATGTTTTTTTATCAAATTTTTGTTAACATTATGTGTGGTGCAAAATTGGCAACACGGGTAATTTGTGACCGGCTCTACAAAAAAGGGTATTAAGTCGCGCTGTGCACTATCATGTAATGGACTACTCAACGTTGAGAGGATAAACATTTCATCAAAATGTGATTTACATTTTTTGCCATTATCTTTAACACCAATATTTTCAGGTTTCATTCAAAGAAATGTTGATTTTGATGATTAAAGTGGAAAACACGCCCATTTTGTGTTCATCGTTCTGTTGTTCTACAACAAAGCCGGCTTTTTCAAAGCCTGTTTTCTCAGTTGTGTAATTTAAACTCCAAGGAAGTAATCAAAAGCAAACATGTCATATCTCCAGAACGGGAGTAGCTATGGAGCTCTTTTATATACCAACTGGAAGCTTACGATGTGGACTTTCCATGATAACCATGTATATAACTCAATTTCACTATTTTGTGACATAATACCCTTTATTGTGGAGTGGGTCACATTTAGGAAACAAATTAGCAATCATCCAATGGTCTAATATGTCCCCCAAAGTTCAAACATAAGAATCTAACGTTTGTCATTATCTTAAACTTGACAGTTGGACACAAGGACAAGATTCCGCGGAAGGAAGGGCTACTGAACTGAACGACCATGAATCATCTGCTGCCGATGGAGTTAAAGATGTTATCTCCAAGAGAACATTCAAGAACCAGTGTATATAGCCCGTTTCCAAGATCCAATATCTGGAGGATTTGGACAGATTGGTGCAGAAATTCATCCCTTCAAGCAAGCCTGTCATTTTGAGAATCTGTAGATTCAAAGATGAATGATGTGAACAGAAACAGGTCAACTCGTGCGCGAACCAACTCGTACGCGGGACAACTCGTACGCAGATTGGTCAAATCGTACGCCAACCAACTCGTATGCCAGCCAACTCGTACGCCAGCCAACTCGTACGCGGTCCAACTCGTACGCGGTTTAAAAATGTGGTTTACGGGTACGGATGGCGTTGATCAATTAAAAAGGCAGATACTCTGGGCATCCAAGGCGAATCTGTACGATGTTGGGCATTATTAACCTTTTTGGCATCATTAACCTTTAGCCTTGTATACATTTTCGTCAACAATTTTATGTCCATTAGATCGATGTAACAATGTACAAGTTGCATGAGATTGAGTCTGTTCAGTCTCATCTTTTTCGGTTTTTAAGAATGTTATTGCTTAAGCCTTTTCTTTTTACAAAGGCATTCATGTAAAATTGTACTATTGTTTATTATACATCTTGGTTTATATTTCGTAATCATTGTTTGACATAGCTTCTTTTAAATAGATATTTTTAGACTAATGTTTTCATTTGATTAGTATTTTTAAGATAACAAAAAGGTATTTGGCACGCGTACGAGTTGATTTGCGTACGAGTTGATTTGCGTACGAGTTGATTTGCGTACGAGTTGATTTGCGTACGAGTTGATTTGCGTACGAGTTGATTTGCGTACGAGTTGAATTGCGTACGAGTTGGACCGCGTACGAGTTGGACCGCGTACGAGTTGGACCGCGTACGAGTTGGACCGCGTACGAGTTGGACCGCGTACGAGTTGGACCGCGTACGAGTTGGACCGCGTACGAGTTGGACCGCGTACGAGTTGGACCGCGTACGAGTTGGACCTGTATTCATGTGAACACAGTACAATCTAAATTGCTGTTGGGCGAGTAATGCGAGTACTCAAGTACTTGCGAGTAGTGTGTGCTACTCGTATTACTCATGATTTTTCATCTACTCAGTTGAGTACTTGCCTGGGCGCGAGTAGAGCAGGTACATGTACTAGCGAGTAATGATTTGTTTTTACAGTTGACTTTGAAAAAAGTAACTACTTTGCGGTTTATGCACTAAAGTTGCTTTTTGTCTGGAAGTTATAAGTGAAGCGAGCAATCAAGGAATCATTTGCTCCACCTCACTCTCCCCAGGATTTTACTCACAACAAATTTCAGATAAATAAACCAAAATGTTACATAGAAAGTTTATTTCCCTGCTGAATAATGGGTTGTCATAAAATGTCGTATATTTACTAAGCAGTTTTTTGGCTTTTATTAGAAATATGTTAACTACTCGTGAGTACTCGACTACTCGCGACTAATTTTCGTGCGGGTACTTCGGTAGACAAATCCACTACTCGCTTAGCACTAATCTGAATTCTTTTATGTGTGTCTTGTGTTGGATTACTGAATGATGGAAACGTTTTTGGTTTAGCAGATTTATTTTAGTCAGGCAGCTTAGTGAATGAATGTGGTTTGCAGATGTCAAAACGCATTAGTAAATATTGAGAAAAACAAATTTAACCACTGAAAAAAAATGAAATAATGATACTTTGCACCCTACTGGAAAAAATACTCTGTTTAATATTTATTTTAGTTTAATATTACAGCAACTTCTGAAAAAAGAGATACACGCAGTTCTGCTAACTTCATGAGAAAGCTCATGATAGTGCTAAAAAACATGCAAACTAAAATTAGGCCACATTTTCACGCTTTTTAGTCGACAATTGTTTTTCAACATTTTCTTTTATGAATCATTCTACCATTAACTTTAGAAGATTTCTTTTCAACATTTTGCACACCAAAGAGTGAAGCCAGATGGTTGTATTTTGAGGTCCAAGACTATGTAAACCTTTGCATGGCCTTAAGTTTTGAAAGACTTTTTTGAAAGTACTAAAGGCATGTTAGACTGGTTGTTTTATCTGCCATTTTCATACATTGCATGTGTTCCTTAACCCTAACTCACAGGGCTCTCGAAGGCATACCCAACCTAACAAACTTGAACAACTGCAAACAGTTCAGTAATTATTGGTACACTTTACTGAACCTAACAGTACTGCCAAACTCCAACTTTTTGAAGTTTGATTGACTTGGTACAGATGGATCTACGCATTGTTCAGTGTTCAGGATCAGGGCTGTGATGACTGGGCATTGGTTGTGTTGGGCTGTGTTTGAGTGGGGACACAAGTACACAGGCACAGGGTGTACATGTCACCCTTACAGTTGACCAGGAACTGTGCTGTGATGACCAGCCTGAGCTCACCCACGAATAAATGCCTGTGCATTCCCCAAAACTCCAACATTTTTACAAGTCTCATGCCTTTCTGCCCTAAACCCCACACGATTCAACAGGGTCTCCCTGGGCCTTTTGTACTGAGTCAAGCAAAGTCCAACAACAAGTTGCTAATGTTTGTTACCAAACCCCTGCCAAAACCTAGAAAAACCTGTAGCTAGAGTTCTATGGGCTTGGGGTAGTTAGGGTTAAGTTTTGGGACTGCCACACATATTATTGAGAGTCCTAAATTGTTGGACTAAAGATTGCCCAAAGTTTTGATATCCGACTAATACTAGGCCTACACATTTTCCTTTACATCTTTTACCACGGTAAGCATATAAATACACAACTTTGAAGTGCGTTTTATATCAAATTGTAAGTTCCCCTTGTACATGTACTCGCACTTAATAGATCTAGAGTTGTTTTTTAGCTTTTTTGGGATTTTAGGAGCAGAGAATGCTAGACCATGAGAGAAAATTGGAGAACTGCAAGGATATTGGGAGTTTTATGTCAAATTGTTTTATTGTACCAGGATTTTTTTATGAAGATATTGTAAAGTTTAATACGCTGTGTTTCATTTTGATTATGACTTTAAAATAGTTTTTGCTGTTCATTGAATTATTTCCAGTTTGGAGAAATTGTAGTATTCTGCCGTTATTTTTGTCAATTATCCCAATGATGGTCACTCAGTGCACGAAAAATAATGGTGAAAAGACATGAATCTGGGACCAAGAAACATTTTCAATAAGAAGGTACTTAGGAAAATGCTGTCATAGACAAATAAGTGGGGGTAGGATAGAACATTCCTTTCTTCATTGTTTTTATACGGAAGATCCTTTTTTAAGAAAATGTCTGTGACAGTCAAAATACTGATAAAGAATGTAGAAATTCAGTAATATTAAAGCGTATGTACTTGGACAACTGTTATTTGATTTTTTGGCGTGATCCCTTGCCATAATACATTCTGGTGTTTATGACACTGACCTCTATACATGGACAGATCATCCATTGTTTCATTTTGAAGTCGGCATGCAGAGAAGTGCAACATGGCGGACCCACGAAGTCACTCTGTGAGCCAATGAAATGTCCAGGTGTAGAGTTCAGTTGGTTGGTAAATCCACTGACCTCTATAACTGGACATTTCATTGGCTCACAGCAGTGACGCCATGTTGCACTTCCAGTTCGCGCCGACTTCAAGTGTTAGCACAGCAGAATATGGACAATGATCCGTCCAGGTGTTGAGGTCAGTGGTTTATGACTTCTGACTATAGCGCCCTCGAACAAAGATACTGACAATTTTGGAGACCGCCAACATAGGTCAAGATAGCTCAGTTGGTAGAGCGCTATTCCAGAGGTCGCAGGTTCGAGTCCAGTCTTGCCAACTTCTTTGTTCACTTTGAAAACTAATATATTTAAAGTAAACTATACAACATTTTAATTTACAATACATGTAAATATTGTTGGGGGAATTCGCCGGGCCGCGATTTTTTTTGCCCAAACGACATCGCCATAGAACTGGTTTTCAGCGCATCTGATTGGCTATCTGTTACGTCATGATAGTAAAATTTACTCTCAATTTATTGACCCTAGGACTCTCAACTTATTGACCCTAACCCAAACCCTAACCCTTTTTGACCCTAGGACTCTGCGCTTTTTTTACCCTAGTACCACTGACCTCTATACATGGACAGATCATCATTGTTTCATTTTGAAGTCGGCATGCGGAGAAGTGCAACATGGCGGACCCACGACGTCACTCTGTGACCCAATGAAATGTCCAGGTGTTGGTACGATACGTATTACGTAATGTTTATAAATACAAAATGTACAGAGTAAATCCACTGACCTCTACACCTGGACATTTCATTGGCTCACAGCAGTGACGTCTCGGGTCCGCCATGTTGCACTTCCAGTTCGCGCCGACTTCAAGTGTTAGCAGTAGCACAGCAGAATATGGACAATGATCCGTCCAGGTGTAGAGGTCAGTGCCTAGTACACGTCATGCAATGTGACACATGGATGAATGGATGACGTAGATGTTAAACAACCAATCAGATGCGCTAAAAACGTTCTATGGCGATTTCGTTTTTGAAAAAAAAATTCGCCCCCGGGCCAACCTAAGGCTGTTATGATAAAGTCGTACACCTAGAGTACCAACAATCTAATCAACTTAAGGCTCTTCCCTAGACGAGAGATCACTCAGAGCGACCTTCAAGGCTAAGGGTGCAGGTCCGTTTTGGTGGAAGTCTACCTCCGATTGTGATGATTACGATTAATCTCTGTTAAATACACAATAAATAAACCTGTAAACAAAGACACTTTGACAACTGTATTGTCGGTACAATGAACAATAAAGATTTTATTCAATAACAATCATGTTTATGTACATTAATTGGGTCTAATTGGGTGGGTGTTTTTTATTGATTGGAGATAATCTATTGCTCGCCTCCAGGCAACAACGCACTAAACAACAATGGCAGCAATGAGCAACTATGCACAGAACCAGTAAGTTTGCCGAGTAAGCAATAACACACCATACAAGCGCATAATAGCATAATTGCAGCAGCTTAGCAATGTATGTTGCGACACCTCGGCCTATGTTCCAACAACTCGTACTTTTAAGGCGTCTGACCTATGGGGCGTCTGACCTATGGGGCGTCGGACCTATAATAATAATAATAATAATGAGATTTGTAAAGCGCACATATCCACCCTGCAGGGTGCTCAAGGCGATGTAGACAACAACAAGTAATTAATCCTTGAAAATTTGCGACATCAAGTAAGTCTTAAGAAGCGATTTGAACCTAGTTGTACAATGGCATGATCTGAGTTCAAGTGGCAATGAATTCCAAAGTCGAGGAGCTGCAACAGAAAAAGATATGGCGCCCCATGTTCGTTTTGCAATTGGTTCCTCGAGAAGTTGCTGGTTACTTGATCTAAGAGTTCTTGCTGGAGACTATTCATCATAGTTCCTTAATGTAGTAGGGAGCCTTGTTGTTGAGAGCTTTGTGGACCAGAAGCATGAGTTTGAAAACAATCCTTTGGGAGACAGGAAGCCAGTGTAGTTCCTTCAAAATGGGGGTTATGTGACAGTTCCTCCTAGATAAGGTGATGATGCGGGCAGCAGTATTCTGAAGACGTTGAGGACGGTATATTTGATTCTGAGGGAGTCCGTAGAGTAGTGAATTGCCGTTGTCTAGTCGTGAAGTCACAAATGCATGGATAATGACGGTAGCACTTCTATTCAAATACTTGCGAATACGACCAATGTTTCTAATTTGGAATGATGCCAAACGGACAGTGTTAGCGACGTGAGGTTTAAATGTCATTGCTGAATCAAATATAACCCCCAAGTTCCGGGCCTGCAACGATGGGGCTATCTGTGCATCACCGATTGTAATAAATGGCACAGACACCTTTTTTAATTGTTGGCGTGATCCAAACAAGAGAAACTCCGTTTTTTCCTCATTCAGCTTTATAGGACCTGCACCATTCGAGAGCCGTGTCGTGTATACCGAGATAGTTTTTAAGTCGAGATAAGAGGATGCCATGATCAACGGTATCGAATGCTGCACTCAAATCGAGCATAACCAGCGCAGTGATATCGCCATTATCCATCGTAGACAGAATATCATTACTGACCCTAACAAGCGCAACTTCCGTCCCGTGGAATGGCTTGTATGCAGACTGGAAAACGTCCGAAAGCTCATGGTCTTGAATGTGGTCAGAGATGCGGGATGAGACAATACGCTCGATGGTTTTTCCCAGGTACTTCAGGTTTGAGACGGGTCTGTAGTTTTTCAGAATCTCCTTGTCCAGGCTGGACTTCTTTAGAAGTGGCCGAATGTAGGAAACCTTTAGGTTGTCCGGAAAGCAACCAGAATCCAACGATTTGTTTACCACCTCGGTAATAAAAGGAGCAAACACATCAATGTGTTGCTTTATCATCATAGTTGGAATAGGGTCAAGTTCGCAATATTTTGACGGCGAGTTCATGATGACACGCTTAATTTCGTTAACATTTGTAGGCTCAAAATAAGACAGTCTGCACTTGGGATCTGCATGTGGCTCTACTAGTGGGACGGGGTTGGACACCGGCATCAATGAGGATCGGATGTTCGTAATCTTGGTGACAAAATAATCTAAAAATGTAGTTTGCAAGGTCCTGGTCAGAATATGAGGACGGAAGGACTGGGGACGTAGACTTGTGTAACAGCTTGTCGATAACCCTGAACAGCTTTTTCTGGTCTCCAGAGCTTTGCTGCACCAGTGATGAAAAATGACCCACTTTCGCTTGGTTGATCATGTCGTTCACAACATTGCATTGCTTGCGAAAGCTCTGCCGATCAGCCTCTTGCTTGCCGTAGGCACGCCACCTCCTTTCGAGCTGACGGCGAATCTTCCTTGCTGCTCGGATGTCATCATTAAACCAACGTGGTTCCGGTCGAACTTTGATGGATCGTGTTGCCTGTGGAGCATGTTTGTCCACATTTTCACGCACCATACATTCATACTCTTCAACACAAGCTTCAAGGTCCTGATCAGTGCCGAGGTTGATGTTTGATAGACATGTTCCAATATCGTGACAAAATGCAGTGATATTAATATTACGCCATCGCCGAGTTTTCACAGTTATAGTTGGGAGGGGTGGCTTCTTAAAGCCAACGCAGCCCATGATCGCATAGTGATCCGAAAGTCCAGGGTGGATTGTAATATTTGAGATTATAGGTGTGACATTCTCACGCGTTATCACCAAATCGAGACAATGTCCATGTCGATGAGTTGGCTCATGAATGTGTTGGCGAGACCGTACGATGAGAGCAAATACTGAAACTGTTTTGCATTGGTGTTGGACATATCGTCAACATGGATGTTGAAGTCGCCAGCGAATATGACTTCGGATGGGTGGAGGAGATATTGTGTGATTAAGTTCTCAAATTCATGCAAAAAAGTGGAAAAACACACATGTTGTCCATGGATATCTCTTTCCGAACGATAGATGACCACCATGCGAACAGAATTGGAATTCCCAGATATCTTCGCATGGAGTGATTCAAAAGTTGCATAGTTCACGTTATCATTTTTCATACAGACACCCAACGTAGATCTGTAAAGTAGAGCAACACCTCCACCTGTCTTGTGGGGTCTGGGTATATGATGAAAAAGGTAACCATCTGGGGTGCACTCGCGAGCGATCAAGTCGTCGTCTGGTTTGAGCCATGTCTCTGATACAGCAAACAAATCAAGATTATTTGTACCAAGTCAACAAATTCATCCGTCTTGATGCAGATAGACTGGGGCGTCGGACCTATGGGGCGACGGACCTATGGGGCGACGGACCTATGGGGCGACGGACCTATGGGGCGACGGACCTATGGGGCGACGGACCTATGGGGCGACGGACCTATGGGGCGACGGACCTATGGGGCGACGGACCTATGGGGCGACGGACCTATGGGGCGACGGACCTTTGGGGCGACGGACCTATGGGGCGTCGGACCTAAGGGGCGTCGGACCTATGGGGCTTTTTTGTTGGTTCGGTGATGAGATTTTGTCGGACTTATGAGGCGTCGGACCTACGAGCGGACCCCACTTTGGTAGTTTTTGTTAACAACAATTGCCCCCCAAAAAACCCCCCCCCCCCAAAAAAAAAAAAAAAACCATACACGAGAATTACGCCACGCCCCCTTCCCCCAAAAAGGTTCTTAGTTGCTTTTTTAGGTTGATAAGGAATACTTTATTTAATATTATATGAATGCTCTTTCGTTAATTATTTATGATCTTCAGGACACAAATTTGGACTTGTCCGTCCAGCAGTGTGAAACCGCATGCAACTGCTACAAACTTGAATGAGCGCGCCACAATGGAACGTGCCGTAATATTCAACCCTAGTGATTTAAAACATTGAACATCCCACGTGTTCCCATCATGGTCCGTTTTTCAAACCCCAGCTTAGGCTCTGTATTTTAGCTCTTTACTATTGCAATACTGCATGAAAAAAACCTAAGCTGGAGACAAAACGGAGGTTTAAAAAACGGCCATGCTTTTGGCGTTTCGACAAAATGGCGGCTAGATCCATATCAGGGAAAATTCGGACTTCAACAACGACTACAAGTTTGTCACTTTATTTGAACCGTAAGGACGATAATATTGACGTGAATTTGTGAGGTACAATCCGTAGAGCTTAGGTGAGTACATTTTCTGGTGGAAAAATCTGAAGACCGTAATAACAAAATGTGAAAGTGTCACTGCAGCAGTTTGTGCAGTGAGAAATGCTTATTTCATTTCTTTCCATTAAGTTGTAATTAATATGTACCCAGTTTACAGTGCATGACCTTTAAGCCAAGTAGCTAGTGACAAGTGTATATAGGTCATCCTGTGAATGCAAATGAGGTCAAATCCCCTCACAGCCCCTACACAGAGTGCATGTGGGTGTTATGTTACATGTTACTGATAGCCTTGCTTGCCACATCTACAGCATTCCATTGTGCAGCCATTTTACATCACATGTGGTTGTTTTAACATGATAGTTCCAACCTTCCAGAAGTATTATTCAAGTTCTCTATAAGTTCATCCAGAGTAGAAAGCCCAATTCGGTAAGCTTATTTTTCTCTTTATTCTACAACACTTGACTTGGAAGTTTACATGGCAAAATCAGAGTTTTTAGACAAAGTTTTGCAGTCTGTTTCAATACTTTATTACGATCAATGTTCTTGACATAGTTTTTCCATTTGAACACATTGCTATTGTTAATTGCCAGTTTATGTATTTCCATGTATCTTATTATTGTTTATGTTTTGTATTAAATTACAGATTGTATCTTGACCATTGAAACACAAGCCAGTTTGACAAGTGTCTTCCTGCTTCAGTTCTCTGTTATTTTGGTTATGAATATTCGATCTTTTGGGTGCTAGAGACTGTAAAAGTATGACGAAACTCCTTGGTATTTGAGCAAGTGGATAACTGTAGTTACATCATGTCACGTTCAAATGATTCATCATCGGAAGTGTGTTTTCCAAAACATTCAAAGTCAATCAGATCACATGGAAGTTCCCGCACACAATCTACATCAGCCTCGGTTAGATCCGCTAAATTGGAGCTTGCCAGGCAGGAAGCGGAACTCAAAGTTAAGCTTGAATTCGCAGAAAAAGAAAAATTTCTGAAGCTTCGTGAGCTGGAAGAAGAAAAGCAGTTTGAAGTGGAGATAAAAGAGCGTGAGTTGAGGAGGGAGAAATTTGAGATGGAGAGGCAACTGGCAGAGAACCGTGCTTCTGCAGATGTGTTCACTAAATTTGAAGAAGCTGAATCTTGCCGTTCTGAGCTGATTGATGTGCCGGTTGACACCAGCCATAATCTGAGGAAGTTCCTCAACGCAGAGAATGCTGACCCCGTACGTGCAAGTGAAAGCCCTGCACCAGTTCCAAATACTTCACTGAACCCCTTCGCAGAGCCCTTCGACGATGCTGTTCAACAATTCCCTAATCATGATCCGACGTTAGTGAACATCAGCTCACCGATCCAACACCACACTTCGCAGGATGGCTGGAGCAAGATAGCCACTTCACTGGAGAAAGTGATCAGCCAGCTAGCTGAAAAGAGTATTCAGCAAGGTGAAGTGAATAAGCGACTTGCGGTCTCAAGCCAACTTCCCAAAATTAATGTTCCAGTGTTCATGGGAGAGCCACTTCACTATCCGTTATGGCAGAATGCCTTCAACGCCCTCATCGATTCAAAGCCATTAGACGTGGACACAAAGCTCAACTATTTGAACCAATACGTATCAGGAAAACCGAGGCATGTCATTGAGCACTATATGCTCATCGGAACTGAGGACGCATACCAAAAGGCCAGAGATGTTCTTGCTGACAGGTATGGCAACACTAGCGTCATCAGTACTGCGTTCACTTCGAAATTGGACAAGTGGAGCAAGATACCCCCAAGAGATGCGGTGGCATTGCGAGATTTCTCAGATTTCCTAGACAAGGTCAGTGCTGCAAAAATCACAATACCAAGCCTTGGTATTTTGGATTTTCCAAAAGAAAATGCCAAACTCGTAGAGAAGTTGCCCCATCATCTTGACTCCAAGTGGAGAGACACCATAGGAAAATGGAGGTTCAAAAATGGACAAAATACTTACCCTCCTTTCTCAGAGTTTGCTTCATTCGTCCGTATGGCAGCTGATCGAGCAAACATGCCAGAGCTTGAGGGCATCACAAGGAACAAGGACCTCCCCAAGTCGACTAGCCAGAGTAGTCCCCCCAGTAGACCATCAAAGGGTTACAGTGCCAAGTCCTTTGCCACCACCGCAACAAATAGTGAAAGTCCTCCCTGTAAACCATCCAAGAGTGCTGTGGGCCCATGCGTATTTTGTGATGGAGGTCATCACATCGAGAAGTGTAAATCTTTCAGAAGAAAACTCCACAAGGATAGAAAGACGTTCTTCTTCCAGAGAAGATTATGTATGGGCTGCGCGTCCAGTGATGAGCACCAAGTTAAAGAGTGTAAGGACCGACGTAAGTGCGAAACATGTTCTGGTAGTCACTTGACCAGTCTCCATCGCAACGATACGAGACAACAACCGGTGAAATCTAAAGATGAGGAAGTAAAGGTTGCTAAGGACGAAAGTACGTCACATTGCACAACAGTTTGTGCCCGTCCTCATCAGAATGGTGAAGGTGATCACTGTATGATTATCCCTGTGATAGTTCGACCAAAGAACAACCCGACTAAAGAGTCCCTTGAATATGCAGTTCTTGATGATCAATCCAATAGCTGTTTCGTGAGCAAGAGTCTTTGTGATCGACTAAATATTCAAGGACCAGAGACCCAGCTGCTGCTGACGACGATGCAAGAGCGCAACGCATGCATTACAAGCAACCGAATCCTCGGTTTAGAAGTACTTGACATCTCCAGAGAACATGCTGTTGACCTCCCTGTCTGCTTCAAGCGTGATGAGATCCCTGCCAAATCTTCCCAAATTCCGAAGCCTGACGTGGTCAAGCAGTGGCGCCATCTTGAGCCTATAGCCCGGAAACTGATGCCGTATAATCCAAATGTGAAGATTTCCCTGCTGATAGGCAGCAACTGCCCCAGAGTTCTCCGTCCCAGAGAAATCATCGCGGGAGGAGAGGATGATCCGTACGGTCAGAAATCGATACTAGGCTGGGGTGTAATTGGCCGTGTGTGTAGATCCCCTCAAGTAAAAGATGATGGTGTCTGCAACAAGATGGTCTCGTCTGAAGACTACCCCCACTTTGTGTATGGCACAAAAGTTAAAGAAGTGTTTGATGCCGAGAAAGTTCTGCGAGTACTCGAGTCAGATTTCCAGATGAGCGCCAAAAACAAGCCATACTCAGTGGAAGATGCGAATTTCATCAGAATTCTTGAGACTGGAATCAAAAAGAAACAAGACGGTCACTACGAGATGCCTCTACCCCTGAAACCACATGTGTCTCTTCCCTACAACAGAGCACTAGCCGAGAAACGATGGCAGCAGCTAACAGCAAGATTCAAGAAACGACCGAAGTTCTTTGACGATTACTGTGTTTTCATGAAAGACGTCATTCAAAATTGTGCTGAGCAAGTTCCTTCCGAACGTCTTGAGGTTCGAGACGGCAAGGTGAACTACGTCCCCCACACAGGTGTGTACCATCCCAAGAAGCCAGACAAAATCCGCGTGGTTTTTGACTGTTCTGCTCAGTACAAGGGAGTATCCCTCAATGACCACTTAGTGCAAGGTCCTGACTTGATGAATGGCTTGGTGGAAATCTTGTGCAGATTCCGCCAGGAAGAAGTGGCCATCATGACTGACATCAAAGGAATGTTCCACCAGTTCTTTGTATCTGAAGAACATCGAGATCTCCTTCGCTTTCTTTGGTGGAAAGATGGAGACCCAAATAACAAGGTTGTAGACTACCGGATGAAAGTTCATCTGTTCGGTGCAGTCAGTTCCCCTGGTTGCGCAAACTTTGGTCTTAAGCGAGCAGCTGATGATGGTGAAGAGGAGTTTGGGCAGCAAGCTGCCAACTTCATCAGAAACGACTTCTATGTTGACGATGGCCTGAAGTCAGTAGCCACAGTGAAGGAAGCAATCGATCTGATCCATGCCAGCAAAAGCCTATGTGCAAGTGCAGGGTTGAAGCTGCACAAAATTCTGTCCAATAAGAAGGAAGTGCTTGAATCCGTTCCCGCTGATGAAAGAACAACTGGAGTTAAAGATCTTGATCTTCATGTTGATCCACTCCCTCTGGAGCGAGTACTTGGAGTCACATGGTGCGTTGAAAGCGACACTTTCCAGTTTCGTATAGAATTACGAGATCGCCCCTTCACTCGTCGTGGTATTCTTTCGACAGTCAGCTCGATCTACGACCCCAGTGGCTATGTAGCACCCGTGACACTGAAGGGTAAGCAGATCCTTCAGCAGATGTGCCGTGATAAGCTTGGATGGGATAACCCAATCCCAGAGAGTCTTCGTCCACAGTGGGAGAAATGGCGTCTTGGGTGTGTTCATCTGGAACAGCTAAAGATACAACGATCCTTCAAACCAGAAAACTTTGGTAGTATCAAGGATGCAGAGCTTCATCACTTCTCCGATGCTAGCGAGGAAGGATATGGCCAATGTTCTTATCTCCGTCTTGTGAATGAAACGGGAAATGTTCATTGCTCCTTCGTCATGGGAAAAGCAAGGGTGACCCCACTGAAGCATGTGACCATCCCAAGACTGGAGTTGGCTGCAGCAACCATGTCTGCAAAAACGAGTGAGTTTTTACGTGCCGAGCTTTCTTATCAGAACATGAAGGAGTTCTTCTGGACTGATAGCAAAATTGTTCTAGGATATGTGACCAATGAATCCAAAAGGTTCCACGTGTATGTTGCAAACCGTGTACAGCAAATTCGCAATGCAACTGATCCTAGTTCCTGGCAGTATGTTGACACACACTGCAATCCTGCTGATGAAGCTTCCCGTGGCTTGACTGCTGAACAGTTGGTGAATAAATCTCGTTGGTTGACTGGACCAGAGTTTCTTCAGCAAGACGGTGCCTACCAAAGCCCACAAGTAGAAATGCCCAAGCTTGATGAGACGGATCCTGAGGTGAAGAAAGCTGTAGTCTGTGCGACCCGTGTTTTGGCTGTGAACAACAACAAGTTCCCTGATCAGTTTGAGAAGTCTCGTTTTGATCGGTTCTCTAGCTGGCATCGTGCTAAAAAGGCTGTGGCTATATGTCTGAAGTTTAAGACGAGACTTCACCAAAGAAATCTCCAAGGTGTGTCTAAGGTGGCTGACAATCATTCATCATCAAGAATCCTCATCCAGGTGTCCGAGATGAAGAAAGCAGAGATAGAAATTCTAAAGAAAGTCCAGTATGAACACTTCAAAAACGAAGTTGAAATCCTTCAACAGCTTGGAACAACAGGAGAGCTCAAAAAAAGGGAGTTAGCTCGGAAGCGTAATCAGAGTCTCAAAGCGACTAGTTCTTTCTTCAGACTCGACCCATTCCTGGACGATGCCGGCTTGATTCGAGTAGGTGGTAGAATTCAAAGAGCCAATGTGCCATCAGAGCTAAAACATCCAGTCATCCTGCCTCGCAGAGACCATATCACTGAGTTGGTGATAAGGCATCACCATGAGAAGGTACATCACATGGGTAGATGTGCTACACACAACGAGATGCGCCAGAGAGGGTACTGGGTGATTGGAGGTTCAGGAGCAGTTTCAAGCTACATCACTTCATGCGTGACATGTCGTAAGCTCCGTAGGCCCCTGCAGAGGCAAAAAATGGCTGAGTTGCCAGAAGACCGACTTCAACCTGCACCCCCGTTTTCGTACTGTGCAGTGGACTATTTTGGTCCATTCTACATCAAGGAGAGACGAAGCGAGGTCAAACGCTGGGGTGCACTATTTACCTGTATGGCATCCCGAAGTGTTCATTTAGAGACAGCAAATTCCCTGACTGCTAGCTCCTTCATCAACGCCCTGAGTAGATTTCAAAGCCGAAGAGGGCCCATCCGTCAGTTGCGCTGTGATCAAGGACCCAGTCAACATTCCCTAGTGGGCCCCACATGGGGCCCAAATGGGCTCCCTCATGGGTCCCATGTGGGCTGCCCAGTTGGGGCCCACAGAGATTTGTCCGCCGGCGCCACTTGGGCCCCAAATGGGCAAGCCCACATAAATTCATGTGGGCCCCGTGTGGGTCCCATGTGGGTCCTGTGTGGGTCCCTTCTGAGTTTTAACCCGGGTATAAGTGGGCCCCACATGGGGCCCAAGTGGGCTCCAAGTGGGCTCCAAATGGGCTCCCTCATGGGTCCCATGTGGGCTGCCCAGTTGGGGCCCACAGAGATTTGTCCGCCGGCGCCAGTTGGGCCCCAAATGGGCAAGCCCACATAAATTCATGCGGGTTCTATGTGTGTCCTGTGTGGGCTCATTCTGTGCTTTAACCGGGTTATAAGTTGGCAAAATGTACGTATAAGGTGGGTCACATTAATGGGCAGCCCAGCAGTCGTATAGTTCCATCTGGGCCTTGCATTTCTTGTACACAAGTTAGCATGGGCTCGATCATTATTCAATTTAATTCGATTTATTTCAATTAAATTAAATTAGGAGCACCCACACTATGAAATCGGTTTGTTGTGGGATATTACGGACCGGATATACTATAGCAAATTCAGGTCGTGGGAATAGAAGAAAGCATGCAAAACCAGTGACAAACAGTACGTGTGTCTTGTCAAAACGTACTTTAATAACCAGAATTCGCAATGGTAATAATTACTTGGAACTTATTAATAATTTAGATTATTTTAAAACATGATTTGTGAGTCAAATGCACTGCCAACTCGATGCCATAAGAGAACTGGGTTTGCTAACAATATGTCTCTTTTACAAAAGACGGTTTAGTTAATCCAAGCTATGCAGATTAAGATCATAGAATGGTTTCTTTGATGGATATTTCTAGGATATACTGTTTCCCCAAACAGAACCTAATAAACACCTTTTTTATTTCTCTGAAAAAAATATCTAAACTATAGATGAGTCCGACTAAACATTATGTCCATGTGCACAGAGCTTTATATTATAGTGTAGCACAATTAGCTGTGGGAATCTTTGTGATGGGTAAATTGGTAAAAATACTAAATATACTACATCTGGATTTAAGTCTATTGCATCACGGCCAAGCCACTCGTCTTTGAAATAACTCGGATGAAATAATCGTTAAGTACCTGGGAAATATAATTTGACAGGCAGGTTAAAACGCCATGAAATGTGGTTTGCCAAAATTTACAAATGCACGATGAATGAAATAGTCTTTATTTTACCACTGTAGATATTAACCTGATTAAAACTATCAACAAGTATACTTCCTAAACATGTAACCGAAACAGTTTAACAATTATTTCCTTATTTGTTTTACTCAGTGACTAACTTAATTGCGGCAGCTTGTTTCTTGATTACTTCGTCTTCAAGTGTGCTCGCTGATCCGCTGTCTCATCTCTGTCACGTCCATGGTCCAACCTTGTCGCTAGCCAGCCTGTGCGCTTCGATTCCTCAGTATCGGTTTGACTGTTCTTCTTGGTGGCTCCTAAAACATAAAAGAAATAAACAAATAAACAAAACCAAGAAAAAGAAAATACGGTCTGAAAGACGTATGCATTTTGAAGACTCATCCAGCATTTTAGCTTTCAATGTTTTCAGTCACGAAATGTCCCAAATGTAGGCCAACAAGAACTTTAAAATAAAAACAGTCAGCATGATTAAGTTCAAAATTACTGACCGGGGTTGCAATCCACAAATTAGATGGTTGTCTCTTCTTTATTCCCATTTACAATAATTTTTTACGCCCGAGCGAATTTGAAATTGGCCAAATGATGCCAAAATATAGCCGTTTGTTGCATGGAAATATAATTAATGAATAGGTTGACTCACAGATCAACACTCACAAAAAGCCATACAGCAGTGTAAAATTTGAAGTAATCTAAACCGTGTCGTAAAACGTTACAAGTGGGAAAATTGGGCATAAGATTTGAATAACAATGAACTTACCAGTTAAACAGAATGTTTCTCTGCACGTAACTTAAAATTCCTTTCAAAGAAAGCTACAGTCAGCAAAGGCTTGCGTTACAGGAATAAACTTTAGTTGTATGTTGACAGGCAAACTGCATTTATATCCACGAATAACCAGTTGTTTTCATGTAAAACGATGTGCGATGTACCTGCTCGATCCGTCTCCAAAATTCAAATGTGGCTCACAGTCGAGGCACACAGCAGTAACGGTTTTTCTGTGGTATGCGAGGTCACTGCCACAAAAGTGGTACCTTATTATTAAGGGTTAAATCAGAGGGCAAGAATGTGACCTTTAGGCAAACCGCCATCGTCCATAACAGTGTTGTACAGCCCACCTCGCCCACCTATATACCACACATAGCCCACTTTTTGGCCAGCCCTCTTGAAACCCATTTACAATGCAGCCCACCGGGCCCACCTATATCCCACAGAGGTCCCACTTGGGCCAGCCCTTTCAAAGCCCACTTACAACAGCCCACCGGGCCCAACTATATCCCACACAGGGCCCACTTGGGCCAGCCCTCCCAAAGCCCATTTACAATACAGCCCACCGGGCCCACCTATATCCCATACAGGACCCACTTAGGCCAGCCCTCCCAAAGCCCACTTACAATACAGCCCACCAGGCCCACCTATATCCCACACAGGGCCCACTTGGGCCAGCCCTTCCAAAGCCCACGTACAATACAGCCCATCGGGCCCACCTATATCCCACCCAGAGCCCATTTGGGACAGCCCTCCCAAAGCCCATGTACAATACAGCCCACCGGGCCCACCTATATCCCACACAGGGCCCACTTGGGCCAGCCCTTCCAAAGCCCACGTACAATACAGCCCATCGGGCCCACCTATATCCCACCCAGAGCCCACATGGGACAGCCCTCTCAAAACCCACTAACAATACAGCCCACCGGGCCCACCTATATCCCACACAGGGCCCACTTGGGCCAGCCCTATTAAAACCCAGTTTATAAACGGCCCACTTAGCCTACCAAATCCCCACACTGGACCCATACATCGTGCCCATTTGATGCCCACGCCCACTGAAAACCCACCGTCGCCCCACACAGGACCCATGTGGGCAGCCCATTTCAAGCCCAAGCCCACCTAAGCCCATCAAACCCAACCACAACCCACATGGGGCCCACTTGGGCTTGCTGGCTGGGGAACTACCTTCGTTGGTGCCCGTAATGAGCTGAAGGATGCACTGGCAGACATGGACCAACATAGAGTAAGAGAGTACCTCCTGGAGTCTGACTGTGAGTGGATTCCCTTCAAAATGAACACACCGCACTCAAGTCACATGGGTGGTGTATGGGAGAGGCAAATAGGCACGGTACGTAGTATTCTTTCATCTCTTTTCCTGAAGTCTGGAAGTCAACTGGACGATGAAGCCTTCCGAACCCTTATGACCGAGATAGAATGCATCATAAACTCAAGGCCTCTCACAACTGACAATCTGTGTTCTCCAGACGCCCCGGAACCGCTAACTCCAAACCACTTGCTTACTATGAAGCCCAAGATTGTACTGCCCCCGCCCGGAAGATTTCAGAAGGAAGACGTGTACTCGCACAAGTGGTGGAAAAGAGTACAGTATCTAGCTAACGAGTTCTGGGTGAGATGGAGGAAAGAGTTCTTGCACAACCTACAGGAGCGCAAGAAGTGGACCAAGCCCGAGCGGAACATTCAGAAAGGAGACGTTGTCATATCCAAGGAGACCGACACAACCCGTAACCAGTGGCCCCTTGCTCGAGTGATCGATACGTATCCTAGTAAAGATGACAAGGTGAGGACCGTCAAGCTGTTGATGGCAGATGGTGAACGTGACAGCGAGGGAAAGCGTAAGCGCCCTCCATCTATCCTCGATAGACCAATTCACAAGTTGGTACTCTTGGTTCCTACCCAGGACAAATGTCTACTTCAGAAGACCAGAGACGTCCCCGACGAAGAGCCAACACAGACCACTACCTTGACTAAGTGAACTGTTTACCGTAAGATTGATAAGCCATGGCTTAAAAGGTCCTTACTGATGTTGCGCTAAGTGTATAACTGATGCTGCGCACAGTTGAGGATCGAGCCATGTCACTGCAGCAGTTTGTGCAGTGAGAAATGCTTATTTCATTTCTTTCCATTAAGTTGTAATTAATATGTACCCAGTTTACAGTGCATGACCTTTAAGCCAAGTAGCTAGTGACAAGTGTATATAGGTCATCCTGTGAATGCAAATGAGGTCAAATCCCCTCACAGCCCCTACACAGAGTGCATGTGGGTGTTATGTTACATGTTACTGATAGCCTTGCTTGCCACATCTACAGCATTCCATTGTGCAGCCATTTTACATCACATGTGGTTGTTTTAACATGATAGTTCCAACCTTCCAGAAGTATTATTCAAGTTCTCTATAAGTTCATCCAGAGTAGAAAGCCCAATTCGGTAAGCTTATTTTTCTCTTTATTCTACAACACTTGACTTGGAAGTTTACATGGCAAAATCAGAGTTTTTAGACAAAGTTTTGCAGTCTGTTTCAACACTTTATTACGATCAATGTTCTTGACATAGTTTTTCCATTTGAACACATTGCTATTGTTAATTGCCAGTTTATGTATTTCCATGTATCTTATTATTGTTTATGTTTTGTATTAAATTACAGATTGTATCTTGACCATTGAAACACAAGCCAGTTTGACAAGTGTCTTCCTGCTTCAGTTCTCTGTTATTTTGGTTATGAATATTCGATCTTTTGGGTGCTAGAGACTGTAAAAGTATGACGAAACTCCTTGGTATTTGAGCAAATGCCAAGGCAGCCACAGAAAGAAATGTTGGTATATTATTAAGGGGTAGGTCCGTGCAGGCCCCTGGTGTAGGCCTACTCATTTTTGTCCGTGCCATTTATTAGTGGTAAATGGACCAATACAAGGAAAGGGGGGGTGTTAAAGCAAGGCTAGCAAAAATTTTAAAAAGTTTAGTCACCAATGTTTATATGGAGAAAATGAAGGATATTGCTTTCTGACGTCCTTTTTACTTTTTAGAAAGATATCATGGGATTGTATAACTTGGCTCAGGCACAATGACACATTTTTTGTGAATTTGGCATTTTGGGATGATTTGCCCGAGCCAGATATTTTGTTGTTTTTGTTTTGGGGTTTTTTGTTTTGTTTTTGTTTTTGTGTGTAAGATCGGGTCGGGTCAGGTCAGGTTGGGTTCGGTTCGGTTCGGATTCAGTTTATATTTCTAATGATTGGGGTTGGCCTAGTCAACCCAAACCGATGCACATCATTAGGCCAAATAAAAAAAAAACATGTTTAGCGTCATGCCCTTTTTTTAAAAGGAAGGAGGAGGCCCCTTTTTTTTTCTTTTTTTTTCTTCAAAATGGCCGCCCGACACATCTTTAATTCGAGTCATGCAGTAAACATGTCACACCCTATCTTCCAATTTAAAATTAAAACATGGTTCACCCACGATTAAATTAAACATTCAAATTCATGTGGGTCGATCAAGTATGCACCGTACACGACTACACATCACACCCTAGCCTTCCTATAAGGGAAAAAAATTATTCCAGAGCATGTACACAGTGATGCTAAAGTCTAAAATACGATCTTAAAATTTTATTATCTTTAAAAAAAATATATATTTTTTGCCAAAATAGTCAAATTTATGATTTTTTTCAAAAAGAAAAAAGAAAGAAAAAAGGAGTCGGCCCCCAAAAAGGAAGCGGGCGGTGACGCTAAACATGTATTTTTTTTTATTTGGCATTACTTAACATCCTGTTAAAAATCTACTTTTTGGGGTCATATTTCTGGGCATCTGCAACCCTTTGCTAAATTGGCTTTAATTGTTGCACACAATCATAATAATGAAAAGGTTTAGAATTTTTCAAAGAAACCCCATCACCCCCTAAACTTCACAAGTAAATGTTTATAACTTTACCAATCTCATACAGCATCAATGGCTCATTAGAACAAACAATTTTTCAAACTATTTTATTTTTATATAAATGAAACACTTTAATGGTAACAATGCTCTTAACCAGTTCGCGCCGGGATTATTTTAACAACGCCGAGCCGACGGGCGGGATTATTTTTAATGAAACTCGATCCGAAGCGTGTTCAGGCTGATAGTGCCGGGAAGCACACCCACGCATTTCCGGCCTTGCGCGCTGCTGACATACATTTCCGAACTTGAACTTGGCGTGTTTATGCGTCATCCGTTTTGAATTTTGGGAAATTTTTGCGTTTATATATACGTCATCCGGCGCGAACTGGTTAACTAATTGGTAGGCAAAAAGTTATGGAATGACATACATACTAGATAAACATTACACTTGCACAAAGTTAACAGAAAAGTTTTTTTTGTGGGAGACTACTTTCATTTACCTTTTATGTAGAAACAATATATTGATTGGGTAAAGATCATCTTTAGTACAATGGTCTGTTGTCTGCACTGTGTACATATTTGATTATAATTATAATATTTTGAAAAAGTAACTTTTTAAAGGTTAGGATCCACCATTGGTAATTACTTGAATTATCCTAAATGGGTGGATTTAGGGAGGGGTTGTATTTTTTATAGTAAATATCATTTAATTGACCTGTCCGAAGTTTTACAATCATGGATGCTGAGAAAAACAAGAAAAACGACGTTCGTTTTCAACTGGCGTCGGGCAGTGATTCTTATAGTTTTTTGGGTTTTTTTTTCGCGATCTCAATTCGGTGATTGTGTTGTTGTTTTTTGAAAATTCAATTTTACAGAACAATTACAGGATATCTAGCGCAATCTTTTTGCTGGATGCCTACAATCGTTATTTACTTTCAAATAAGTAAAAGTAAGCTATTTAGTAATAATTCGGTAGTAAAACTTGTTGATATCTGCAAATAGTGTATCCTACCTTTAAGTACAATATACGCACTTGGGATATATGATATTATATTATATAAATATGATATTATTACATACACGTATGTCCGCTTATTATGTCTCCCCCTGAATTGTTTACTTCTTCAGTCATATCATGATAAGTATTGTTTTCCATATTTTCCTGTTGGGGTGACACTCACCTTCAGTCTACATTGGATCACTTTTTCTACCGGTTGACATCGTTACTATTTGAAGATCTTATTTCCAAACTTATATTTTATGTTTACTTAATTCTGTATAGAAATGCACTGCGTGATTTGATGATGTTGCAATGTAGGCAATTCAAAAATTACCCAAAAGCTATGAAATTTCCATTGGGTAATTACACAGGGGATTTCCACGGGAAAAATATTATAACAGAGATATTGTTTGAATGGTTAATGGTCAATTTATATACAAGTAATGCTTTTATTAGTGCAGCATTATTATGTTACTCCAACAAATCTAAATTTGATAAAATAAAAATAAAACAAATCTGATTCCCAAATTAATAAAATCAGATTACAAAATAAAAAATTAAAAAATTAAAAAATTCAGCAACCCTGTTAATATTTATATTTTAAAAATGAAAAGGACTTTTATTGTTTTTAATTGTTATCTGTTTAACAAACTCCTTTTATCTCCCTTGGCTACTTTGCAGCATCCAGCCAGCATCACCTTGGTCGTTTCAGCGACTTTTTATTCAGAGCAGACGTCATCGTCAGGTGTCCATGTTGAAATGGTGAGTCTCAAATTATTTTGCTAATTCATTTTTTACAACATAACAAAAATCACACTGAGGTTTCAGAGCTACTACTAGTATTAACTTGAAGCACAAACTAAAAATAAAAACTTTGTGTCTTGCATTCCCCGCTCGTGCCTGCTCTCCTAATAGCAACTGTTAAGTCTCTTGTTTAAGATCAATATTTTAAATTGAGTTCTTATCAATGAGTTCTTAACTGAAATCTTATTTTCACTTACTATAAAAAAAGTCACACTGAGGTTTAAGAGCTACATAGGTCAAACGCCTCATAAGTTCGACAAAATCTTATACCCCAACCAAATAGGCTCATATGTCCATCGCCTTATATAAAATACAACCCCCAAATCCACCCATTCCTGATAATTCAAGCAATTACCAATGGTGTATCCTACCTTTTAAACCCGAGTTTTACCTAACTGAGATAATTACATGTAATAACAGCCAGTGACCCGCAGTTTACATGTTCATTTACATCCAGCCAACACCACCTTGGTCGTTCCAGTACCCTTTCATCCAGAGGAGACTCCCCCAGGTCGAAAAAAAATAGAAATAAAATATATTTTTTTCCTATTCAAAATAGGTTTTTAAAAAATCTATTTTTTTCCATTGTATTTCGCCACCCTAAAAAATAGGGAAAAAATAGCTTTTATAAAAATAGAGTGAAAATAGGTTTCTATTTTTTTACAAATAGGTTTCTATTTTTTTAAAAATAGGTTTCTATTTTTTTAAAAATAGGTTTCTATTTTTTTAAAAATAGGTTTCTATTTTTTTTAAAATAGGTTTCTATTTTTTTTAAAATAGGATGCTGTTATTATAAAATAGAAAGCTATGTTTGATCCTAGGATACATAGGATGCTATTTTTTTTAAATAGGATTCTATGCAAGAATACCCGGTAGGGTAAACAAATTTACTACACATATTACTCAGAGAGGTGGGGGGGGGCATGACCAGAAGTTAGAAATGACAATAAAATATGCATATTCACTGGAATCTAAACAATTAATTGTTGAAAACAACCTGAGACAATGTTTAATATGAACTACAAATGGCACTTTTATTTCTGTTTGCAGTTTGATTTTATTTTGTTCACAAGTGCCAGATACACGTGACTGGATCTGCAATATAATAGCAGAAATTTGCATATAGATAGTACATGTAGCATTTACAAACCCAAAAAATACGGTCGATAAAATATAGTCCAAATAGTGTCCATGCAAAGAGCTAGCTGGTACAGTGGTACACGTACCGAATGGCCTATAATTTTACTGCAGCTTCGATCTTTATGTAAAAGAAAGTTAAAATTTCTTGCGCCATATTACAAATATTTCTGACATACCTTTCGTGAAGAAGTCATGGCCAATTATCAAAATTAAACCTAAGAAAAAATACTTTAAAGGTAGGATATTATTTATCACGCAACATCAATGCCAATATTGATCAATATTTGTGTCCGTAAAATCGCTACACACGTTCTCCGACACGAACTGGTTATTAAGACAATAAGACAAACTATTATGTATTACAGTATTACTTGTAATAAAATTGTTTTAAAAAAAAGTATCATTATTAAAAACAATTTTAAAAGTAAAAAAAAAGAAAGAAAAAAAAAGACAAAGAATGAACGTAGGCCTATATCTAGTCCGAGTTACTGGACTCTAGTTATCACTTTTTTAAACATTTGGACTATAGCGCCAGATAATGTCCAAATGTTTAAAAAAGTGATAACTAGAGTCCAGTAACTCGGACTAGTCTATATCATATTGTTTCCTAGTTCCGGATCATGAGTAAAGTATGTAAAGTTTAATACACGCACAAGCGATTTTAAGTGAGGTGTTCTGTGGGTCAAAGATTTGGTGCACCAGGCATGGCCACGTTGCGCGCTTTAAGACAACAAAAATTCTAAAACATTTTCTTGTGCAATTTTTTCTTTTAAACTTAGGCATTCGGTTACGCCTATGGTTGTAAACGGATGTAGCCTAAATATTGTATCAGAAAGGCTGCTTGATTTAGTTGGTTTTCGCTGTAAATATTTTTTATAACAACCTAAATTAGGGCCTTAGTATAAAAATACATGTAGTAGTACAAGTACAAAGCAGTTTTTCAAGCGATCCGGAACTAGGAAAATCATGAAAAGCGATGTCAGTTCGTCGTGGCATAGGCCGACATGTATTTTCAAAAATAGAAGTAGAACTTTTTACTTTATAGATTAGAACAAATAGGTTTTTTATTTTTATGGAAAACAAATTTAGTGCCTACTCCTTCAACTCAAGTTCAACAACATGAACAAGTTCATCGAAATACCAGTTTATCATGTGAATCATGCCAGTTTTGTTGGCCACATCATGTCTATTTTTTTTGCCATCACTCAAGACAAAACTGGTAACAACTATTCCCATTTCACGTGATTTTCGAGGATTGGCCTAGCTAGGTAGCCGATCCGAAAGCAGCCTGAATATTTTTTTGCGATCTCGATATCCAGAACAGCAAAACCATTACGACCGTAACGTACGTTACACGTGTGTGTGTGTGATTGTCCACTTGGCACTTGGTTGCCCGGCCCCGGCCAGAAGTAGTACAGTGTCAGTGCAGCTAGCTGTCGATAGCTCCATATGGTCAAAGTCAAACTTCTCGATGTCTCCCAATCTCGAAAAGATTCTTTCCCAACCATTATGAGCAGATGAGTAACAAAAGTAAAGTAACTCAGTAAGTAGGAAAATTAAGTTACAAAACCCTCTTCTTATTCATCCAGACTATTGAGTACTATGGGCTCGCTTCTTGCCTGATGATGAAAACCGTTACACTATACAGTTGTGAACTTCGATTTTAAAAAGTGATCAACACATTTTAGTCAGTTACCTAATACAACGCGTATTTACTCAGCGCAAATTAGGGCTGGGAACTTGACCAAGAATCGGTGTAAAGTTCCCGGATAAAAGAATTACACGATCGGCTCGGAACATACCATTTTAAAAAAGGGTGTACGCACGACTTTCTTCAACAGAAAATCACCCAAAAAAAATCACTTTTTAATATTAAAACGCAACTAAGCAGAAAATATTGGATGAATATAATTAAACATGCCACTGTATTATTATTTTTGTTGCCATTTTTGCAATCCTTGGGCGGTCTTTTTTATTTGACCTCCTGTATTTTCACAATGGTAGGCCTACGACCCCAGCAAACCATGCCTGGTTTAGGTCAACTCGGCCCCAAGTCAAATTGGCCTTAAGTTAACTCGGCCCGAAGCCGAGACAGCTCGACCGTCGAGACAATTTAACTTTTCCCACCCAAAATATTAGTGGGACAGAGTGGGACCGAGCGAACGGTGCACCGACTTTGGGTTGTCTGGACGGTCGAGTTGTCTCGACTTTGGGCTAAGTTGATTTGGGGCCGAGTTGACTGGGACCGAGTTTCTTCTCGCTCGGGGCCCGGGGAAACAACCGCTGCACATAAATTGGTGATTCATTGTTTTCCTCTGTAACTTACTTAGTTAATAATGGATTGAAACTTTCACAGATGAGAGATAAGATAAAAAGAGTCGCCTGAACAAATGTGTGACGACACTGAACTAGGCATACATTTACATGATTTCTCAAACGTTAACAAATTACAATTATGTACTGCTCCGCGGCCCAGATTACGGACGCGAATTTCTGAAAAAAATTCAAAGTCCTAGAAAATAGAAACAAAATAGGCTTTGAATTTCAGAAAAATTCAAAGTCCCAGAAAATAGAAACCAAATAGTCTTCGAATTTCTGAAAAAAAATTCAAAGTCCTAGAAAATAGAAACAAATAGGCTTTGAATTTCAGAAAAATTCAAAGTCCCAAAAAATAGAAACCAAATAGTCTTCGAATTTCTGAAAAAAATTCAAAGTCCTAGAAAATAGAAACAAAATAGGCTTTGAATTTCATAAAAATTTCTAAGTCCCAGAAAATAGACACAAAATAGTTCTGGATTTTCTGAAAAATCTCTAAGTCCCAAAAAATAGAAACAAAATAGGCTTTGAGTTTCCGAAAAATCTCTAAGTCCCAGAAAATAGAAACAAAATAGGCTTTGAATTTCCGAAAAATCTCTAAGTCCCAGAAAATAGAAACAAAATAGGCCAAAAAGTTACTTAAGTACAAAAAAATACATTAAAAATAGTGTGGCCTTTCAAAAATAGTAATAAAATAGAATTGCAGTATCCGAAAATAGAAATAAAATAGTGTATTGCAGTCCAATTTGTCCTGGGAATAGAAAAAAAATATATTTTCTTACTATTTTCTAAGCGAAAATAGCATAAAAATATATTTTGAATAGACATAAAATAGGATTTTGCATCTGGATTTGTACCGGGGGGCCATCGTGAAAAACTCAGATGTACTGTATGCTGATGTTAAAATGGTGAGTCTCCAAGATTTTTTGTCTTTAACCCTAACCTAAACCACCCTGAATCCATCGAAATTCATTTCCTGTTTTTTGGGAGGAGTTTAGCAGATTAAGATTACCTTTCATAATGAATACTGGTGGGATCTGATGGATTGAGGATTGCAAGCCTAACGGTCCTGCAGGATTTTGATGGATTCAGGATATAATTATTACCTCTATATTGAGCAGTCACCAACACCAACTTTTTTGGTGCATCAACCTTTTGGTGGACTTTTGCGGATTCAGGCAGAGTTGTATTACAAGTCCAGTCACAAGTCTATAGTCACAAGTCCTTTCATAAAGCCAGTCGCAAGTAACTGGTTGAACGATGACAAAGGAATGCTTTTGTTAACCGTTCATTTGAACAGCTAGTGACTTGACTTGAGACTGAAGGACTTGTGATGGACTTGTGGGGACTTGTGGGGACTTGCAGGGACTCGAATACAACTCTGGATTCAGGATTCAGGATCTAGTAAAAGGTTTGCATCATACACCGAGTTATCATAGATATAAATGTTTCAGACACTATGGTCAGTATCGCATTAGAAAACCAATATTGAAATTTTTAATGGGATCCCCTAATTTTAAAACATTTTCCACATCCGGCATAAAAAAGGGCAATTTTTGACCAAATAATCCAACGACACAAAATTTGCTCAAATACTCACATGAGATTCCCAGACTACAGAAATAAGAATTCCCTCAACATTTTAGCTCACTATGGCCAGTATCGAGTGATAAAACTAATATTGAAGTTTTTAACGGAATCTCCCAATTTTAAAAAGTACCATAGGCCTATCTGGCATCATCAACAAATTATTTTGTTCACAAATAAAATCTAACTCCACCAAATTTGTTGAAATGCTCACATGAGGTGCCCAGACTCTTTTTGAGTGCCTTTTATTAAACACCGTGACCAAAACTTAAAATGAGCCTGAAGGAGGTGCCGATGGTTCCGCGACGTAAGAAGGAGGCTTGTAGACCAAACCAGACCAAACCCTCTAACACTGGGACAAAATCCAAAGGTTTTTTGGAGACTCATCCACAGAATTTGCGGCGGGGGTATGTAAAAATTTAGGGTTGACGGGGTTGGATATCGGCGATTATTTTATGAGAAGATACTTTTCGGACTTTGGCTCGATATGAGATCGAAGGACGACAACAAAATTTATAGCTTGGGTAAACGAGTTGGTGATATAAGCGGAGAAATCTCTATATTGATGGAACGCGAAGCTCAATCCGCGGGTGCTCTCAAGTGTTACATTGTTTTGGTGATGGACGCGCAACTCAATATCCAAAGAGGACGCTTTAGCAGCGTAAACTTGTTTAACGAGTTCAAACCGGACGACGTTTATACACGCAAAGTTTTCCCCAGATTCAAAACGAATGACGCATAAACATGTCACGAGCAAGGCCAGTAATGTCTGTCAGCAGCGAGCAAGGCTGGAAATGCATGGGTGTGCTTCTCGGTACCAGCAACCTCAACCCGCCTCGGATCAAGTTTTGTTAAAAATAATCCCGAGCCTCGGCTTGGTGATGTGAAAATGGTTAAAAAATAACTTGGTTTTTTAACAGACATGAGCCAGAACTGCGCTTTAATCTGCAGAGGACAAACTCTAGCAAAACAAAGTTTGCGTTAAACTTGCTAGAAAACGAGTACACCAACCAATTTGAATTCTTAGTGATCATATGTCTGACTCTGTCAAACAACAAAACGTACCACGCAAGACCTTGGTGTAAACGACCCCGACGTTTACGCGTGCGACCTCGACCTCGAAGGTATAAGCATGAACGAAGCCAGAGATTTAAAGGAGTGCACACTTTGTTTTTAATAGGCGACTGCAGCTCTTAACAAGATATCAAATATCGAAAGGCTCATGTGAGATAGACTTGTGGACAAGTCGTTAAATGTTTGTCGCGGTGATAGCGTTCAAACTCTCTCCGCGAATCCTAGCGACATGGGCAATGTTTTCGCGAGACTGCTGGCCCCCGTGAGACTACTGCTTTCTGCACGGCTTCGGTCTCATTTAACGACTTGTACAACCCGACAGCGGTTTGTGCACGGCCTATGGGCAATTCAGCCGATTTCGTACGGACGCATCTGATTGGTCAATTTGGTTAAATCTATGAATATTCAAACTCATCGGGTTAAAGGACTGGAGCAGATCAATAACCATTCACAGTAGGCAGTGTTCATTTTTATGAGGCAACACACACATTTTAAACAGATATATAATAATGCATTTTAAGATAATTTTACATTATTTATTAATTCAGTAAACTAATAAAGCAGCTAACACACAAAAACACACGCAGCTTTACCTTACATACGCACTGTGGACATTCCTTTGTATTCGTGTAGTTAACAAACTTTGACTAAATACTCATTTTTCTCGCTTCCCCAAAACAAATTTACCCTCAAATTTTGATTCTGGGCCTCTCAGCTGTTCCTCCTATTTTTTCTATATATAACCTTAACCCGTTTTTCCTCTAGCGCTCTTTTTCAGAAACTGAAAAAACAGATTGTGGACCTGGGCAAGTCCACAAACCGTAGTCTCTTCCTGCATCGTGTGGACCTATATTGTTCGGAGGTCCACAGCGTGTATGCAAGACTAACTCACAGTTGCTCTCCAGTACAAGCATTCAGTACATTTACAGTAACTGAAATTATTACTACCCTCAGATAAAATGGACTCGTCTCAGTGATCGTTTCTAAGACAACCGTAATGTAGTGCAAATGTAAGACAACTCGAATATATGAATACGTACATCATTCGGGTTTCACAAGTCGTTAATGGGGAAGTAGTTGAGAGCCAGCAGCCTCGCGCAAGGGCAGTGATCTCGTGAGAGCAGTCTTCGATCAGGGGGAGAGGAGCGCGCTATAGCGTATTATGCACCGCGACTCGACTATCCCATCCCACCGACCGACCGCGACAAACATTAACGACTTGTCCACAAGTCTACACGTGAGAGGAAGCTGCATGTTATCTAAATTAGCTTTTAGTGGTCGACACGATAATTACAGCTGTTGGTTATTAACTTAAAAATACAACAGCGTTTTAAAAGATTATTGCAAACAGACTCAATAGGTTGCTCTTCTGTTATTGCAAAGGCAAACAAAGTTTTGATCAATGCCTCAACGAAAATGATGTGGTGCCATGTGAAAAAAGACAAGACATAAAACTAATATCTAAAAGACACCCCTTATAGTAAATAGTCGTCAACCGTTTGTTTCCAAGACACTTTGGGATCGACGTTGTCAAATCTACAAGTGTCTTATAAGCTTTGCGATCTATGTTGTCAAAAGGGGCTAATCCTAATATAACCATATCTAATAAATACGGGACATTTTATGGGACATTTTAGAAACTCTAATATTTTTCTAACCAAAAAATAAATGTGAAATCTGTACACGACCTTCGTGAGACAATCCGTCAAATAAAGGAGATCTATGCCCCAACCAGTAGTACTGTATCCCACGTGGCAAAATTGAGTTGATTTTGATAAAACGTCATCGGATCGGAATCCCATTTAAAACAATCTTTTTAATAACCTTGTTTGGCTCTTCGACATCGGGAAATTGTTCATCACTTTATTCGCAGTAATATCCGGCAATCTATAGTCGCTATAAAAATAGATCCGGAAAAGTCACTGTAAAAGACGAGTTGTCCAACGCGTTTACTACAATCTCAGGACTCTTCAAATCTAAGCCAATTTTTTACATTTTTATGTCTTATATTCTGTTTGCTATGATGGTGGGAGGTGCTATTGTTAACTTTTTATTTTTGATGAATTAATATTGTGATTAATTGGCTCTGTCCCGGACATTACCCCCTCTCTTCATATTGCCGAAATTGCCCTTTATGACTTTCATGAAATGGGACTTTAGTGTTGTTAAATTGTTTCAAACGTTCACTCCAAAGTTGGTAATATGGTTTGGGTTTTTTCTGCATTTAGAAACAAATAAAACTACACAAGGGCATGGTAGAGCACAGATCTCCTACCCCAACCACAGTCTCCAAATCATTCAAAGTGATCCAGATTCATATTCTGGATCCAGATCAATCTGAACATTTTACGGAATCATTCTCGACCTTTAAGCTAGCTATCTACCCCAAAGTTTTGTTAAAACCTTTAAACTGTTATCATGGTAATGTGAAATTGAAATGCACACCTACAATGTAAGTGCGTCACTGTTTGTAATGTAACGAGCAGTGTTTAATGTTGAGAAAATTCAGACAGCCTTGTGCATAATCAGATATTTTTTTCTTTCTCAGACTGGTTTCTTTTGGGGAAACTGTTGGGAAATGTTTGATATGAAAAAAAATGAAAACAGTTTGCATAGTGTAGCTATTATTTGTGTGTTTGTAGCATAGGCCCTGTAAGCCCATAGAGCAATGAACTGTTCTTTGCTCTATGGTAAGCCTACATGTAGGTGTGTAGTGTAGTTATTTTGCACCATTTTTATGTAGGTGCATGTGTTCATGTACATACTGACATATGCAGCGTAAAGGTGCTGTACCATGGCGCCGGCTAAGCCAAACGGGCCTATACCGTTTGATTTAAATTACAAGCGGTGAAAAGCTCTCCGGCCGCAACGATTTTAAAAAAAAAAAAAATTTCCACCGTGTCTTCAATTTTTTCATTCCGTCTCCATACCGAGTCCTTACTGCCTACAACGTCCTTGTACCAGCTAGTGTCACCGTGTTGACCGTTCCCTCGCCGGGTCCCGCCGGGTCCTTGCCGGGTCCTTGCCGGGTCCTCACCGGGTGGGTACCGGACGCTTACCGGCCGGAACGCACCCATACCGATCGCTAAACGTTCGCTCCATGATGACAACTGGCCCGAGGGAGAGCAAGGACTGAATGAAGCTTTTACCATTGTCGTCTTTTTATACAGTAAAATATTGAGCCACAGTGTCTGGCACGGTTTCTGAACGGGCACAATGTAAAACACGCGGCAACAGGCCGGTATGGAGATGTATGGAGATGTATGGAGATGTAAGGACGGTGGAACGGTAAGAGGACGTAATTAGGTCATTAAGAGAGCGGTTGAACGTTAATAGACCGGTGAGGGGCTGGTATGTATCCGATATGAAGCGGTACGTGGGTCAATGTTGAGCGAACGACGATAGCCCGGCGAGAACCCGGTACGAGGCCGGTATGAACACGGTGACAACCCGTTGGACATATCAGGTTCTCACCGTGTGGGTACAAGCGGTGGCACACGGCTAAAGTTTTGGGCATGCCCAAAACTTTTGCCGGGTCTCGCCGGCCACTAACAGGCCCCCACCGTGTTCACCGATTGCTCAACGCCCCGCCGTGTGCAAGACCGTGTTCCATCGTCCGCACGAAATTTACCACACGGTGGCACACGATAGGCTTAGCCGGCGCCATGATGTCGAGTTACACTACATTGTATGATTGTGTCTTGGCTGTACATGTTCATGAGTTTAAAGGTATTATACACCATTTGCAGATATCGAACAATTTTACTACCAAATTATTAAGAAATATCTTAATTATTTGAAAGTAAATAATGATTCTACCCATCCAGCAAAATGATTGCGCTAGATCCTCACGGTAAATGTTCAGAAAAATTGAATTTTATAAAAACAATTCATGATCGCCGTTTTTCTTGCTTTTTTCTTGGCACCCATGATTGCAAAACTTTGGATAGGTCAGTTAAACGTTTTTTATTATAAAATACAACCCCCTAAATCCAACCATTCCTGATAATTCCAGCAATTACCAATGAGGTATCCTACCCTTTAACCCTATCCTACCGGTATAGGCATTCATTTGTAGTACTGTACACATTACTAGTAAAATGGAGGCGTTCTGGGAAAATGAGACGGAACTGATGGGCACAGAGGCATAGTGGAGAAAACTGCAAAATAATGAATACTAAGCGATTTTGTTGATATATTGATATTTGTAATCTTTGGTATGCCTGCTACATGTAACTATATTTTTTTAAGAAATACATGTAGTAATGAAATAAAGGTGTTCTTCAGGAAAAACAATTGGCACTTTTTCATATAACATATACAAAACTCGAAACTTCAAAGGTTTTTTTCTCAACATTTTACTTTTAGAGCATGTTGACAAATGCGAACTTTAAACAGCCATAACTTGTTAATGGAATGTCTGAATAAAGTGCAAGAAACAGAATTTCCTATCATTTTGCCAGAACCCCTTACAAATACTAATAAATTCTCATAGGCCATGTAGTAAGGTTGATACATGTACATGTACTACTCAACTCAAGTAGTACATGTAGGTTCTGCCAACATTGTGGACAAACTTGCACCATACATGTACATGTATGGTTGGCAGATACAGTACTGTACAGAGATGATGTATGCCTATACCATGGAGGAATACATGTACTGTACATGTATGGTACTTGTACATCATACATCTCGGCCATCTGTGCACATGTGTATGGATGTTTGAATTGCATTTCCTGAAAGGCTTCATTAGCCTCACAGAAACCTGTGTGTATGGAGCTAGGTGGTGTGTACGTGTAGGTGTAGGCAGTATTGTGACCTTTGTCTACATTATCAATGCAGACCAAACTGCGCAGATGTCCTGACCTTCAGTTCGCTGCATATTCACTCTTAATTGCCAGCTGCTATATATTTATTTTTGCCAAGATCCTCCAAAAAATGCTTGTAAACGGAAAGAGAAACACTTTTTTCAAAAAGTGAAAACTGCTTCAAGTTGTAATTTGGTCATGCAACTGCTGTGTCATTTTTTATGGGGCTGCCCAATAGGTAACAGACACAAAACGGCAGTTGAATCCACGACACTGTCATTGCTGTGTATGGTCGGCGCATAGTCTAGGCGTCCGAAATGTATGTTTGGTATCGCTTCTCGGCCTTTTGGCTAAGATCATGTGTAGTATCTGTTCTTTTCAGCTTAATATCTGAAACGCTGCTCATTGAGCAGCCAGTATATTAAACTGATTTTTGGATTTAGGCCGTGGAATAGGGGCTTGCCTCGTCCCGGCCACGGGTTGGCCCGGTATAGCACTATATCCGGGATTCGGCCCACTCCCTTCTGGGAAAAAAACAATCAAAAGATAGATTTGAAACCTCAAAGACCATTTATTCCTTCCTCTTTGGTTTTGCAATCCTCCTTGTGTAATTTCATGTAGGGCCTATATCTTGACTATTTTCCTAAATGTTCTCTCTACAAACTCTTCTAAATAAAGCCTCCAGTTCAACATTGCATTCTTGCTCGTTTTCAATGAAAAAGAAGCCTTCTGTTATAAAAATATTCGCTGTTCTTTCTTTCCTCCTTTGACCAGTTCGCATGTACACACCAAAAAACTTTACGAAAATCAAAACGAATGACTGATAAACTTGTCACGAGCAACTCGGAGACTGCCGGCCTGGGCCCGCTGTGGTCAATGTTCGGGGAAAATACTCTGCATCTCGGTCCAGCATAAAAACTCAGTGCGAACTGGTAAAGAAGGGGGGAAGGGGGGTGATAATGTTGTCACTATCAAGTAGGGTTCCCACCGCATCCTGGATAGCAGGGAAAACCTGAAAAGTCGGGAAATTTGAAAAAAAATAACCTTACTCGGTCTCTATAGGTCTCTTTGAGGTGGTTGTAATAAAATTCATACAAGAGAGTTTTAGAGAGGTCCAAATTACTCACTCCCGCATAAATAGGTTTGTTTAATAACATCTTGGTCTTGTACATTTTGATAAACGCTAGATTGCAATCGGTACAAAACGTTGTATGTTTATAGCTCGGTTTACGCGTCAACGTTTAATGTTCAGAATCTTGGTCGTCTCTTAGTAGAAACGCGACTGTTCTAGATCTCACGTTTTCCATCCTCTTTCCAAAAACGCTGTTGTCTATGAGCTTAACCAGTTCGCGCCTGAATTATTTTAACATTCCTGAGCCGAGACGCGGGATTATTTTTAATGAAACTCGATCCGAGGCTGGTTCAGGCCGGTGGTATCTGGAAGCACACCCACGCATTTCCGGCCCTGCTCGCTGCTGACAGACATTTTCGGCCTTGCTCGTGACGTGTGTATGCATCATCTGTTTTTAATATTTGGAAAATTGCTCGTAAATATATGTCCTCCGGCGCGAACTGGTTAAAAAATTGCTTTTCGAAGTCAGGCGTTGCTATTTGGCTCTGAATTTAGTGTTTTTGTCTAGATGTACTCCTTGGAGGTGCTTCCTTAAATTGTAATACGCAGTGTACTTTTTTGAGTTGTAATCCAAGCTTGAGATAATGTTGTAACGATCTGTAGTGCAGGTATATTTACGTCTGTTGTTTAGAGTGGCTATTAATTTATATTAATTGCCTCTTTGTCGTCAACACTTTGGGCTTTTAATTTTTCAGGTACCGATTCAAAGTCGGCGTAAATGACAAATGACAAATCTTGTATAAACCTTTGATTTTAATATGGGAGGGTTGTCGTTAAAACCTTTTAGAAAGAGGACCTTAGGTGGGGGCATATCTATTCCCTCACAATCTTGCGTATGTCTGTCCAACTTTGTTTGTGAGATGTTGTGCGCTAAACATCTGAGACAGAAGTATTTGTTATGCTGGTGTTTTGTTTGGTTTTAAAATAATTTAGATATGTTTCATCCAACAATGGTGATTTGTGTCACCCGAGGAAAACAACAACAGATTTATGGCTGCGGGGTCGTTGGCGTTTTTAGATAAATATAAAGGCTGTAAAGCCTCTTTATATGAAAACACATTTATACTCGGAATGTTTTGTCTCTCTAGCTTTTCTATTTGATTGATTGGAGAAGGAAAGACTACAGTGTACATCTTAACAATTTAATCCGTTGTTTTTATCGTAAATTGATGGCCTGTCTTCGTGGATTGTATATTTGGGTTTGTTTTTTAGTTGTTGTTTTATTTTGTCGGTATACATGTGTACCTGACGAGAGCCGCTCTCTAACACCACTCTAAACATTCGCTGTCTTTGGTTTTAACGTTAATTAAATCTTTTTTGTTTTCTAAAAAAGGTGGTAGTTTTATATAAGAGTTCCCGCTCATAGGCCTACGACAGTGGATGTTGATATAAAATGCGAGTACTAAACGCATCCTTGATTTGAATTTTTTGCATGTTTTTCTTTTATTTTGTAGATTTGATCTTTGACAATTTTTTTCATCTGACTCTTACTAAAAAAAGGTAAAAGTGCCGGTGTCTAACTAGGCCCTCTTGATTTTCTTTGTCTTATTCCGCTGTGAATCCTGAACTGAACTTTTATGGTTGATAGATTTCTCAGCTCTGACGCGACAATTTTTTCAATCTGCCGCATTTGCGTATTAAAAATTGCTCTACGTTTTTGTCAAACAATCTCGGCGACAACCCCTATAACAGTTACCAAAAGCTCTATGTACTTGAAAATCTGCCTATTTGAGGGTATCGGGTTGTTTATACTTAAGTTAATCGCTAACGTTAGTGTAAATTGTAATTCTTGGTTTTCTACGATTTGTTTGAGCTCATCAAGTTTCTTGCGAGCCTACTCTGATAGCGTTGATATAGTTCCATAGTGTATACTGGGAGCGTTGGTGTTTTTTACGCTCGCGCTCTGGGATCGCGATATTTTTCTGCTCCACATAAATTTGCAGGTTAGATTTAGACCAATGTCCGTATCCTATCGGTGTTGGTTTCTCCATTGCGTTTTATAATATAGGTATTATAATATTTTTTGTATTACTTTTTTGGGGGGTCAGTAAACTAAATTTATATACATTATTATTATTATTATAATTTTTTAAGATTTAATCAGTTCGCGCCGGAAGACGTATATAATTGCTAAGTTTTCCCCAGATTAAAAATGGATGACGCATAAACACGCCACGAGCAAGGCCGGAAATGTCTGTCAGCAGCGAGCAAGACCGGAAATGCGTGGGTGTGCTTCCTGGTACTATCGGCCTAAACCAGCTTAAGATCGAGTCTCGTTAAAAATAATCCCGCTCGTCAGCTCGGTGATGTTAAAATAATCCCGGCGCGAACTAGTTAATAATAAGGTACTCTTTTTTAGTTTCTTTTTTTGTGTGTGGGGTGAGCAAATTTACCGTGTTTTAGAGGGTTTGGTCTGGTTTGGTCTGGTTTGGTCTAGGAGCCTCCTTCTTACGTCGCTGAATCGTCAGCGCCTTCTTTAGACTCGCGTTAAGTTTTGGTGTTTAAAACAAAAAGGCACTCTTTTTTAGTGCCTTTTTTGTAGGGTGAGGACATTTACCTTTTTTAGAGGGTTTGGTCTGGTTCAGTCTAGGAGCGGCCATTTCCATACTACTGTGCTTTATAACGTACATGTATTATAAAACCAAATATGAATCCCTTTTCCTTGTTAAAAATACTGCAGAAATTCTGAATTTATTTGTCCACTCACCAACCCTGCCAACAAATGTTTTCATGTGCATATATCCACTCTTCACAAAATTCATATCAAAAGTTGTCTTTCCCACTTTGGGGTTCATTTACTGTATCTGGAATGCCCAGCTTTACCTGACTGGGATAATTAATAATAGCCAGTGACCCGCATGGACTATCTATTTCAATTGTCAAGTTGACAGAAGTTTACATATTTGTTTTCAATCCCCTTAGGCTACTCTATGTCTGGTGGCAGCTACTTGGAATCCGCTGGTCAGAATTTGTCTCAAACAAGAGCCTCAAAATACTGATTGGCGACAGATGATGTCTTGCGGCTGACAAGATCTAAGAACAGAAAGCGCTTGGCTTGGTCATGTAGTAGGACAGGGTGGTCTTGCAGCAGCAGTGCTTGATGGAACCCTATTTGGATACCTAAGTTTGTGGTGTTGGCAGACCCAAACTCTATTTGATCGATGGTACGTCTCACCAAGTGGAGTGGCCTCAGCTTGGCTGAACTATACACCAACGTCAAATCAGCACCCACAGAATGTAACAACCACAAAACTCAGAAGATGGACAGTTGTTGCATCAGCAGGCAGTAGCCTACGACGTCTCATGATGATGTTGATGATGATGGTGATACACAGCATCCAGCCAACATCACCTTGGTCCTTCCAGTACCCTTTCATCCTGAGCTGAGATGTCATCGTGAACAGTCAGATGTGTGTCCATGTTGAGATGGTGAGTTTCATTGGAAGATTGTTTCAAGTTTCTTTTTGTGCAAAGAGTTATCATGGAACTACATGTATAAAGGTAAAAATTGCCAGGATTTTTAATTTTTCATACACAAATTGGAAAGGGCCGGGTCATGCACCGAACTTCATAAGAGTCAATATTGAATGTGATAACGGAAAAGTTTGTAAAACTGGCGGGGCCATGTTTTATTTAAACATATTCACATGACATTCGTTCTCTCCACCAATGGGAATGGCTAAACTGTCTCAGCTACGGTATTTATGAGTTGTCGATTAAACAACTTTCATCTAAGTTTTATTATTCGCAAACCGGCACTCTAGAAAAATGTATATTTTGCTGCAAAAAAATGAAAGTACATGTATATGTTGAAAAGTCAATGATAAAAGATTTCAGTTGATACATAGTAGAGGTTCATACATGTA
This sequence comes from Crossaster papposus, assembly GCA_037893245.1. NCBI lineage: Eukaryota > Metazoa > Echinodermata > Asteroidea > Velatida > Solasteridae > Crossaster > Crossaster papposus. The sequence goes on along the minus strand of JBAIAA010000815.1, from coordinate 284,638 downwards.
CCCCCTCCCGTTCTAGTGATATGATGTTTTTGCATTTTAACCCTAACCCTGCCAGATCCAGCACAGTGCATCTGTGGTGACTGCTTGACCTTGCTGGACTCTGCACACGAGTCAACGTGACAAAGTATGCAATCTGTTGCGTCTGGCAGGGTTAATTAATTGCTTCTGTGAAATTCAAATTACGCAACTTAGAAAACGGGTTTTGAAACACAACAAAACTAAGACAATACATTGGAACCATGCACTCTTAAACTTTATTGATCGAAATCGACCTTTTTGTTTAAACCTAAAACTTTAGATATTAAATTCGTTCTTTTTTCAGGACTCTTGCAAAGATTCTGTGTTCTCATCAAGGTAGCTGCGTATTTGGCCGGATTTCTGGCTGCGGATTCAACCACGGATTCACCAAAGGCCAAGCAATCTATAATACATGCTGCAAAAGGTAATACCCACTTTCCAAAAAGTACACTTTTGTGTTTAACTTTTGCTGTAATTTTGATGTAAAATTACAGTTATATTAACTGTCTAATGGAAGTAATATTACATCATGTTATTTTTCAAACCTTTTAGATGTGAAGAAAAGAGAATGCAACATTTAAAATTCTATTTCATAATCTACGAGATCATGCTACTACTACTAGGCACACTTAATTTTGGTAATGCTGCGAATGTCTCTGCCCCTTTAAAACAAAATGTAGCTCGCATGTTATCCAAAACTCATAATATTATTTCATAATCTACGAGATCATGCTACTAGGCACACTTAATTTAGGTATAGGCTTCAGCCGAATACTAATTAGTACCCAATTAATCCCTTGAATAGAACCCTTTCTTACTGCAGCATTGTAATGCGTTCTTTCGGCTGCGAATGTCTCTGCCCCGTTAGAACAAGATGTACCTCACATATGTTATCCCAAACTCATATTTTATTTTATAATCGACAAGATTATGCAACTGGGCACACCTAATTTTGGTATAGGCTTAAGCCGAGCACTAATTAGTGCATAATTAGCCCGTTAAATAGAACCCCTATTTCAATGCAGTATTGTAATGCGTTATTTTTGGATGCAAATTTGACTACCCCTTTAAAAACAAAATGTACCTCACGTTATCAAAAACTCATACATGAGTACTTATATTTCATAATCTACGAGATCATGCTATTGGGCACACTTAATTTGGGTATAGGCTTCAGCCGAATACTAATTAATCCTTTAAATAAAACCCTTCCTTACTGCAGCATTGTAATGCGTTCTTTTGTATGCGTACATGACTGCCCCTTTAAAACAAAGTGTACCTCACGTTATCGAAAACTTAAAATTCCATTTCATAATCTACGAGATCATGCTATTGGGCACTAGTGTAGGATGCTATGTATATTTGCATTTTTTTTTGCTAAGGATGCTTTTTTTGGTTTCATTGGCTAGAGTAGACTCTCAGCTCTCAGAAAAGTATTGGTAACATTTTTTCCGTCAAACGTATGGCCGCCATCTTGATTTTCAAAATGGCCGCCGTTTCCAAAATAATTTGCCCTATAACTTTGGTTCTGAGCAACATATGGAGTTAAACTTGGTGGCAAAGCCTATGTTTTCAATACCAGGGAGTTCAAAAATATCAAAATTAAGTTTATAGCTATATACGTATGACCGCCATCTTGGATTTCAAAATGGCCGCCATTTCTAGAGAATTTTGCCCTATAACATTTGTTTTGAGCAACATATAAAGTCAAACTTGGTGGCAATAAAATGTATAGCTCTAGCTGTTGTCAGCAATCTTAGGCTGGCAGGTGTAATTACGCAGCTATAAATGTAAATTATAAAATTGACAATAATAATTTGCTTTTGATGCTGTTTTTACTTGTACCAGATCATAATATGCTAATTAAATTGTTGACCCTTTTGGTAATCTGTAACAACATGACAATATGAGAGCTATTGGGTGCCGTTGTGGTTACTTAACCCTGTATATACCAATGCCAGCCTCAGGCTATCAACCCCCCCCCCCCCCCCCTTCCCCCTCCCCCCCCCCCCCCCCCCCCCCTTCCCCCTCCCCCCCCCTCCCCCCCCCCCCTCCCGCAAGCAACGATCTAACCCTGTCATCGCATCAAAACTCCAGAACACTCGTATAGTAGAAGGTATTATTAGTGATCATGAGGCGGTATTGAGTGACATTGACTTCCAGCCTGCAGTCAACAAGAAGGCACCTAAAAGAATCAGTTTTTTACAGCAAATGTGACATGGAAGGTGTGAGATCGGATTTTGTAACCTTTTTAAGAAGAATTTTTCAGCACCTCGGCGATCAACCAATGAGAACTGGCTCCTGTTGAAGAATTTTATTCTGCAGACAATGAAGAAAAACACCCCTAGTAAGATTGTTTGATATCGTGCCAACCGGCCATGTATTACACCTTTCCTCAAACGTATGATCAGAAAGAAGGCCAGAATGTACAAGAAGTCAAAAGCTTCCAACTCCAAGGATGACTGGGATCATTTTAAGTCATTCCGCGATGAAAAAAGATCCCAGCCTCCTACTGGTCATACACCAACCGCATCTTAATGACAAACATAAAAACAATTTCTGGCGCTACATACTACTGGTATCTCACCCCTTACACACAATAACAAGATCATCTCAGACAACAAAGGTAAAGCTAGAATTTTTAACATGAAATTCATGTCTGTTTTCACCTCCGAGAGTCTGTCTGATCTGCCATCAATGGGCAAGTCTTCGTTTCCTGATGCACATTGAAATATCAGTGAGTGGTGTGCGTAAACTCCTTGAGAAGATTAGCATCATCAAGGCAACAGGTCTGGATTCCATTCTAGCCCGTTTTTTAAAAGACATGGCGGAAAAAATATCTCCTATCTTGTCATCCATCTTTCAACAGTTGTTGAAGTCTGGTAAAATCCCTCATGACTGAAGGATTGCAAACATGGTTTCCATAATAAAGATAGGTGATCGCAGTGAAGCCGCCAACTACCGACCCGTATCACTCGCATCAATATCATGTAAAATACTTGAGCATATAATTTGTATCCCTGTGATGGATCATTATGAAACTCACAATATTTTTTTTCGAAAGTCAACTTGGCATTTGCCCTCGCCGCTCCTTTGAATCACAGCTTATCGTTACAACTCATGAACTTGCTGAGGCCCTGGATGACAGAAAGCAAACAGATTTCATCTTTCTTGACTTCTCTAAGGCTTTTGATAGAGTACTCTACCAAAGGCTCCTCCTTATTAAAACTATATCATTACGGAGTTCGTGGCTCACTTCTGAAGTGGTTCAACAACTTCCTCACCCAAAGAAGCCTGCGAGTTGTGATGGATGGCGAAGCTTCGGAATGGTCAGATGTTTTTTCTTGAGGGGCGGTTGTAGGGCCATTGTTATTTCTCACATTCACCAATGGTGTATCAATCTCCATCACATCGAATGTTTTATGCACCGTTCTATTAACAATGTGGATGAATGCAGAGCTCTTCAAAAAGATCTTGATTCAGCTGCATTCTTGGTCAGCCAAATGGCACATGAAGTTTAACATCGACAAATGCCATGTGATGCAAGTTTCCCACCTGAAAAACAAAATCGGCTTTGACTACCACTTGGGTGATGATGTACGGACATCAGTTGATGAACATCCATATCTGGGACTATCTTTCAACTCCAAACTTTCCTGGAATACACACATTATCACTTTGAAAGCCAACCTGATGCTAGGGTTAATTAAGAGGAATCTAAGACACTGTAACCCACGGCTGCAGAAAAAAACAAGCTTACATCTCTCTGGCCAGGCCACATTTAGAATATTGCTCAACAGTTCGGAATCCCCATCATCAAACCCCCATCAATAAAGTAGAAGCCATCCAGAGGAGAACAGCTAGATTTGTGCAGAACATATATCAGCGCACTGAAAGTTTTACTGCAATGCTATACAAAACCTGCAGTGGCCTTCACTTCAAGCTAGAAGGGGAGCAGCCATCAACATTATGATGTACACAATTCCCCACGAGCTCATTGCCATCAACAAGGATCCTGTACCTGACCCAATGACAGATACCAGGCTAAGAAAGTACCATCAGTCTAGATACCAGTTTCTCACAACCCATTCCTCCATAAGTTCTCCTAATGCCTACAGCTGTCCGGCGGTGGAATGCTCTTTCTGTCGATGTTATCTCGATCAGCTCCATTATTAGTGGGGGTCTTCCGGACACTTGTCTCCTCCCCCCCCCCCCCTACTTCTAGCTCCAAGATTGGAGTATTTTTTTAAAAATTGCACCTGTACATGTATATACGGTATTTTCTGCTCAACCTTCCCCCAGCTTTATGTGCACCTTAAGCTTCACCTCCGCATTAATATCCAGAAGTGGACTTTGCTGAGTATCACCGTAGACGTAGTTGTGTCCTCGTTGATCAGTGAATGAGGTGGAGCTGCAAGCCTTGCATTTGGTAATAGGGCAAAACCACTTTGGCCTTGAATGAAGCAACATTATGGAGGGCACCAAGGCCAGTAGGTAGGGCACCAAGGCCAAATAATATCTGAGAATCTGAAAATAATATCTGCATTATCAAAGTAAAACATTGTTGACCTTAATCATCCCACCCCTAATTGTTTCTGTTCTGGTTAACTACAAACAAAAATAATTTGTAGGCCTATTTGACTTTTTAAAATGTAAATTCGGCCTTCATTGTAACTTCAATAACGTTTCCATATCTCACTTGGGAGATGATAATTAGTATTAGTACTTCTTTGAGATGGAGAACATTTTAACCATGCTAACCTACAAGAGAATTACAGATTCCTTTCAATCGCCAAGTTTTAGAATCTGATATGAATATGGTAAGGAGTTTACACATTAATATTGCATCTTCTTGGCAAACTCAATGTTGATTATGGCATTCACATTTTAAGATTTTAAGCAAACTGATTCTAAAATGGAGGACATTTTGAAATGTAAGACTTTTCATCCTAATAGAGATATATTAGCAAGTCAATAGTATGTTTGTGTACTCCTTAGCATAATACATGTGGGTATTGACACCAAAATGAAGTTCATACCAAATTCCAGTCCTGGGTTATAAAACATTGTCCTAAAGTGGCGGCCATTTTGAAATTCAAGATGGCTATCAACCAGTGAGATGGTATCAATCAATACTAATTGTATCTGTAACTCCTTGGCTTAATAAATTGAAGTAATTGTCAGTAAAATGAACTTCGTATAGCATTAATACTTTGATTTATTAAATATTTGGTAAAAAAATGGCGGCCATTTTGAAATCCAAGATGGCGGCCATACGGTTAATAGAAAAAAATGTTACCAATACTTTTCTGAAACCTGGATGTCTACTCTTTCCAATGAAATAAAAAAAAGCATCCTTAGCAAACAAAAATGCACAACTTTGAAATCCTACATAACTGCCTACACTATACACTTAATTTGGGTATAGGCTTCAGTCGAAAACTAATTAATACCTAATTAATACTTTAAATAGAACCCTATCTTACTGAAGCATTGTAATGCGTTCTTTTTTATGCGTATATGATTGCCCCTTTAAAACAAAGTGTACCTCACGTTATCGAAAACTCAAAATTCTATTTCATAATCTACGAGATCATGCTATTGGGCACACTTAATTTGGGTATAGGCTTCAGTCGAATACTAATTAATACCTAATTAATCCTTTAAATAGAACCCTCTTTTACTGAAGCATTGTAATGCGTTCTTTTTTTATGCGTATATGACTGCCCCTTTAAAACAAAATGTACCTCACGTTATCAAAAACTCATACTATTATTTCATAATCTACGAGATCATGCTTCTGGGCAGACTTTATTTTAGTATAAGCTTCAGAATACTAATTAGTTCGTAATTAATCTCTTAAATAGAACGCTTTTTTACTGCATCATTGTAATGCGTTCTTTCGGCTGCGAATGTCTCTGCCCCTTTAAACCAAAATCTACCTCGCATGTTATTAAAAACTCATACTATTATTTCATAATCTACGAGATCATGCTACTAGGCACACTTAATTTTGGTATTCAGCCGAATACTAATTAGTTGATACATAGTAGAGGTTCATGTATAGCCCCTCCTGTTCTAGTGATATGATGTTTTTGCATTTTAACCCTAACCCTGCCAGATCCAGCACAGTGCATCTGTGGTGACTGCTTGACCTTGCTGGACTCTGCACACAAGTCAATGTGACAAAGTATGCAATCTGTTGCGTCTGGCAGGGTTAATTAATTGCTTCTGTGAAATTCAAATTACACAACTTAGAAGACAGGTTTTGAAACACAACAAAACTAAGACAATACATTGGAACAATTATGCACTCTTAAACTTTATTGATCGAAATCGACCTTTTTGTTTAAACCTAAAACTTTAGATGTTAAATTTTATATATTTTGTCATTTCAGACCAAAACAAATACAAAATGTTGCCCCCTTGTTGATAAGGCAACTTACACATTTATTTATAGCCCCACTTATATCACCTTTTTCTGGAGGGGGTCCCATTTGTTAATTAGAGAAAATTTCATTTGAAATGGAAACTGCCCTTTTAATTTGAATGCAATAACTTGATGATTTGCTTCGTTCTTTTTTCAGGACTCTTGCACACATTCTGTGTTCTCATCAAGGTAGCTGCGTATTTGGCCGGATTTCTGGCTGCGGATTCAACCACGGATTCACCAAAGGCCAAGCAATCTATAATACATGCTGCAAAAGGTAATACCCACTTTCCAAAAAGTACACTTTTGTGTTTAACTTTTGCTGTAATTTTGATGTAAAATTACAGTTATATTAACTGTCTAATGGAAGTAATATTACATCATGTTATTTTTCAAACCTTTTAGATGTGAAGAAAAGAGAATGCAACATTTAAAATTCTATTTCATAATCTACGAGATCATGCTACTACTACTAGGCACACTTAATTTTGGTAATGCTGCGAATGTCTCTGCCCCTTTAAAACAAAATGTAGCTCGCATGTTATCCAAAACTCATAATATTATTTCATAATCTACGAGATCATGCTACTAGGCACACTTAATTTAGGTATAGGCTTCAGCCGAATACTAATTAGTACCCAATTAATCCCTTGAATAGAACCCTTTCTTACTGCAGCATTGTAATGCGTTCTTTCGGCTGCGAATGTCTCTGCCCCGTTAGAACAAGATGTACCTCACATATGTTATCCCAAACTCATATTTTATTTTATAATCGACAAGATTATGCAACTGGGCACACCTAATTTTGGTATAGGCTTAAGCCGAGCACTAATTAGTGCATAATTAGCCCGTTAAATAGAACCCCTATTTCAATGCAGTATTGTAATGCGTTATTTTTGGATGCAAATTTGACTACCCCTTTAAAAACAAAATGTACCTCACGTTATCAAAAACTCATACATGAGTACTTATATTTCATAATCTACGAGATCATGCTATTGGGCACACTTAATTTGGGTATAGGCTTCAGCCGAATACTAATTAATCCTTTAAATAAAACCCTTCCTTACTGCAGCATTGTAATGCGTTCTTTTGTATGCGTACATGACTGCCCCTTTAAAACAAAATGTACCTCGCATACTTTCCAAAACTCATACTATTATTTCATAATCTACGAGATCATGCTACTAGGCACACCTAATTTTATTATAGGCTTCAGCCGAATACTAATTAATACCCCCATAAATCCCTTAAATAGAACCCTTTCTTATACTGCAGCATTGTAATGCGCTCTTTCGGCTGCGAATGTCTCTGCCCCTTTAAAACAAAATGTACCTCAAATGTTATCCAAAACTCATACTATTATTTCATAATCGACAAGATCATGCAACTGGGCACACCTAATTTTGGTATAGGCTTAAGTCGAGCACTAATTAGTGCATAATTAGCCCGTTAAATAGAACCCATATTTCAATGCAGTATTGTAATTATGCGTTATTTTCGGATGCGTATATGACTGCCCCAAAATGTACCTCACGTTATCAAAAACTCATACTTATATTTCATAATCTACGAGATCATGCTACTGGGCACAGATAATTTTGGTATAGGCTTCAGCCGAATAGTAATTAGCACCAAATTAATCCCTTATGGCACTCTTTTTTACTGCATCATTGTAATGCGTTCTTTCAGCTGCGAATGTCTCTGCCCCTTTAATTCAAAATGTACCTCACATGTTATCAAAAACTCATACTATTATTTCATAATCCAAGATCATGATACTAGGCACACTTAATTTTGGTATTCAGCCGAATACAAATTAGTACCCAATTAATCCCTTACCCTATCTTACTGAAGCATTGTAATGCGTTCTTTTTTATGCGTATATGATTGCCCCTTTAAAACAAAAATTCTATTTTATAATCTACGAGATCATGCTATTGGGCACACTTAATTTGGGTATAGGCTTCAGTCGAATACTAATTAATCCTTTAAATAAAACCCTTCCTTACTGCAGCATTGTAATGCGTTTTTTGTATGCGTACATGACTGCCCCTTTCAAACAAAATGTACCTCGCATGTTATCAAAAAATCATACTACTATTTCATAATCTACGAGATCATGCTATTAGGCACACTTAATTTTGGTATAGGCTTCAGCCGAATACTAATTAATACCTAATTAATCCTCTAAATAGAACCCTATCTTACTGAATCATGGTAATTCTTTTTTGATGCGTATATGACTGCCCCTTTAAAACAACGTGTACCTCAAGTTATCAAAAACTCATTATTTCATAATCTACGAGATCATGCTCCTGGGAACACTACATTTTGGTAGGACTTTTTGATAACAAAAATAACAAGTACATTTTGTTTTTGTTGCATTCTCTTTTCTCCATATATAAAAGATTAAACAAATCCCTCGGAGGATTTAGTCAGCTAATTTAACTGTTAATTTTCATCTAAATTACAGGAAAGGTTAAAATCCCAAATGCATTTGGAAGCCTTGCGTAGAAGTGGTGTAGTGAAGTACATGTATGCTTGTTCGTTTGTTATGGGCCAGCCTGTTTTGTAAAGCCATAATTTATTACTCATTTGATTATCGATTGTCCCAAGCAAATACACCAACAGGTTAGAACTATGTGACATTGTGTGTTTTGAAATGTGTCTATGGGTTGTCCAAACATTTTTATTTTTACTTTAAAAAGTGTAACTCGGACCGCTGCTTAAAATCAATACGACATCAATACTTTCCATCGCTATCTTTACTTTTATTCCAACAATATACTTCTTGTAGTTTTGACATTGCAAGCCCAGAATTATTTGCTAACCATTAAAGTATAAATAGTTTTCTAATGTCCTTGCAATTGTTGCTAGAAATCCAAACTAATAGTACATCACTGTGTTGTTTGGCGAAACTGTCTCGAATATTAAAGGCCCTCTCTTGATAATTAAAATGTTACTCTTGATAATTCAGTGAAAAATATCTCGCTGGAAACCCAACTACATGTAATCAGTCAGTTTGGCAGTAAACACATTGTATAAAACTGGCTCTTAGTATCGCTGTTTGATATAACTAGGATTTGATATAAAACAATGACTAACGACTGACTGTTTGTAGGAACTCTTGATATCGCAGTTAAATAATTTACTTTAGATTTGAGGCATACAAATGATTAAATGGTAATTTTCTTTCAGGACTTTATGCATTGCACTGCTAAAAATGGAACAATTAACTTTAAGAAGTCTTCACTGATGTTAAGAGTAGCTGACAACTGTCTATGTAACACATTCTGAAACAAATATTGTGATTAGATAAAATTGCAGTTTAGGGATATCTGACAAAGACTAGTGATCTTACTTAACAAAAATGTAGTACAAAACGATAAACAGGAGTAGGAGAGCGGTGGCAGCGGTGGCAGCCATGGCAACCAGCTTCCCCTTGGTCCATCTCGGCTTCTCAATACTTGCAGGTTGTCTAGGGGCGGTGAGAGGCTTGGCGTAGTAAGGATCGATGGTGGTGCCATCCTTACGAGAGGCTTTGATAACTTTAGCAGCAGCTGACTGCCATCGCTGCTTGTTGACCTGTGGCGGACAAAGTTTTCAAATGAAAAATCCTGTGAAAGCATATTCAGAAAGTTGTACATGAACGTCATAAAGCCAGTCCATATATAAAAAACAAAAAAGAACTTTACATTTTATTTTACTCTGCCCTGCCAAATTTCATGTTAGTAATCCAAATACACAAAATGCTGGCCTAAGTTTTATCTAGAATTTCTTAAATGTCTTGCATTTTTGGATACTCACTGAAATGTTCATCCGTTTATCGCTGGTTAAGAACAGATAGGTAGTCGCCTGCAAATGAACAGAAAAGCAAATATTAAATGAAATGTAGTCTTAAAAATGTGGAAGTTTGGATTTAAAAATTAGTAAAAAGTCAACACAAACACAGGTAACAGCCAGAAGAAATATACATTTGTAGCATTTCGGAATAACTCTGGAAAGTCTTGATGTTTGATTGGTTTGCTGTTGATGAGAAAGGTACACATTGATTTTTACCTTAGCGGCAAGTGCGTCAAGATGCACAATTTGCTCTGAAGTTGGTAACAGACCCTTGGCTTGATATATGAATGATATTGCCTGCAAAAGAACAACCAGTAAAAAAAACACATGGTAAAAGAAATCCATTGAAAAAATAACGATAAACTTGAATTAGAAAAGGCAACATTTCAACATTCTTTGAAGAAGTTAGTCTTGATCTTTTTAAGAAACTAGGAAACCAAAAGTGTGATCTGCTGAGTCTAATGCTATTTGTGTTTCTTCTACATGTAGATTGATGACAAACAACCTTTTCAACTTTAAAGGTAGTATACACCATTATTACCACGGCACATCCCGAACACCACACCCCTATAACCTCCCACCCCTCCTTCCCTGCACACCCTCTCCCTCCCCCTCCCCTGCACACCCCACCCCCTCCTCCGATCCCCTACACATCCCAAGCATCTCCTCCCCTGCACAACCCCTCCCTTCCACACCCCACCCTCTCCCCTTCCACACCCCACCCTCTCCCCTGCACACCCCTCCCCCTCCACCCCCTGCACACCCCCTCCCTCCCCTGCACACCCCCCTCCTACCCTGCACACCCTCCTCCCTTCCCCTGCACACCCCCCGCACACCCCCTCTTCTCCCCCTACACACCCCCTTCCCCAGCACCCCCCCTTCCCCAGCACCCCAGCCCCCCCTTCCCCAGCAACCCCCCTCTCCTCCCGCACACCACCTCCACCCTTCCCCTGCACAACTCCTTCTCCTACCCCGCACACCCTCCTCCCTTCCACACCCCACACACCCCCTTCCCCTGCACACCCCCCCTTCCCCTGCACACCCCCCGCACACCCCCTCTTCTCCCCCTACACACCCCCTTCCCCAGCACCCCCCCCCCTCTCCTCCCTCACACCACCTCCACCCTTCCCCTGCACAACCCCTTCTCCTTCTCCCCCTCCCCCTGCACACCCTTCCCCTCCCTGCACAGTGTGTACAGGGAGGGGAGGGGGTGTGCAGAGGGAGAAGGGTGTGGGGGGGAGAAGGGGTTGTGCAGGGGAAGGGTGTGGAGGAAGGGGGTGGGGAAGGTATGTGCGGGGGAAGGGTGTGTACAGGGAAGGGAGGGGGGGTGTGCAGGGTGCTGGTGGAGGGGGGGTGTGCAGGGTGCTGGTGGAGGGGGTGTGAGGGGGGAGGGGGTGTGCAGGGGTAGGAGGAGTGCAGGAAGGGGGTGTGCGGAGGAAGGGGGTGTGCGGGGGAAGGGTGTGTACAGGGAAGGGAGGAAATGTGCAGGGGTAGGAGGGGGTGTTCAGGGGAGGTAGGTGGTTTGTGGGTTAGGGTGGGGGTTAGGGTGGGGGTTAGGGTGGGCCAGGAGGGGGGTGGGGGTTGGCGCAGGCAGGGGGTATCCTGGCCCACGAGGCTACTCTAATGATACCTGCATGGTGTTTCCCAGGGCGACGGCCGACTCGGTAGCATGGATCAGGTACTCTACGGTCTTGGTCTGGTTCCCTGCCCTACGCCAGTGAGTGACAAGCTGAGGGTAGATCAACTGCAAGGCCACCTCTCCAGAACTTGCCGGTTTTCTGCGAGGAAAATGAAAAGATAAATTGTCAAATTAAAACTGTTAATTGCTATTTGTAATATATTGATGAAGTGTGCATTACAGTATATCCAAATTGAGAATCGAGTTTGTAATCTGATTTTTTTTTTCCTGGTGTTTTGTTTTTAGCTTGCAACAATACACGTATTAGCCTGTTTGACAAAGTATACCATTTAGTTGACTTTCATAAATGAAACTACATCAGGAAAAATTTAAGGCGAACTATTTGCCAGTATTTGGTTGACAATTCAACTCACCTCTGCTGAACCATTCTACTCTTCTTTTTGATCAGGCTGAACGACTTCTTTTCTACAAGGAAAAAAACCCAATAATTGCAAATAAAATTAAGTTGATGCAAGAAAAATGAAAAATGTGATTTTAGGATGCAAAGTGTTACGCCTTTGAGTATATACATATCCCATCTATCTCCGATTGGGTTCAAACTTGGTATGCAGGTATACTGGGATGTGTTTAGCGGAATAAATTGAGGTGACGTCATGATGACATGTTCGGGTGTCATGTGACGTCACATTTGTTATCAATAAAGTTTGAAGAGAAGTTTTCATGTCGTCATCGCATGTCAGATAATTACATTAAACAGCCGAAACAGCTGGAGCCAATTCCATAAAAGCATTCTAAGCCTGGTTGGTTGCTAACTTCCTTTCTATCTCTAGTTCCTTGCTAAATCTATTCCATAAAACCATTATACGCTTAGCAAGGTTCCTAGTTGCTTGCTAAAATTAGAATGGGTTTGGGGTATGTCTAAATCCTTAGCACCATTCTAAAGTCACTTTCAATCTTTCATCTTTTGGGAATTTGTATTGACATCCTTATGCGCAGAGTCAAGGACAGATTTTCCTGAGTCGAGTAATTATAAGGCTTCTTTCCTCTTTTTTGATTTGAAACACTCTCTGAATTAGCCATTTCTGAAACATGTGCTTAGGCCGATCAGATGTACATACCCTAAATAGGGTACAGAGGAATGCATTGACAATACAACCCACAGCATGACCTGATTTGAACTCTCCCTATTGTTAACTCAAACTGACCATGTACTTTGGCGATTATGCAAACCCCACACCATTCTAGCAAGCTGCAAGCAAGCAACTAGTAAGAATGTCTCATAGAATGGTGTTATGGAATGCGATTTAGTTGATTGCTAGCAAGCAACCAACTAGGCATTTGAAATCTTGCTAAAACCTAGTAATATACTAAGTTAGAATGCTTTTATGGAATTGGGCCCTGGTGTTTGCCTAAGCAACTATTGTGTTTGTAGGCTTATCCTAATGTGAGGAGGCGTTCTTAGCTGTTATTGTTCAATTTTTATAAGTTGTTTTGTCTCTCTCCGCTGAACGGTGGCGCCCTTTATTTTAACATAATGTTCATGTAAAAGTTCGATGACCCAAGGCTCCTTACTGCCTGCACAATCTTTCACAGGTGAGAACGTCAATTTTTGACTGATTATTTGAACCTTGATTTTGGAGATTACACTCTAATGATACTTGTCCATTATTATTTCCAGTTTGTCCGCTTGGGTCTATGGCTCATGCCTATTGTACTTTTTATGTAAAACGTGGTACCAAAAAGTGTTATTTTGGAGTTTAGAAACTTGTGTCGAAGTGTCAAAAGTTTAGCGGTGACAGTTGCCGTGCGTTGCGTTTCTGCCAGAACACATGCACAGTATACATGTACGTGCTGTACGTGGTGATTTGTGGAGGCAGTTGGCTTGTTGTGCGCGCGTGGAATAATAATTTAATTACAATGTATACATTGCTGGTTGTGGTGGGTTGCATGGAAGTCGCTATGGTGCGCTGGACTTTGGGGGAATGGGTGTGTATTTTCTGTGTATGTGAATGAGTGCAGCTGGGCCCAGCGATGTGTGTTTGTGTCCCATACCCCTCCTGCCTAGCGTTTCTGTGGCATCTTTGCAACCTACATAATCTGGGATATTTAATTATTGAGAAATTGATGATGACATTGGTTGAAAGGAATGTTTGTTGGAAAAAGGAGACAAATTAAGGTACAACAAGTTGGATACAGTAATACTATAGTCACTCTTATTTTTATTAATGTGCATTTTAAGTAATTATACAGTCACTTTTAGTTTGTTGATATTCTTTCAAATGTCAGTCATATTTGTTCATGTATTACAATTTGTCTAATTAATTATCTTGTCTGTCTGCTTGCACAATCTTTCACAGTTTGTGCAGGTATCCCACAGGCGTGTGCGACAATAAACCCGGCCCTGGCTGGAGAGAGACCCCAGAAAGAACCTGTGCTTTGTCCTCTCTTTCACCGGGAGTAACCCGGCCCCGGATCTAGCCCCCCCTTACACTAAAAAAGAACGAACGAAAACACGTCTTACTTTTCTTGATGAATCCGAGGTAGCGTTGCTCCAAATAGGTGGCATATTGCTCGTGCAGCTTGCGCCGTTGTTTTTCCACCAGGAGTCCATAGGCCGTTTCTTGAAGTGTGGTCGACTGGAAGCGTAACTGCCCATCCTCGAAGATGAAGACCCCTGCCGAGATGAGGCCTCCAATGCTCCGAAGGACCTGGAAGACAAATGTCAAATATCAAATGAGAATCTTAGACTGAGCCGTGTGAAAATTTGCCCAATACATGTAGGTCTCTCTCAAATGATATTATTAAGGAGCAGCCATACCGATCAGCATTTTAAGCGTCAACTTTCATAACGCGCATCGGCTGTGCAGCATTTCTAACACATTTTGAGCAAGAAGAGCGCGTGTTTGAAACATTTGCTGCACTGTGCAATGTGTGCTTAATTGCGTAGAATACACAGTTGCAGTTCTCCTGCAATATAACAAAGATGAACGTCCTTTACAGAGATTTATACAAACAGTACGTCAAACTGTCCAAGGTTCACATCAACACTTGCGTTTTGTAGATTTTAGAGACCTAATAGACACCAGACAACTCATTTTCATGAGTTGAAAGATGAAACGTTTTATTTAACGAGGCAAAGCCGAGTTGAATGGAACATTCCATCTTCATTGCACGAATGCAAAACATTCATTATTTGTTTTGTATAACACCCAAGTAGAACTTTGTCATTTGTTTAGAGGATAAAACTATACAAATGAACCAAATTTACAAAATTGTAATATGGAGGGCGTTTTGTAATGCTGTGTACAAAACGCGTGCATCTCCGGTCTAGCGTGCAATAGATCAAAAGGGATGGGACAGAAATGCACGGTGAATAGAACCAAAAATGCACGGTCATGAGATAGCCACGCAATGGTTTAACTAATGAATTCCGCGTGACCTACAATCCTCCAATCAAATGACAAGGATCTACTCGGGTGTTATATACAAGTCAATAAACTACTGCTTACCTTGTGTGATGGAGTGAGAGGCATGAGATAACTGAGCACTGCATTGTTGAAGGAAGCCCCAATGATGGATGCTATCTTGATAGCGGTATGTTCAGCGGCAGGTAGACGATCAATGAAGGCGATCATACAACCTATGCACAGCAAGATAACCATAAACTCATAAAACCCTAACCCCTTGAGTGCTTTTACTAGAAAGCGTCCTGAATTCGCCAAAGACTATCAAGTTTCTCATGCAAAAACTGCTGGTGTCCCGAGTACAGTAAACATTATGGAGAAATCCTGAATCTATTAACCAGTTTATTATTTTAACATCACCGAGCCGCGGTTTATTTTTTTACAAAACTTGATCCGAGGCGGGTTCAGGCCGATGGTACCGGGAAGCACACCCACGCATTTCCGGCCTTGCTTGCTGCTGACAGACATTTCTGGCCTTGTTCGTGACGCGTTTATGCGTCATCCGTTTTAAATCTGGGGAAAACTTTGCGTTTATGTACAACCTCCGGCGCGAACTGGTTAACAATCCACCAGCAAAAGTAATGGGAATTTTGACGGATTCAGGATACCGTGCCATAAATGTGACTGGCTCTACAAAAAGGTGCATTATGTCGCGAAAAAGTAAAATCAAGTTACATACATGGTTGAAAAGCCCACAATGTAAGCTTTCATTTGGTATATAATAGAGCTCCTTAACCCCTTCCATTCTGGAGATATAACGTGTTTACATATTGATTACTTTCTTGGAGTTCAAATTACACAACAGAGAAAACAGGCTTTGAAATAGCTGGCTCTGATGTACTACAACAGAACGATGCACACAACACTAGGTTGTTTTTTGCACTATATTCATTAAAATGAACATTTCTTTAAATGAAACCTGAAACTGTAGGTATTAAATATGTCATTCATGACAAAAAATAAAAATCACATTTTGATGAAATGTTTACCTCTCAATGTTGAGTGGGCCATTACATGATAGTGCACAGCGCGACTTAATACACCTTTTTGTAGAGCCAGTCACAAATAGAGTCTTCAAAATCCATCACCTTAAATATCCATTTTTCAGTACAGCACAATCCTTCAGTACTGCTAGGCTTAAAATCCTGAATCCATTAGATTCAAGTAGTTGAAAGATGGAGATATCTGAAACATCGCACTCACACCAGCCAAACATTACGTGTATTTCAACACTATCTTTCAACACGATATTTCTATGTAAAGACATAGTAATCATGAACTCACTATTGAGTGAGGCGGGTATCTCCAGATCAATCAATCGGACTCCCTCAGCCACCTTGCAGACTGGATGCATGCCCTCCGTGTTGATCTCCAGCATCTGATGATGCAGTAGGTTGCTAATACACTGCCTGACCCAGGAAGGGTTGATGTTGCCTACCAGACGACCCCCCAGCAAACTGAAAGGAAGAATTGCACAAAAGTCACTGGTTATACATGTACTTGCCACTGAATTCAGTTCAAAGCGTAGAGCTATATTAAATGACTAGAGCGCTGGCTCGATGTACAAAGTGATGCTTGCTAAGTACAAAACTATGAGCTGAGCGCATCCATGTTTGTGCACAAAACTATGAAACTTTTGTACGGCTTTTGTAAGGCAATTTACATATCTGTGTTTGTATTCTATACAGGTGCATTACCGAAGCTGATACGCACAAAACCCAAATGCACGATCAGCAAAAAGAGCGTTTAGTTTTCTCTGTGCGCACTGCGCAAACAGCGCAAATGCGTGTGCATATCCGCTGCAGCCATAACATGTTAACGCAATGTCTGATTGAAGTGCAACAAACAGCACTGTAAGGGGAATTCTCTTTCCTAATACCTGCAAACCCTTATTACAATCTCTGCCCAGTTCCGTCTCATTTTGCCAGACCCCTTCACAAATAATTCCGCGAGACATTTAATCTTACTTGGTGAGTTCCCGGGGAACACTGACCACTTCCAAGAAGTGGCACAGCAAAGGTTCCATGTTGATGGACTCCAGCCCCTGAAGCTTGACGTGCACGCACAGCGAACTGTTCAGGATCTTCTCCCGCCCTTCCACGACCTCATACTCCGCCCCCTTCCGCAGCCCTCCCATGCCCAGCACAAAGAGGCAGGAGTAGCCTGCAAAGCAGCGCAGGTAAGCCCAGGAGTCGTTGTCGATGTACTGGGCGTCATCAATGGCTATCAGGGTGGCTGCGTTGGTGTCCAGCTGGGTGTCCTGGACGATGCGACCCAGGAGACGCTGGAGGGATTTGGTACGTCCAGCTGGGGAGAGGCTAGCGACGGACTCGTGGGTGGCGAGCTAGAGGGAGGGGGGGGGGGGGATAAAGACGAGACTCTCTGAGTTTAGGCTGGTACTCTGCGTTTAGCTTTGTTAACTTTAATATGTATGCAAATTTACCTAGTCAGTTTCTCTTGTGGTATATTGGTGTAATATAAGATAAAAAGTCGTATCCTCATTGAGTGATCTCCAGTTCCCCACAATGCCACTTGTATCTTGAAATATGGCGTAATCACTAGCCCCACAGCATTCTGGCATTGTGGCATTCCTGACTTCTGACTAGCAAGATAGCTCAGTTGGTAGAGCACTGGTCCGGTATTCCGGAGGTCCAAGTTCAAATCCCGCTCCTGGAAGTTTTCTTTGTTCACTTTAATATAGAGTTGAAATGTATTCAACTTTTGCGTTCGTGCAGAATATGAACTGGCCTTTAGTCCCAAGGGCTCGTGACCATTTAGCTTTGGTTTGAAAAGGGCCCCTGTGACCTCGTCTGGTAGCAAAAAGACCTTTCATACCAGCCCAGCTACCGGGCGAGGAAGCTGGTCTAATAGTTGATCAGGAACTGTTTCATCTTAGGGTCTACACAAGTGTTGACACAAGTAATCCTTCCTAGAAGATACCCACTTGTGGTTTTCATTACTCATTACTCAGGGGTTGAGGGGGAAGGAGTTGAGGGGGAAGGAGTTGAGGGGGAAGGAGGCGAGGGGGAAGGAGGCGAGGGGGAAGGAGGCGAGGGGTTGAGGGGGAGGGAGGCGAGGGATTGAGGGGGAGGGAGGCGAGGGATTGAGGGGGAGGGAGGCGAGGGATTGAGGGGGAGGGAGGCGAGGGATTGAGGGGGAAGGAGGCGAGGGGTTGAGGGGGAAGGAGGCGAGGGGTTGAGGGGGAGGAAGGCGAGGGGTTGAGGGGGAAGGAGGCGAGGGGTTGAGGGGGAAGGGGGTTGAGGGGGAAGAAGGCGAGGGGTTGAGGGGGAGGACCTTTCCAAACCGGGTCTAAATGGTCATGATCCCTAAAGATGAGTGGTAAGATAGTATCCTGAAGTATCAAGTTTCAAGTATCCTGAAATCGACCATAACTATAGTCTTGTCTTTAACCCACCTGTATTCCCAGCAGGTTGTTGAGTAGACTCAGGCTGTTATACAGCTCAGTTCCTTCATAGCGTTCCTCTAGTATCTGTTCTCTCTCCTGCGGGCTGGGGATATCCCTTAGCTCTAGTAGCTCAGTGATCAGATAGCAGGCTGTGGTGTAAGGGGTACTGGTGCTGCTGACTGTGGGTCTGCTACACACGATCCTGTGGGCGGCAGGGACAGGAATACACATTTAACCCTTGCTCTATGAGAGTTGTTTATTGCATGGCGGTGGTACATGCCAATGCACTACAGCTGTGTGCATTGGAGGATTATACACAGTTATTTTATTGGGGGCGAATATTGAAGTGCGTTGGAGTGTAAACAAGATCAAGGGTTAATTTGATAAATGTTTAGCGTAACTTTCCTGTGATGTGTAAGCACTATTAACCAGTTCGCGCGTAAGAGGACGAATAGACACGCAAAGTACTTTTGAGATTCAAAACGGATGATGCACAAACACGTCACGAGCAAGGCCAGAAATGTCTGTCAGCAGCGAGCAAGGCCGGAAATGCATGGGTGTGCTTCCCGGTGCTATCGGCCTGAACCCGCCTCAGATCGAGTTTCGTTAAAAATAATCCCGCGCCTCGGCTCGGTGAATGTTACAATAATCCCAGCGCACTCTGGTTAACCCCTCGACGCCGGGGTGCAGCTATGGCCAAGGCACGCTAATTCGGAATGCTGTTGTCAGCTGTGCTACACTGCCTGTGTGACGGGTGTATGCTCTGGTCTATTGTGCAGTGCAGCTGACAGAGGCTGCTGTGCCGTCATGCATATAATCCGGTAAGTGAGGAATTAAGACCAGCGTCAACGGGTTAAAGATAATACTTGCTGCAGACTGCTGGTATTGTGTATACAAAGCACAGCAAAAAATTGCAATGTACAGTCAATTAGGTGTGGTAATCTGCTATCTGCTATCTGGATGCCAATGCTCTCAATACAATTACTAGTACTTATGAATGAGGAAATCAGGTTGGCGCAGCGGTTCTTTTCTCGCCTTTCACTGCTGTGAGCCGGGTTCGAACCCCGCCTGGGCCAATATGTAAATTTGGTTATCAGTCCGTGGGTTTTTCCCCTAAATATTCCTCTGGGGTTTTCCTCCCACCTCTAAACTTCTGTAACTTCTTCACATTGTCTTCTCTGACTTTACTAATAAATAAATAAATAATAAATAAATACAATTTTTCACTAGCAATGTAGCTGTAATATTATGAGCTGATGATGTTGGCTAGTTTATTGACCATACTGGTCATCCTCATTTCTCATAGTTTACAGTGCTCAAAGATCAACAATATTTCTAAAATACTTGGATTCGGAAGTTTTAATGCTCGTCGTTTGTTTCCCCAACGCACTTTTGTATCAGTTTTACTTTGCTTAACATTATAATATGTAATAATTTGTCATGTATGCAGGGATCCAATGGAAACCACATTTCAACTGTTTGGACATACCCTAGGTACAGAAATACATAAATAAATAACCATTTGCTCTGGATCAAATCTAGTTATACACAACACAGTTGTGCAGTCTCGTTTGGGTTATAATAATCACGGATACATGTAACACAAAAGAGTGAGTGAGTGAGTGAGTTTTGGGTTTAACGCCGTACCGGCATCAGTGGCCATATTCACGGCGGGAATGTGTACAAATATAAGACAATAGTTAGTAATAAAAAAAAACAATCAAGTGAACTGTGGAGAATATAAGAACTTGGAGTCAGAAGGAACAATTATCACACAGAAAAAGAATGAGAACGATTCAAAAGAATGAAAAACCATTGTATAGAAGTATAACGATAGACTGATTCTAGGCAGTTTTCCAGGAGAATCCCGTGGAAGAGAGGGCCACGGAGGATTCCCCAGACACACGGCACCCTGTCTAAATTTGTCCCGCAAGGCCGGCCGTTTCCCTTGCAGTTTAAGGGTCCGGGCCCCGCCGGTATTTTCACAGGTCCACATACCTCCGGGTGATGAGGGGACAATGGCTCCGAGCGTCTGGTCAACCCCCCACGACTAGTCCCCCAGGACTAGTAGGGCCTCCTGTTTAACTGTCCAGTTAATTATAATATATTAATTGTGTCAATAAAATTTATAGGAAGTGTATGAATAATGTCTGGATTTATTTTGTGAGACTCATCTCAAGGGCAGAGCAAAATCTTGTCTCACCAGGGTGAGCAAACCCTGAGATGAGTCTCAGACCAAAGAAAGACAACTTTATACGGTAAAGAAAGTGTGGAAATTATATTTGTATATGATTTGGAAAACTCATCCCAAGGGCAGAATAACATCTCGTCTCACCGGGGTGAGCAAACCCTGGGAGGAGCCCCAAACCCGAAAAAATATTTGTTATATGAAAAAAAAAATATGCAAGTGGGCGATTTACAAAAATGTGGTAAAGTTCTGATGATTTAAGGAATGCAATAATGGTATTTGGAGGCATATTAACCAGTTCGCGCCGGATGACGTATATAAACGCAAAAATTTCCCCAAATTCAAAACGGATGACGAATAAACACGCCAAGTTCAAGTTCGGAAATGTATGTCAGCAGCGCGCAAGGCCGGAAATGCGTGGGTGTGCTACCCAGCACTATCGGCCTGAACACGCTTCGGATCGAGTTTCGTTAAAAATAATCCCGCCCGTCGGCTCGGCGATGTTAAAATAATCCCGGCGCGAACTGGTTAAAAGTATCTTTTAGCGTAGCAGCAAAGAAGTATCGTTGTCTGATTTCAGCCATTTCAACACATTCTACGATAAGGTGATTCATGGTCAGAGGACTATTACATGAGATACACTGTGGTTGTGGGTCTGCTTTGAGAAGGAAAGAGTGTGTTAATGTTGAGTGGCCTATCCGGCATCTAGTCAGGACAACCTGATCTTGTCGAGATAGATTTCTATAGGGTTGCCAGAAGCCAAGGTGAGGTTGAATGGAGAAAAGTTTGTTGGATGTAAAGGTTGCCCAAGATACTTGCCATAACTGTTTGGTGTAGGAGTGAATAGAATTCCTCAGGTCTGTATAAGGGATGGTACATGGATTTATTGGTAAATCTAATGCTTGTTTAGCTAGAGCGTCCACTTTTTCATTTCCTGCTATGCCGACATGGCTTGGAATCCAGCAGAAAATGATGTCAAAGTGTTTCAGGTGGAATTGAGTTAGTTTATTTAAGACTTTTATCAAATAGGGATGATTTATGTTGTGTCCACTTATGGCCTGTAGACTTGATAGAGAGTCACTAAAGATAATAAACTTCTTTTTCTTAATGGAATCAAAAATTTCTAGTGCTAGCAGGATAGCCTTGATTTCAGCTGTATAGATTGAAGCTTGGTTCGGAAGACGAACATTCGTGTGTACTGATTACATGTGGCAGCTGAGGAAACTTTGTCTTCATCTTTAGAGCCATCTGTGTAGGTGCAGATGTGGTTGGGAAACATAGCTTTAAAATCATGGTAATCGTTATGGAATAGTGATGCATCAGTTTCTGATTTCTTGTACTTAGTCATATGTACAAAGACCCGAGGTTTGTGAATTTCCCAGGGTGGTATAACTGGAATCTCGGTTCGTGCTATATTTGTTAATTCTAGTTTAGCTGCATGTATGTGTGGCTGTAAACGAAGACCAAGTGGTTTAATTGTTTTTGGTTTAGCAGCGTATATATGTTGAAACTTAGGATGAAAAACACATTGATATGCTGGATTTGAGGGGTTGGCTGCTAATTTGGTAATGTATTGTAAGGAGAGTTTAATACGTCTATTTTCAAGAGGTGGTTCATCAGCTGTGACATACAGGCTCTCAACTGGTGATGTTCTGAAGGCACCAAAATACAGCCGTAAACCTTGATGGTGAATAGTATTGAGTTGTTTTAAATAGGACTTGGGGGCAGAACCGTAAACAATGCTGCCGTAGTCTAATTTAGATCGGATAAGCGATCTATATAGTTGTATTAAAACTAAACATTCAGCTCCCCAGTTTTTATTTGCTACAGCTTTGATAATGTTCATAGCTTTTAGACATTTAATTTTAAGAGCTTTGATATGAGGTAAAAAGGTAAGCTTAGTATCAAAGATTATTCCTAAAAATTTTGTTTCGTTAACTACTTTAATTTTGTCACCTGCAAGATATAGCTCAGGGTCGAAGTGTGCATTTCTGAGTCGACAGAAATGCATACAAACGGTTTTAGGTTTAGAGAATTTGAAACCATTTTCAGTAGACCACTTCTGTAATTTGTTAAGAGTTAACTGGAGTTGACGTTCAATATTTTGCATGCGACTACCTCTATAACAGATCAATAAATCATCAACATACAGCGATGGAGAGACCCCATTCTGTATTGTTTTAACAATGTTATTAATTTTGATACTAAATAAGGTAACTGAAAGGATACTTCCTTGGGGGACACCCATATCTTGCTCACGTGAGGCAGATAGGGTTGACCCTACTTTAACTTGAAATTGTCTGTCAATTAAATAATTTGCAATAAAAAGCGGAAGTCTACCTCTGAATCCCATTTCATGAAGATCTTTCATGATGCCATACTTCCATGTTGTATCATATGCTTTTTCTAGGTCGAAGAATATAGCAACAGCATGCTCTTTTTTAATAAAAGCATCTCGAACAAAGGATTCTAGTCTAACCAAGTGGTCTATGGTACTTCGGCCTTTTCTAAAACCACATTGGAAATTATTAATTAGGCCATTAGCTTCAAGTAACCAGACAAGTCTGTCGTTGACCATTCTTTCCATGGTTTTACATAAACATGAAGTGAGAGCTATTGGACGGTAGTTGGATGGGTTTGTATGATCTTTGCCTGGTTTTGGTATAGGAATGATAATAGCGTTTTTCCATGATGGTGGTATGTCACCAGTTTCCCATACGACATTGAGTTTGTTTAACAGAGTTATTAGACATTTCTCAGGTAGATGTTTTAATAGTTGATAGTGTATTTGATCTGGGCCTATTGCTGTATCATGTGATTTCCCAATGGCTGTGGTGAGTTCTTCAAGTGAAAATGGTTGGTTGTAGTTTTCAGTGTTAAAACGCAAAAGAAACTTACAACTTTTTTAAAACAGTTCAAAATATAACAAACCAACAATTGCTAATTGAAACATTGGCCTTTTATTGATGACATGTCAAGTTGTTGACCAAGATACACCATCTCATCAGTTCTACAGTTAAGAACAGAAGAGGGTGCAATGTCAGTCCCCTTTACATAGCGTGTGTGGCCACCATTGATTTGGATACAGGCAGTACATCGTCGGCGCATACTGCCTACCAGTCTTTGGATTGATTGCTGCTGGATTCTGTCCCACTCAGTTCTCAATGTCTGAAGCAGCTCTGCCCGTGTCCTGGCCCTGCCAACTACGCGTCTCCCAAGCTCATCCCATAGGTGCTCTATGGGATTCAGGTCAAGGGAAAGCAAAGGCCACTGCATGGTGTTGATGTTTTCGCCTAGGAGAAATGCTGTGGTAAAGCGAGCAGCATTGGGACGAGCGTTGTCATCCTGAAAAGTTCTCAGTTCTAGGTGTTGTAGCAGGAATGGCAGCAGATGAGGTCGCAGGATGTTATCCACATACCGCTGGGCGTTAAGATTCCCATCCACAACCACCAGTGGCGTCCTGTACCGGCCTGACATGCCGGCCCACACCATCACACTTGGGCCACCCCACCTAGCTGTTGGTTTGCCGCACACAACAATCGGCATATTGCTCGCCAGTTCAGGATGATTCACACAGAACCTTGACTCATCGCTGAAAGCGTCCTTGTTCCAGTGTGCCAAGGACCATCGCTGATGCTGCTGGCACCATCTCTGTCGGTTGCGGCGATGGACAGCCGTCAACATGGCGCCTCTGTATGGTCTTCTGGCAATCAGACCATAGTCATGCAGTCGTCTTCGTGCAGTATCATTGGAGATTCGTGGGTTTGCACGTCCCAAAGTTTCTGCTGCAGTGTGGGATGCTGGACGGAATCGATCTCGCAGGTGACTTAGGACCGTCTGCCTGTCCTGCCTTGCAGTGGTGACTCTTGGCCTCCCTGATCGAGGTCTGTCATCTGCAGAGTTGTGGAGGGTTTCTCTGCCCACCAGGGCTGATATCGTCTTGTGTGAACAGCCAATATGACGTGCCACCTCACGGTAGCTTAGTCCGCCTTGCAGCATGCCCAGGACACGCTGCCGTTGATCCCTTAACAATCGTGGCATGTTGCTTGAAATGCCCATTTTGCACTGGCCTTTTAAAAGCCAACATCAAGACATCACGTGCAGCTCATTACAATCATCCCATACCCCTTGCCTAAACACTGACAGTCAAAACAGCTGTTCAACAGCTGTGCCATGAAGTGACCATTTAAGGTTCAAGTGACCTTCAGACACCGTTTGGTCTGACAGTGAGGACACTATTGTTGCTTTTTAAAGGTTTAAAAGGTGGTAAGTTTCTTTTGCGTTTCAGTATAGATATTTGCTCTGTCACATACCAGTTCAAATGTTTCGTAAAGTTCACCCCTGCTAAGTTCGGCTCAAGGAAAGAGAGAGAGATAAAACTGACCTCATGTCATTTTTGATAGCCGCATCGATGACAGCTCGTAGATAGCGTGTCTTCCCCACGCCAGGTTCCCCCTCAACCACCAGGAATAGCGGATGTCTGTGATCTCTAGAGGAGCTACACACCATTTCTATGGTGGTCAGGGCTTCTAAGAACTCGGGCGTATAACCTGAATTAGGGAGACAAAAATATAGATGATTTTATTGTATTATAAGATTAAAAGTCGTATCCTCATTGAGTAATATCCACAATGCCGCTTCCCAGGTTGTATTGTAAAATGGGGTGTGATCCCTGGACACACGGCATTCTGGTGTTTATGACTTCTGATTAGCGCCCTCAAACAAAGATAATGACAATTTGGGAGACCGCCAACATAGGGCAAGATAGCTCAGTTGGTAGAGCGCCGGTCCGGTATTCCGGAGGTCTCGCCGGTCCGGTATTCCGGAGGTCTCGCCGGTCCGGTATTCCGGAGGTCTCGCCGGTCCGGTATTCCGGAGGTCTCGCCTTGCTAAATTCTTTGTTCACTTTGAAATTTAAATAAAGTCAACTGGTTAAACTAGAACAGTAGGCCTAAGCAATTTAACCCTTAACTCCAAAAGTATTTTTGGCACGGAATTTTTTCTAAATCGTGAAATTCGTCATTTTGTTTTTTCGTTTAAAGCAGCAAAAAGTCCTCAAAATATAAAGATGGGTGCTTTACAACAAAACCTGTTAAAGTGTTAGCTCTGTTAATGCTGTAAAATAAAAGAAAACAATATTCCAAGATCCCAATTTCATATCAAAAGTTGCAGCGTCATATTTTTAATTGTGCCTAAACTCAACATTCGGGACATGTTATCAGTCAGCCGATAACAATACTTCTAATATACTTCTAAAAATGTTCTAATACCTGAGAACTCTCATTTAAACCTCTGCCCAGTTGCGTCTCATTTTGCCAGAACTCCTCACAAATTGTTTAAAACTGAATAATCTAGTATTGCAGTTTGTAAAAATAAAGTGTAGATCAAAGGGTTCAATAAGAAATGTTCTCTACACGCTGAGTTTAAAACTCTTACCCAGTAGTGCATGCTTGGCCTCCGGAATAGAGTGACCTTTCCCACTAAAACAGAAAAAAAGAACCAGGTAAAATTGTTTATACAGTAAGTTTATGGAATGCCATAGTTTGGACATTTTATCAGAATGTAATCATGCGTACTTGCTTTGTTGGATCTGAATGCAAACTGGTAACAATGTTGTCAGCAAGTCTATCCAAAGTCAATCGCAAGTCTTTTCACAAGTCACAGAGGAGGAACAGTGTCAAAAATTAAACTTGCGGTGACTTGAGGCGGCATGCGGTGACTTGAGGCGGCATGCGGTGACTTGCGCAGACATGCGCAGACATGCGGGGACATGCGGAGACATGCGGAGACATGCGGGGACATGCGGGGACATGCGGGGACATGCGGGGACATGCAGGGACATGCGGGGACATGCGGGGACATGCGGGGACATGCGGGGACATGCGGGGACATGCGGAGACATGCGGGGACATGCGGGGACATGCGGGGACATGCGGGGACATGCGGGGACATGCGGGGACATGCGGGGACATGCGGGGACATGCGCAGACATGCGGGGACATGCGGAGACATGCGCAGACATGCGCAGACATGCGCAGACATGCGGAGACATGCGGAGACATGCGGGGGACTTGCGGGGGACTTGCTGGGACTTGTTGGGACTTGTTGGGAACTTGCGGGAACTTGCGGGGACTTGCGAGTACTTGCGGAGAATTGCGAGGACTTGCGAGGACTTGCGAGGACTTGCGAGGACTTGCGAGGACTTGCGAGGACTTGCGAGGACTTGCGAGGACTTGTGAGGACTTGCGAGGACTTGTGAGGACTTCCAGGGAGGGTAGGGCACACCATACAAATTCATACTCACACAGCAGAATCGATGTACTCTGAGATGGGCCCAGGACTCTCCATCCCCTTGAGTTTGATCTCAGGCAGATCGTGGAAGTGGGCTGCATCCAGGAAGGATCGGATACGTGTCTCCTCGTCACAGGACAGCTTGCCTATGTAGCTCATCATCAGACGCGCTGCCATGTTCACCTTGGGCCCAATCACTGCAAGCAAAAAACACAACGTAATCACATTTGTATCCCGTATATTTTCTCACAAGAGTGTAAAGTTGTTGTGTTTTTTAGTTCTTGGTCAAAGCCAGACCTGCCCTGTGAAGTTGAAAAGCTAAAAACCAACAATTCTTAACTCTGTTTTAAAAACTTTCCTTTTCTAGCTGACAAATTTAACAAATCCATTCCAGCAGTTAAAAACCATCGGGTGACTGTTCTTAACCAGTTCGCGCCTGGATTATTTTAAACAACACCAAGCTGAAGCGCGGGATTATTTTTAACGAAACTTGATCCGAGGCGGGTTCAGGCCGATGGTACCGGGAAGCACACCCACGCATTTCCGGCCTTTACGTTCATTCAGCAGGCGCTTTCCATCGCGATATCGTCTTTCATTACCTGTTGCTACGTTACAAAAACACTGCCGCCAAAATGGCCAATCGGTAGATTTGTTCAGATTTCTGCACCAAATGACGGACTCTGATTAGCTGGCACGCAGGGTCGCATACAACCTAAGCTTTCATTTGGTATATAATAGAGCTCCATAGCACGCACGCCCACCCCATTTGCTGTGCAGCCACTGATCATGAAGGAACAAAAACAATTTTATTTCAAGACTTGAAAAGCCTGTCTCAAAACCAAAACAACTGAAGTGTTTGAGATAGAACAGCCAGCCTCACCTGTATATTCATGTCGCTCTGGATGACCTACGACCCCGCAGAAAACCTTGCCGGTTGTTATACCCACAGACACTTGTCTGAAAGAAAAATACAAGGCAGCTTGATAATATGAAAATATTGCAATTGTAATACCTATTATACCCAAGGGTTGGCTCATAATATACCTGACATCTGATCTTCATTTAAGAACATGTGCGTGAAATTGTACAATTGTGACCGGCTCTACAAAAAAAAGGATATTAAGTCGCGCTGTGCATTATCATGTAATGGCCCACCCAACGTTGAGAGAGGAAACATTTCATCAAAATGTGATTTTCTTTAATATCTACAGTTTTAGGTTTCATTCAACAATTTTTTATTTTGATGAATAAAGTAAAGAAAATAAAACCGCCATTTTGTGTGCATCATTATGTTCTGATGACCACCCGAGTAAGACGTCAGAGCTAATTGAATGACTCAGGGGCTAACCCGTGCTGACTCGGGGGCTAACCCGTGCTGACTCGGGGGCTAACCCGTGCTGACTCGGGGGCTAACCCGTGCTGACTCGGGGGCTAACCCGTGCTGACTCGGGGGCTAACCCGTGCTGACTCGGGGGCTAACCCGTGCCGACACGGGGGCTAAACCGTGTCGACTCGGGGGCTAACCCGTGCTGACACGGGGGCTAGACCGTGTCGACTCGGGGGCTAGACCGTGTCGACTCGGGGGCTAGACCGTGTCGACTCGGGGGCTAACCCGTGTCGCCCCGGGGGCTAACCCGTGTCGCCCCGGGGGCTAACCCGTGTCGCCCCGGGGGCTAACCCGTGTCGCCCCGGGGGCTAACCCGTGTCGCCCCGGGGGCTAACCCGTGTCGCCCCGGGGGCTAACCCGTGTCGCCCCGGGGGCTAACCCGTGTCGCCCCGGGGGCTAACCCGTGTCGCCCCGGGGGCTAACCCGTGTCGCCCCGGGGGCTAACCCGTGTCGCCCCGGGGGCTAACCCGTGTCGCCCCGGGGGCTAACCCGTGTCGCCCCGGGGGCTAACCCGTGTCGCCCCAGGGGCTAACCCGTGTCGCCCCGGGGGCTAACCCGTGTCGCCCCGGGGGCTAACCCGTGTCGCCCCGGGGGCTAACCCGTGTCGCCCCGGGGCTAACCCGTGTCGCCCCGGGGGCTAACCCGTGTCGCCCCAGGGGCTAACCCGTGTCGCCCCGGGGGCTAACCCGTGTCGACTCGGGGGCTAACCCGTGTCGACTCGGGGGCTAACCCGTGTCGACTCGGGGGCTAACCCGTGTCGACTCGAGGATAGCTCATGTCGACTTGGGGGCTAACCCGTGTCGTCTCGCAACTTGGAGCTAACCTGTGTCGACTCTGGGCCAACCCGTGTTTACTCGGGGCTAATCCGTGTCGACTCGGGGGCTAACCCGTGTCGACTCGGGGGCTAACCCGTGAGGACTCGGGGGCTAATCCGTGTCAACTCGGGGGGCTAACCTGAGTCGACGCGGGTGAGCTAAACGAATGCATCCAATGATCAATCTGGTCCTACTAACCCATAGAGTTATATTATAGAAAATAGAGACCGCATTAATCACGTGACCCTATCCTGACAAGGATGCATGGACGCCATTTTGTAAGTGGGCAAAAAGTACGTAGTTGACATAGTGTACGCATCTCTTTCATCGCTTTGCCGCGCGCGGCAAATTAATGCCGGTGGTGAGATGCCCAAGACTTGTACCGGTACATGCTTTGGCTGCACAAATAGGAAGAAGGCTTACTGATATAACTGTCTGCCCAAGTACCACAAGCAATGTCACTCGAAACTGAAATTAAATGGCCAATAAAGTTTACTGAATTATAGCTGCCAGGCGTTAAAGTGCATGGTATATCAGAGTATTTAACTATCGTGTTGCCCACTTACAAAATGGCGGACAAGGTTACAGGGCGGCACGTCCGAGTAGCATGCCCAGTATAGCGAGTGCGCTCTCTAGGTTCTATAATATAAGTCTATGTACTCACCTGACTTCTATCATGTCGTTGACCGTCGTCATGATCTGACTGGAACACTGCAAGGCATGGCACACTTCGTCTTCATGCTTGAACCCAGGTAAACCAAACAACACCAAGAAACTGGTACCCTGACAAACAAAAAGACAAAAAGAAGATGACACAAGTAGGTACACGCAGTCGTGAACCACATAACGATCGAGACTCGATATTGTGTTTTCCTTTATTCCTACGTTATACCCAATCCCCATTGCTTTGCGCTTGCACCGTCGATCGAGGGGCTTTTGTTTCCTTTGTTCTCCTTTGTGTCTCGCCCCTCGGTCGTTATGTGGTGCCGGAACACACATTCTTTTAGTACATGACGTTATGGGGACATTCCATAAGGTTCGTTTGCTTAAAGAAAAATCTCTCTAAACTCAAACTTTGAAAATTCATTTGACCTAAAATGTTCAACGTCACCCAATTCTACATCTAGAACCCTTTACTGGAGACCAAAAATGTTATGTGCACACGGAAATGTCCCCACAAAGAAAGTGTCCCTGTAATTCGGTGTATGCCCACCCAGCAGAACGTTAAGACCGAATATAAGACCATGAACAAATTTGCAGTGTTGCGGTAAAGGTACCCGTCAAATAAGCTTGTTTGTTACAACGTAGTTTGCCTTTTTTGCTCGAACATCTAATATGTCATGAAAAGTGTGATAATCATCAAACATTTCCAGCACGTACCTTGTCAAATTCAAAAATCTTGTTGATGACTCCTAAATGAGAAACAAAGACAAGTAAAAGTTAGAATCAAAATCAAGAAAGTAACGACCTGAAGATTTGAATTCCCTCAGACAAAGTAGGCTTGGGCGAATCCAGCAAGTTTGAAGTGATTCCAATTCTGTCTAGGAATCAAGATTACAGTCACTAGTAGGAAGCTATTAACAGTGATGTTCAGGAGCTGCATATAATACCAATCCAATAAACCGTGAACATTTCCTCCTACGATAGGAATTAGAAAACCTGATTGACATTCAAATCAACTTATGTTTAGGAAAACATTTCAAACTTCATACAAACATTCGACCTTCAATTATTATGCATTCCCTTAACCAGTTCGCGCCGGGATTATTTTAACATCACCGAGCCGAGGGGCGCGATTATTTTTAACGAAATTCGATCCGAAGCGGGTTCAGGCCGATAGTGCCGGGAAGTACACCCACGCATTTCCGGCCTTGCTCGCTGCTGACAGACATTTCCCAACTCGAACTTGGCGTGTTTATGCGTCATCCGTTTTGAATTTGGGGAAAACTTTGCGTTTATATACGTCATCCGGCCTGAACTGGTTAAATTAAAAAAGCAAAAATTTGGCCAAATATTTCTCATGCATAGTTTTAGAAGATGTTAGCAATTTACTTATATGAAAAAAATGATTTGCGTTTGACCAGTATTTCCAAGATTTTATAACAATTTGGCGGCCCAATAAACAAGATAAACAGGCGTGCAACTTGGAATAAACGACAAAAACAAGGAAATTCCAATCATTCTAAAGTGTTTTTTTCCCAAAATTTCAATGGCATATAAAAGTGTGAAGTGAAAAATGAGGAAATCGGCTGATCTGAGTAAAAGTTGCATGCCTGATACTATAGAGACATATTGTGTCTCACCTTGAAACTGGAGAACCGAGGTGGAGATCTTGTCGTAGACACCTTGCAGTGAGCGGGCGTGGTCGTGTCCATGATCAAGAGACAGGTTGATGAAGATCACAGTGACGTCTCGCATCTCACACAGGTATTCCATTGGCTGGTTCTCATCCACCTGTTATGAATATGCAACAGGAGTTGATGTAAGGACGACGACGATTGGTTCATTTTTGTGGGCGTTTCTGGGAAAGTGATGCCGATTGGATAAATTCTAAAAATTTGATGCTATAAACATTACCAGCTATTTTAGGCACAGAATTGTTGGGCTTGCCTTGTACTTCAGAGAGTAAAATTTTATTTGAGCACTGAAGGGATGTCAAGACTATGTTTTTAAGAGATATTTGCAGCCGAAAATGATCAAATGGCAAAATCAAATGGCAAAATCAACTGCAGCGCGCGGATACGCAAGCGCATTTGCAATGTTCGGCGCTCATTTGCTGATCTTGCGTATTGGTTTTGGGCGTATCGGCTTCGGTAACGTACTGTATAGAATACAAACGCAGATATGCAAATTAATAGCCGTACAAAAGCCGTACAAAATGTTGAGGTTTCCATAGGTTTGTGCACCAACATGGATGCGCCCAGCTTGCATCACTTTGTACATCGAGCCAGCTCTCTAGTAATATAATATACCGGTAGCTCTAGGTTTGTAACCCAAACCGGAACGACGTCCGTTGATTTTGTGTCAAGGAAAAACCTATACTACAGTACTGAGGTACTGTTGTTTACATACGCTGTATACTCACGCAGTATGTGTGCTGCGCCGGCCATGCGCACCACTGCATGCACTAGCTATAGCTAGCTAGCCGGCCATGAACATCGAAAAAAACACTGTATGTACAGGAATGACACAATCCTATCTCTGCAATGCACGTGCGCGTACACTGTTGTACTACAGTACATTTTACATGTACGTACTTGTACGGTACTAGTGAGTGTACAATATACATGTACCTGTAAACAACCCCAGTAAAAAGGTCACAAAATGTATAGCGTGACGCACACAACCAGTTGGTTGTAATTGCATTCTGCACATTATGATCAACGTTGATCATAAAGTGAGACAGGGAATTTCTGTACAGAACACTGTAGCTAGCTGTGCACGTGTATCTACTTACTGAATGTACATGGTGTTCCTTACGAAAATACCAGGTGTGATTTTCAGTGCGCCTGATCGAATGCGAGTGCCTGACGTTTAGTGGTAAATATGTTTAGTGGTAATATCAAAGTGGTACATTATTGTATATGGTACATTATTGTATATGGCACTAAGACTAAACAAAGAAGTACTGCATGCACGCGCACTATAAAAAAAAGGAGAGCGAATAGCTCTTCTTAAATCAACATCAGGATTTAAGGAGATTATTAAAATGAAGGACTGGGTAGTGTTTTTTATGGGCCACCCTGTCTGTTCTGAGACAAATATGTACCTTGTGTAGCACTGGTGCAGCAATGAAGGGACGCAACTCGTGTTTGTGAACTGAACATAAAAAAAAAAACCAGAGTCAGTCAAGAAGATGTAATTGTTCAACCAAAACATTTCCACAATATTTCTACAGTAATATTTCCGCAATTAGCAGTTATCTCATTTAATTAAAAATGCATGATTAAATGACACTATAAAGTAAACTGAAGGGGCACTCACCATTTTTTAAGTTCAGCTTTCGCAGTGATGGAAAAACACCTAGCGCCTGTAACATAGAAAGAGAACTGTCAAGTCAATCATTTTTTCTAATTTACTTTTATTTTTATTGCTGGTACTAACTGGTACATAAGTTGATACAGTAGACTTTTATTTTATTAGTTTGAACTGGGTATAAATACTGGGTTAATTAGAATCATGCAACTAAAGTTCAATAGCAATTTGAAAGAATTTGTCAAAAACCAACAAAGAAAACTGACCAGGTAAATTTATACGCATTTTCAAAGTGAACTACGTGGGAGCTACGTGAACATGTACTGGTCAACTGAGCTATCTTGCCCTATGTTGGCGGTCTCCCAAATTGTCATAAACCCATAATGCCGTGTAGCCAGTGATCATGGCTAATTTGTGACGTGTTCTGGCCAAATGAGACGGAACTGGGCACAGGGCAAAGTGGAGAAAAATAATGAATATTGGGAAATTTTATTTAAAATTTAAAATTTATTGATATTTTGCATTCTTTGGTATGCCTACTAACTATATTTTGTTTAGAAAAAACAATTAATATTGTTTAATATCACATGTACCAAACTCTAAACTTCAAAGTCCTTTTTCTCAAGATTTTTCTTTTGCGACATGTTGATAAATGCAAACTTTAAACAGCCATAAATTGTTAATGGAATGTCCGATTGAAGTACAAGAAACAGCATTGTAAAGAGAGTTTTATCCTCTTTTCAAAAACCTGAGAACCGTTATTTCAACCTCTGCCCAGTTCTGTCTCATTTTGCCAGAACCCCTCACATTTTGCAATGCAAAGTGGGCTGTGACATTGTGGGGATCATTCACTTAGGATTACAACTTTTTAAAACATAATTCGTCCAGCAACATACAAAGAAGACTGACTAGGTAAATTTAAAATACATTTTCGAAGCAATTGAAAAAGGATTTCCTAAAAGGTAAAATCTCTCATGGCGTACCTTGGGTTTCTGTTGTTTTTGAAGTGGGGATTCTGAAGAGAAAATACAGAAGAAAGTGATCAGTTTTTGAAAATGCTTACAAAAACTGAACTATAATTGTGAGAACTAATGTGACCTGCTCCACAAAATAAGATTATTAAGTGGCGCTGTGCATTATCACGTAATGTTAAGACGGTGAACATTTAATCAAAATGTGATTTTCATTTTTGTTTTGTTATGAATGACATCTGTTAAACAAGCTGTTGCTAAAGTTGCAGATCGTTGCGGAACTATTGTTTTTAAAAAGCTTTCGTTTTTATTGTCCAAGCAATTATTATGTTATAAAATTGGTTTAATACAGGTACCGGTACTCGATTCCATTACTCTGACATCAAAGGGCGGGTAACTTGAGTGCTTGGTTACGATGCACAGCCCTACCAATCACTGTCTTTAGCAAAAAGGACTTGGTGGAAGACAGTGTCTGAAACCTTGCTCAAACCCTCACCTTTTGTCAATTCGTACTCTGCCCAAGTCTTCCTGATGTTGAGAACCTGAAATCAATTACACAAATGAAGAGAGCTGAAATGATGAATGCAAACAACGAATGGAAATCGATCGGAACTCCCAAAATCTGACACGACCCGACAAAAAATCAAAGGAAACCAAGTGGAACTGTACCGAAACCGAGATAAATTAACTTAGGAAAATTGTCAGATATATGCCTTGATCACAGTGTCTGCTTTTTGTGCATGAACTTTAGCGCATCGCAAGATATTTTGTTTTGAAAAACGTCATCTTTGGGTAAAGTATCATACCGCACGGTACAATGAACACAACTAGCATGACATACAGACTGTGGGTACAATCACGTGGTTGGTTTAACGCGGTATAACGTGATAGTGCCAGGGATTGTGACTAGAGCTGTAATATTGATGTACCATAAGACTTTCGTAACTGTTTTGGGTTTTAACACTATTTATTTTAGGTTTTTGCACAAGATGGCTTTAATTATTAAAGCCAACCTGATCGTTTAGTACAGGTTAAGTACTGTTAGGTTCAGGAGAGTGTACCAATAATTACTGAACCTGTGTGCAGCTGTTGAAGTTTGTTAGGTTTGGTATGCTTTCTAGTGCGAGAGTCTAGGGGGTTAGGGTTGAACCGCCACACCTTGACATGTCCTTCTTCCAGTTTCTCCACGTTGATTCCCTTGCGTTCGGGGCACACCGCCCAGGCAGAGGGAGCCAGGATGATGCTGCCTTTCTCACAGTATTTCTCGGCGGTGTTGACAGCAATCACTGCCTCCCCGCTGGCGGAGAAGAGACGAAACGACTTGTTGCCCACGTAGGTCAGGGACACCTCGCCTCTTGACAGACCTTGGAGGACCACAAGAAAGGTGGATTTTAGTGCACAACTACATGTACATGAATGCCACATCAGCTGTAAAAAGTATAATTTTTCTAGCCCTAACGTCACCCAATACTAAAAAATACTACTAGTAATACAATGTAGTACAATGCAGTAATCTCACATACCTGTACTATCGGTACTTGTGTGCAATGATGTGCATCGGATTGGGTTTTTGGCCAAACTGACCCGAAACATTAAAAATATAAGCCAAATCCGAGCCGAAACAGATCTAAACTTTCCAACCGACCCGACCCGACAAGATATCAGAAAGAAATTTCAAACTTTTTTTAATTCCCGCCAAACTAAAAACAACTCCCGCGAACAATTGACGACGCTTCCGAACCCTCGTGCATATTTGGCAAACTTTTGGAACCTAAAAAAACGATGTTGGACTTTGCCATTTTTTTGACATTTGCATCTTTCGCAAATCGTTAGTGGCCCGGTGAAAACCCACTTTTAGGGGTCCAATACCCATCCTAACAGATCCACACAAAAAACTGGTACTGTTACTTCATCATTTGACAGAAATAATTAAATGTAAGGCCATGTTCAAATTGTTGGCTTTAGGCTGTGACTTCGGCCGTTGCCATGCTGTTGCTATGGGCAGTCATTGTCCGCCCTTAGCAACAACCGAAGTCACAGCCAAAGCTAGCAATTCGGACACGGCCTTAGTTTGCAACCATAAGAAAATTGTACTTTAAAGGATTTTCTTCTTACCAATTTTGACCCCCAGCTTGACCCCTACTTCAGTCATCCAGCTGTTGCATGTCTTCATGATATTCCTGGAGCAGATAATGGCTCTGACTAGAGCCGTCACGCTGGCTTCCAGCGAGGGTGCCTTCCATATAATAAGCATTGCATCGCCTGCAATATGAACAGTACACAACAAATAAACTACAGTGGAACACCGCTATACTGGACATTCAATGTATTAAATGTAAAATGCAAGTCATCCAGTCTGAATGAAAAAAAATTCCGGCAAATGATGTGAACAAGAGTAATCAATCTGTTTTTATAAATTCATGTTCTGTTTACCTGCGATCACATTTGTGAATTGTGACTTGTGATTTAATTAACTATAGACCCGTGATGGACTCGACCACAATAACGCCACAAAATGTTACTAAAAACTCGTCATCAAATCTTGACAAAGTTTATATTCCTCATAATTATAGTAGTGGGGCAAAATATTAACCTGCGAATTCGATTACATCTCCCCCTGCCCTGAGCACCAAGTCTTCAATGTGGCCCAGGTAGTCATTGAGAGTCTTGGTCAGCTCGTCCACGCCGTGGTTCTGCAGTGAGAACTGCTCGCACATCGCTGTGAAACCTGCAAACCAGATCATATCAATTACAGTCAGTTCACTGGGGAGTCAGGTTGGCGTAGCGGTTCTTTCCTCGCCCTCCACCGCTGTGACCCGGGTTGGAATCCCGCCTTTGCCAATATTAAGTTTTCTGTCTCTGGGTTTGGTTTGACTCTAAGAACAATTTTCTAGGGTTTTTCTTTCACTTTCAGCAATTGGGCAAATTTAGCAGATTGTGGCTACGTGCGTATCACCGATAAACAATAGCACCCGCCACATGCGCATCTGTCGTGCCAACACAAATTACTTAAGAACAGAACATTTCCTGTGACGCATCTTTGGAAATGACCTCCTTTGGAAATGACCTCCTTTGGAAATGACCTCCTTTGGAAATGACCTCCTTTGGAAATGACCTCCTTTGGAAATGACCTCCTTTGGAAATGACCTCCTTTGGAAATGACCTCCTTTGGAAATGACCTCCTTTGGAAATGACCTCCTTTGGAAATGACCTCCTTTCGAAATGACCTCCTTTGGAAATGACCTCTTGACGTTTTATCCACCGTGCGTTTTGTATTACAAATTATTATTGTTTGTATACACGAACTGGTTAAATTACTCAAAATCTTTAGGAAACGTTAATTACCGTACCAGAGATATCCAGAAACATGAGAACTCCATTGATTTTTTGCACGGCGGGGAGTTGTTTGAGTCCCCTAACTGCTTCAATGACGACATCAGGAAGATGGGCCACCAACTCCAGAATAGCATCATCTGGTCAAAGGTCAAAACAACACAAATATAATTAACCAGATTACAAACAATTAGGTTACCGGTACACCACTATACCAGGCATGTGAGTAACTACAATGTACCAAGAAAAACAAAAGAGGAAAAGAGGGAACAAGGCCAGAAACAAAATGGAAAAAGATGATATTTCCTATACTTTTGTACACAGAAAGTGAAAGAAAATAGAGAGAAAAATCAAGTCCAAAACAGAGGGAATCAGAGTAAATGCCTGCTATCTACATCATGTTGATGTCGGGCCAGCAATGAATGACAGTTCTGCCATTCCTATTGGTAGAGAGCCTGTCACGTGAATGGTTTTAAACAGCCAATAAAACATTAACTAGTTTTAAGCACTTTTTTGTGTCACTTTATATGTGTACTCCTAGTTTTATGTGTACTAGTCCTATTATGTGTACTCCTATATTAATGTGTACTCCGATATGTGTACTCCTATATTAATGTGTACTCCGATATGTGTACTCCTATATTAATGTGTACTCCGATATGTGTACTCCTATATTAATGTGTACTCCGATATGTGTACTCCTATATTAATGTGTACTCCGATATGTGTACTCCTATATTAATGTGTACTCCGATATGTGTACTCCGACTATATGTACTCCTTTCGAGTTTCTCAGCATCCAAGATTGTAAAACTCTGTTCGGACAGGTCAGTTGAGTTAAATGATATTTACTCTAAAATACAAACCCCCAAATCTACCCATTCCTGATAATTCAAGCAATTACCAATGGTGTATACTACCTTTAAACAATATTCTTTGTATTAAAGTTGAATATGATCAGAATATTATGGGTAACACAAAGAGAGAGCGTCCCTCTTTTAAGATTGCCGGATCCTTAGTGCCGGGTGCACTATACCCTAATTGAAGGGAGAATTTCTCCGCCAGCTCATTAGCATGAAATGTGCCCACACAATTTCTTTTGAAAAAGGATGCCGTTTGGTGAAAGAAATGGTGGGATTGTGTAAATATAGCATAGGATCAACTCCCTGGTTTTTTAGCTTCAATCTGAGGGCAGACTTGACAAAATTACGGTTGAAAAATGGGTCCTAATTGCCCTAATGTAGAGGGGTGCCATTTGTAAAATGGCTGCTTGTTGCAGGCTCGGGAAGTATCACTTTTCGGGAGGCGAGTTTCTTTTGGTGTGAATATAAAAAAATGTAATTGGCTAACCTACTAAAAATTGAAAAGAAATGGAAAGATAAAGACCAAGACAATAATCTGATTGTTGTTTGAGAAACCCCAGTGATGTCGGTGTGCATGAAACTTGGTCCTAAACCTTGTTGATTTTACACTGTTTTCAATGGGACTTGAATTAGGCTAGTGCACCAGTTTGGAAACAAAATCGCCGGCCGCGCGGACTCAACTTGGCCTGGCCCCCGTTCTCAAAATCCCTGGCTACGCCTATGCCCATATGAACCAGTAATTGCACCAAACAGAACATTCAAAACAGTCTATACCTTATGAACTTGTAGTATGCTTAAAGTTCCAAAACGACGAAAACACGAAAAATACTTGGAAAATGGCGGCTGCTGCACTGCACGCGCGGCGCACGCATATTTGCGCCCTCATGTGATAAATGTATTTATAAATTAAATTAAAAATAGGAGCGGTAACAAAGGGGATGTTTATTAGTAACAGGTAGCTATCGTAACTTATGTTTAAAGTTTATGGCGGAATTCTAGTTTACCTTTTTTTTTAAATTCAATTCAAAACAATTGAACGCTATGTCAAAACAGGCTCCTGTACTTCAGTAAAATTGGCAGGAAAATAATTACAGTAGTACATGTACTACAAATTGTTTTAATGATGAGCCCAACATTTCGGTCCACTAAATAAATCAAACTGATTCAAAATTAGAATTTTGCAATGATCGGAGAGAAATTGACTTTTAATCCAAACGCCTATCTTATCTGTAATACTCGAATCGGGGCCGGGAGAACAACACCTCATGACAACAACAATGTAAATGTCCACGTGGAAGAAACAAATAAAATATGTATACAAATCGATTGTCAGACGTAAATGGTGAATTATTTCTAAAGCCTCCGTGGGCCTACAATGTCATGATTGTCACCGTCAACAAAAAATGATAAACCTAATTTTAATTCTTTCTGGTAATAAAACCAGTAGCTCGCAAGCCTGAAGAAACCTGTAGAGAAAAGGCAATGTAAAGAAGGCACAGTTTTAGAGGTGGGGAAAAAACCCAGAAGAATATCCTGGGGAAAACCCACGAAATCAGGCAGGGACTTCAACTCAATTCACAATTGTCCCAGGCGGGGTTCGAACCCGGGTCATAGCGGTGGAAGGCGAGGAAAAAAACCCGCTACGCCAACCTGACTCCCATAAAAAAACGATACCTATGTTAAATTGCACCTACCCGCTTTCTTCATTCTGTCGATCAAAAAACCTTTCTACAGTTTTTTTAATTATTCTGGAGTCTTTATCTCCTTTGCCTGTTCACAAAATGATCCATGTTTTGTGGCATTTTTTCTGCCGTGTTTGATGCCACATGATCATAATCCCGTATGTTGTTTATTTCGCGCCTGACGCATTGAATGGTTAAAAGTTTCTTAGCTACGTGACGTCATCACAAAAGCATTGTCTTATTTGTTAGTACGCGTGTCGAACGCGGTGTTGCGCGCGCAATGCGCTCACTATAATGAGCCAGTGCCGGCCGGCCGCGATTTTCAGTAGGGCCGGCCAGGTACGGTGGGCGAGTCAAAATTCATGAATTATTCAGTAGTTTGGATGAGAAGTTATGGTTATTCATCGGAATAAAACATGACGTCACATCATTGTTGTTATTTATTAACTAGTTACATTAAATTTACTTTGAGTGCGTTCGATTAGCTTCCCCTCGTGCCATCCCCCGAGCGTTAACCCTAACTCCCCGG
The DNA here is from genome assembly GCA_037893245.1 of Crossaster papposus. NCBI lineage: Eukaryota > Metazoa > Echinodermata > Asteroidea > Velatida > Solasteridae > Crossaster > Crossaster papposus. The sequence goes on along the minus strand of JBAIAA010000815.1, from coordinate 243,801 downwards.
GTGAGCTAAACGCACGTTAGCCAATCAGAAGACATATTCTATTGATCATCGTCGATTGGCCAATCACAATCGCGGTAGTGGAGTGGTCCGGTATAGCGCGTCAAAACAATATGGCGACTTCCTGTGAGGAAGACGTTTCGTCTTCGTGCGACGAAAATACACTTTAAATATCGTGTTTCATGTGCATTTCCCCGTTCAAAAAGTGCAAAATGACGGCATTCTCTGCTAAAACATGGACACGCTTCCTAGAGTACGTCATTAAATGGAAAGAATTGGATGGTCCTCAAGCACAAATTGCGAGAGATTTCGCCGCCGAAAACTCGGCAGCAGTGGCAGGCCTTGGCACAAGTGCAGCAATACCATTACCACAACACGGTGGATACCACACGACTTACTTGCTACAGTACGCACGATTTACAGATTCTCAGCGCATTGAAAGAACAACGAAAAGCATGAGAAGAAAGCCAATGCAGCAGCTTTTACAGGTGAGCTTAAAAAATCATTAAGCATGTTAAGTAAGCTATAAAACTTCATAATGTAAACTGAAGTTTTACTGTTGACTTTTTTGTCGATAATTTCGGAATTATAAACAAAACTCAAACTCTGTCGTTGTTGTTGTCCATCATGTCATGGGCCCAATCATGCCAATGTCTAAACCTTCCTACAATGAATAAACTCATAATAATCATGAGCATAATTTAGGGGCACTTGCAAGGATTAATAATGATCTTCCAGGCTGACTAGGGTTGTGTTACCATGTTATAAAATAACCCTAACTCCCTCACCATTGTTATTGAACAATACAATTCCTTCAAAATCCTCCAACTTCCTTTGTTGTGTAGGGAGTTAGGGTTAAAGAACATGAACGGTGAGTAGGCCTATACCATGTTTTGTTATAATAACAGGAAAAAGTTTCATATATGAAGCTCACTATAAATAATGATTTACCAGCCCAGAGAAAGCAATTACATTGTAACGGTCGCTACACACATTTAAGGTTCAGATAACTCCACAGGGCGATATTTCCGATTCAGGATTAACAGTTATGTCTGGTCTATTTCCATAATTATACGAATCACGATAATGAGAAATCACATTGTTGGCCAGCCATCTTTGATTATATCCCAGCATCCTTTGTCCAGTCGTGACGTCGTGAATACTAGTCTTGTGTCAAGTCACTTTCCATGTCAATAGTCAATACTGTACAGTAATGTCGAGCCCGTTATAACATGTCCTCGAAGTCAATTTCGGCAGTGAGAAAATACAAGAGTTTTCATAAAAGACACTTACAATTTCTCAGACCAGTGTCATAAAGTTTGTATACAGGGTGTCAAATGAACTTCGTTAGCGCGTTGAAAATAGTGTGACGTCATCAGCCGCAAACGTCTTTAATAAAGTGGTGTCAAATTTCACGCGTTAATTATGTTCACGCGCGGTCGGCGCTAATAAGAAAATGCTCCTTTATATTGATATTATTGATGATTTAGAGTATAATTTGTTTTTGCCTGGAGCTGGTGTGATTTCTTACATTTATTTTTTGTTGGTGGGGGGTGATTTTATTATAACGGGAAAGCATTGAGAGTTTGTAAATTAGTGCAAATATTAAACAGTGAAAATGAAACCTTTGGCGTTATTGGGCGCGTTTTTTTTTAATGTGGGCGGTAAATAGGCATTTCATCTAATTTTTTAATTGCTTCAGTGACACACCAATTTATAGCCACGATGAAAGAGCGGGGCCCAATTTCTTGGCTCTGCTATCCACAGAATTCCGCGCTTACGCTAACCCTGTAAGCACAGAATCCTTAGTTACGGGATGTACGCATGCTCAGAGACCAAAATTCCTCGCTAACGCGTGAAATACGTTTACCGTAAGCATCGAATTTTCTGCTATAGTAAGCAGAGATTTTTTGCTAACGGTAAGCAGAGCCAAGAAATTGGGCCCAGGTCTCAAGCATTCCACCAATGTAAAAAAAATTAAAAATCGGGCAAGCGGTTCTCAAAATACAGAAATTTTAATAATGCAAAAATTGGTTCAAATTGTCGCTAAAGGTCAAAGGTCACCTTATGTTTTTCTTTATAAAGGCAATGGCACCGTCAAGAATGTAAATATTACAGTATTATCTCTCATAACTCAAACGGTTTATTCAATGTTGTTCATATTTGGCACAATGATTACTTATATTGTTGCGCTCTAATTTAAAGCAAAATTATGATATTAAAATAATGTTTAATTGCTCATTTGCATATTTAATTACCAAAATGTTGGAAAAAAATGATTTGTTGCCGTATTTTTGGACTATTATTAATGTGAAGCACGTGGGAAGTAGGTCTTTCTAGCAGGGACAAATCACCGACAGAATAAAAGATTCTCTAAAAAGAATAAATTATCTAATTTGCTTAATTAATTAATGATAAGTCTTGTTACAGTAACTTATTCCTTCTATTCACTGTCACACCTTCTGTTGAACTTGTTATAACAATAACCCTTGTCCTACTTCCTTCAAAGAGTAAGACTAGGCATTTCAGGTGATTTTTTAATTGCTTCAGTGACACACCAATTTATAGCCAGGATGAAAGAGCAGGTCTCAAGCATTCCACCAATGTAAAAAAAAAAATAATCGGGCAAGCAGTTCTCAAAATACAGAAATTTTAATAATGCAAAAATTGGTTCAAATTGTCGCTAAAGGTCAAAGGTCACCTTATGTTTTTCTTTATAAAGGCAATGGCACCATCAAGAATGTAAATATTACAGTATTATCTCTCTTAACTCCAAAACGGTTTATTCAATGTTGTTCATATTTGGCACAATTATTACTTATATTGTTGCGCTCTAATTAAAAGCAAGATTAAGATATTAAAATAATGTTTAATTGCTCATTTGCATATTTAATTACCAAAATGTTGGAAAAAAAGATTGTTTGCCGCATTTTTAGTACTATTATTAATGTGAAGCACATGTGAAGTAAGTCTTTATATAGCAGGGACAAACCACCGACAGAATAAGATTCTCTAAAAAGAATAAATTATCTAATTTGCTCAATTAATTAATGATAAGTCTTGTTACAGTAACTTATTCCTTCTATTCACTTGTGAAGAAACAAATGTTCAAAAAAAATTCAAGAGGCTGACTTGTTGATATTTTATGAACGATGTAAACTGACAACAATTTTAAAAATACTAAACAAATATATCAATTAACTTTTTGAAACAAAATTAGATGTGGACTCATTCTTTATTTGATGGTTTGATCTACAGTACATAACATACATGAAGTCCAGCCAGTCCATTTGAATAATAAAAATGCATCAGAAGGACGAAGTAAGAAGAAGTTGAGTCCCAAACAATAACAAAACAAATCCATAGCGCAATAGGTTAACAAGAAAAATCCATAGCGCAATGGGTTCACAAGAAAAATCCATAGCGCAATGGGTTCACAAGAAAAATGGGACGTTTTTGTCACACAAAAAAATACATAACATAACATTATTCGTTTTCTGACATGTAAATACACAATAAGTATAAAATGACTCTCTTCCTTCAATATGTAAATATCTTTTTGATGTATCAATAAGATTTAGGGGATGAAAACTGGTGACTTTGTTAACGACGACCGTAAACAAATTGTACGTGTTCGGTACCCAACCTTCCACAGTATCATGTGTATGAAATTGTCTTGCGGTAACCAGTCTACTGACAAAAAACTGAAAAAAACCGCTGTACAAAAGTACATTTTGGGAGGCCGTTTTAGAACCAAAACTACTAAAAACTTCAATTCTCATAAAGGAATATATTTCCTAACTTCTGAAGAAGTCCGGTGTGGAAAAAATAGCGAACTTCTGTGATAATCTGGTCTCAAAATTTGTCTTTCGCACCGTTTGAAAACCGCTGGTCCGATCTTCGCAGGACAAACGAGGTGGGTAAAAGCACTCGTGTTCTTCCGGAAATTACCGACCACGCGCCGATGTCGGGAACCTAAACGCCCCCGATTGGTCAATAAAAAACTAATGGTAAACCGAGTACAACCGAGCGAAAGCCGAAAGGACGTGCCACGCACGATCGGGCTCACTTCCGGCGCTGTGCAGGCAGTTTTTTTCCTACACCATGTTTTATTTTAACTCATAACTAACGAACTACTGGGTCGTTTGCGCTGATTTTGCGGCAATAATCCCGTAAGATATGCATTATTACGATTACGAATTTTCACGATCATCTTTGTTATAAAACCTGAGATACAATCTAATATATTTCGACATCATTTTTTTTTTTTTGCAACGTGTATGCGTGGGGCTGTGTGCGCGGTTACCGCGACTGGTTTTGTGACGTCACTGAGAGGCCTAGTAAGACTGATTACATGTACAGATGTATCAGTAATTGGCTTAATTGGATTGCATGATAATTACATGCGCATTAATTATGCCAGCCAATTGCCGCCATATATCGTAGTATATGTACACGTACATCCATCGACATTATTTTGTCCAAATAATTTAACATTAAAATTCAGTTGACTCTCGTTATAAAGAGCACTTTTATACACAAGTTCTGCTTATTACAATATAAAGAGCAAATTCTTAAGTCTAAAAAGGTCAATTTCTCTTCCTGTTTTTTGTTTTTTGCCGTCTTCTTATAACAACATTCCTGTTATAAAGAGAAAAAGAGGCCGTCCCACCGACCTTGTTATTCTGAGATTGAAACATTGATTATAAAAAGTCATTCAAATTGTACAGAACATACATGTAGTCCAGCCAGTCCATTTGAATAATAAAAATGCATCAGAATTAGGCCTAAGTAAGAAGTTGAGTCACAAACAATGACAAAACAAATCCATAGCGCAATAGGTTAACGAGAAAAATGGGACGTTTTTGTCCAAAAAAAATACCTAACATTAATCGTTTTCTGACATGTAAATACACAATAAGTATAAAATGACTCTCTTCCTTTAATACATGTATGTAAATATCTTTTGGATGTATCAATACGATTTAGGGGATGAAAATTGGTGACTAATAACGACGACTGTAAACAAATTGTACGTGTTCGGTACCCAACCTTCCACAGTATCATGTGTATGAAATTGTCTTGTGGTAACCAGTCTACTGACAATCATGCGGAAGCAAGTGTGAAAAACTGGGAAAAAACGCTGTACAAAAGTACATTTTGGGGGGGCCGTTTTAGAACCAAAACTACTAAAGACTTCAATTCTCATAAAGGAATATATTTCCTACCTTCTGAAGAAGTCCGGTGTGGAAAAAATAGCGAACTTCTGTGATAATTTGGTCTCAAAATGTCTTTCGCACCGTTTGAAAACCGCTGGTCCGATCTTCGCAGGACAAACGAGGTGGGTAAAAGCACTCGTGTTCTTCCGGAAATTACCGATCACGCGCCGATGTCGGGAACCTAAACGCCCCCGATTGGTCAATACAAAAATAATGGTAAACCGAGTACAACCGAGCGAAAGCCGAAAGGACGTGCCACGCACGATCGGGCTCACTTCCGGCGCTGTGCAGGCAGTTTTTTTTCCTACACCACGTTTTATTTTAACTCATAACTAACGAACTACTGGGTCGTTTGCGCTGATTTTGCAGCAATAATCCCGTAAGATATGCATTATTACGATTACGAATTTTCACGATCATCTTTGTTATAAAACCTGAGATACAATCTAATATATTTCGACATCTTTTTTTTTTTTTTGCAACGTGTATGCGTGGGGCTGTGTGCGCGGTTACCGCGACTGGTTTTGTGACGTCACTGAGAGGCCTACGGTAAAAGGAAAGTTTGTTTAACATATTGGCCGAATTTCATGTCAATCGGGATATGCTCTTAGTTTTTATGGCGCCCCTAATATTAATAAAGTCGGCAGAATCCGACGCCTGTCAACTGTTTAGTCTTGATTCCAAACGCTCTAAAATCGACGATAAACTCACATTAATGCGCCCTCATGCGTCCTCCACTTTTAACTATCTAGCGCGGCAATTTATTTTGTCAGTGCCGCCGCGTCGAACCCTGAGGGCGGGGTTATTGTGGTTTGGTTTTTCCTTATGATTTTGTTTTGGTAACTCAAACATCGGACACTCAAATAAAGTGAGGTTGAAGAAAAGTTTTGTTGGACAATGGCTTCGATTGTTCTCTGTTCTTTTATTTAGTTTTAATTAATTTAAATCTGAATATGCGGGTTTCTGTTAGTACGACTAAATTACATACTGATGGCAAGCTTAATATACAAATTAAGAAATAAATACATATAAAATAGCCACCAACTTCGACAATCTTCTAAAATTATGATGTACAAAGAAAATGCCTTCACAAGTCTTTGTCAGGCAGGCCAATCATAATATGCGGTCAAAAAGTACTTAAATAATACACGTTTCTTTAGGTTGCAGGCAATAAATACCATGCCAATCGACTGCGTCGCCCGTTTTAATCGCTGCCTGAAGCCTATACCAATTAAACGGGTATCATTCTTGCAGATAGCGCAATACGGATATATGTACATGTACGTATATTGGAACAGCACGAAAATTAAGTGCGTCTTTACATGGTGAGTCAAAACAATATTTAAACCATATTTATGTCGTGTTATTTACCCAATAATAGGTAAGGTTTTTTAGGTCAAAATACATTGCTTCTAACAGCATTCCAATTTGTATTCATTATTTTGTACATACCAGATTTAATAGTGTCGGACTTGTTGTGTAATACACTCACAATGTTACCATTTTAAATATATTACCTGCACGTTTGTAACTTGTCGTTTGGACATGTGTTAAATTCGAAGGTTCCGTGAATATTTCTTGTTGCGAAAGACCTCCGACTTCGCTTCATAAACATAAGGTTGGGAGCTACATTATGTATACACTACTGCCCCAAATCGTAATAATTACATGTATATTAGTCATATTTATAGAAAGATTATTCATCAATTAGTATAGGCCTACAGGTTGGCCTTAGGCTGGTCCGTATTTTTGTGGGTCACACTGTATACAATATTTTTTTCTTCAAGAGCAAGCCACATAGGCCTATTGATAAAGTACTTTTTATAATTTGATCCATTTCCGTTTACTCTCCCTGTAGAGACTGAATTCAACCACATCACGCTCTGTCAAGAGGCTTGTGAAGTGGAGCACTTCTAAGAAAGAAAATAATTGACCAAAAATTTGGCTCATGTTGTTGCTGGTCTTTAGGATCATTCTACCATTCCACATGACATCGTCGGAAACAGCTACAAGTGGTGAGCCGGTCATATATAGGCCTAAAAGTGAAAGTCCTTCTGTCTCGACTCGTTCTTAACCTGCCTTAGACGGAACGGTGCCGACTGGTGTTGATAACAACCTTCGTCCATCAAACTGACGGTTGCGAACAGACTGATGACAAGTGTGCTCAATAACGTGCTTCTGTTGCAAAGTTAACCACAACGGTTAAAGCACTGAAAGAACTAACAAGTGAAATTTTTTTTACTCAAAACAGCGTTAAACTTGTAAGTTCGTATGAGTGCGTGCATCGCACGCGCGCCTTCCGCCCTTCGCGAATCCGCGATATATGCATGCTGCATGCTGCGCGCATTGATATTATTATTAAGCCTGCACTCAGCATCGCGCATACAACGCACGTCGTTATACGAACTCGAGTCGGTATGAAACTGATGAAGAGAGCGCAACGATACTAAAACAAATTTTACATGTGTATAAATGAGCCTTGCTCTATATACCTTCACATAATTGTCTACGTACTATCACAGACATAAATAAAAAGAAGGAATAAGCAATGTCCCTTCAAGATTGCTGCTATTCATAATCATCAAAAAAATACCCATAGGACTATTTTCACCGTAAACTGGCTCAAGACACGTTGCGGCGGATTAGATAAGCATAGGCTGGTTACTGTCTCGAACTCACAAAATTTGTTGACAACGATTGGTGTGTACGTAATAATAACTTGAAACTACTAAAAGTAATGTATTAATATCTTTATGTTAATTATATCTTCATGTAAATTTCGTTGTGACATGGTACAAACTAATATTGTGTTAATGGAGACATTTAACTTCATCGCGGATGAAATGCAAGGATAAAAATAGCTCAATTCTGAGCTGTAAATGAGAACAGAAAAAAGAACAAACTCCAAGAATAAATACTAAAATTATAACAAAGAAGTATGAATCAAATAATGAAGTGATTAAAGGTAGTATACACCATTGGTCATTGCTTGAATTATCATGAATGAGTAGATTTGGGGGGGTTGTATTTTATAGTAAATATCGTTTAACTGAGCTGTCCGAAGTTTTAGAATCATGGATGCCGAGGAAAGCACGAAAAACAGCGGGTTTTTTCAACCGGCGCCGAGCAGTTATTCTTATGTTATCTTTGTTTTTTCGCGATCGCCGTCCGGAATAATTACAGGATATCTAGCGCAATCATTTTGCTGGATGCTCAGAATCAACATTTATTTTTTAGATGAGTAAGATATTTCTTAATAATTCGGTAGTAAATATTTTCAATATCTGCAAATGGTGTATACTACCTTTAACGATTATACGTGAATAAAAACAGTTTACAAATAAAATGAAAAGAAAATACTAGGTCTGTGATTAACAACATAAAACACATTGACCTACGTAAAGAAGAGATTTAACCAATTACACAGGAAAATGTCATTAACAACTGGTGTTAAAACGGAAAGAGCAACAATAACATTTAAACAGCAATAAACCGTACACAGAATACAAATTACAGCTTACAGGGGATAATAATAATAAGTTGCGAGTCAAGCGCCGAATGCGAACGTATGCTTTCTGGAGTTTGCTTTGTCACACGAGGGCGTTCTTCTGCCAAGGGCGGAGCTAGCTATATGTACGTTCGGTCATGGTTTTCAAACGTTTGAATTCTAGACTAAACAACACAAAAGATTTATCTTGACAATAGGAAAGAGGATTTGTGCGGCAAAACCCGCACTGCGCGTAATATCACATTATTGTGTTCTTCTCTTATATTCAATTACACTATCGGCGCAGTTAGAAAACGGCCGCGTTTAAACAAGCGTATCTCCCCAACCGCTTGTTAAATTTGGGAAATCGAAGTAGTTTTGGAATATGTGATTTAAAATCGATACCCTTACTTATTTTGTTACCAGTAATAATATTCTGATTACTTTTTAAAAGTCCCTAACTTCGTATGGAACTCTTTCCCAATAACCACTTTATTTTGAAATGTTGCCGACAAACTTGAGAATGCAGTAAAGCTATCAACACGGTTTTGTTTATACTTGCTGAAAAATTAAATTTGTCAACTAAAATTATTGTTTAGATAGATTTTTTTTTTGAGTTGTTGATTTTTTTTTTTAAATGGCAGAGTTATCAACATTTTTTAAGACTGATTTTTCAATGTTGCTGGGAAATACAAATTGTCTTAAACTTTGATTTTTAAGTGTTGCTGAGGAATTTGAAAAGACGGCAGAGCTATTGACCTTTATTGACTAATTTTGAATTGTAACCAAGAAATTTGAACAGACGGCAGAGCTATGGACATTTTGTTTAGCTTTGATGTTTAAATGTTGAATCAGAAAAGACAGCAGAGCTACATGTAATGACAAATTGTTTTTCTTTATCTTTTGAAAAGCTGAGAAATTTCAAAGTAGAGTGTAGATCCATGAATTGTGAATTTTATTGATTTACCATTTCTAAGTGGGTCTGAATGTTGTCAAGAATTTTGTACTACTCAACACATGGGCAAATTCTTCCCCACCCCCCATATCGTGCAGAGTATGATCATTGATCACCTGACAGTCCTGCGGACTTTTCTCTTTGGAAACGATTGACAGTCCCGTATCGACTGTGGAGTGACAATTCATGTATGTTGTTTTATCACATTTTTTACGGAACTATGACTACCTTTTACAATTCGTCGTCCTTTTAATATTAATTGTTAATCAGGCCTCGATCTTAACCGCGGCCACCGCGGCCATTGGCCGCATGCCCTTTCAATTTGGCCGCAATGCCCCTTCAAAATTTACCCTTACCGCGGCCAAGTTGGCCAGCTGCCCTTTTTGCAAAAAGCAACAGACATTTAATACGAGGCCCCGAATTTCACGGCAGAAAAACATAATGTACACAATTATTTCCAGTCCCAAAAATCTGCCCGTCGCGAAAATGACGCTTAACGTACAGTATTACAAATCTGACACTCGACGATTCTCAGTCTTTTGTATACGTACGTACGTACATGTACGTTCGTACATACACATCGTTCGTATACGTACATGGCTCATTCTATAAATTTGGGGTCCAAGGTGTGACATGGGGGTTCAAATTTTAAATTGCTTTAATTGACAGTTTAAATGCATTTTTACCTAGTCCCAAGTATCAATATTTATGATTTAATTATCATTAGTGAACAGCTTTATGTATGAAAATTTGTCAGCCGTTTGAATTAAAGGGCAGCCTAAATATTACCAAGGTAACAGGGACGGGAAATTTTGCAATGCCCACCCATGTAAAAGGATGAAGCTTGACTATTTTAAGATGCCTTTTTCAACCATTAGGCAGAGTTTCATATGGGAATTATTAAATATAATATGTGGAAAGGGTATAAAACAGCAAAAATGTCTGTTAAGGCATACCTAATTATGCGACGGGTAAAAAAAAGAAGAAGGGTTTGTTAACTTTTGTATTAAATTTTGTTTTGTTTACAAACCCTCTCATATATGAGTTCAATTATCTTGAAATGTTACTGTTGGTTATTTAGTTTGCTTTAAATATTTACTCATTTTAAATTGAAAGCATTTAAGTAGTTTCCTTGGATTCTAAAGAAACATATATGTCAGAGGTAACTGGGACGGGAAACACTATAAATTGGAACAATATTTACAAAACACAATAGCTCGTTTCCCTTTTCAGCAAAGCTGAAAATCCATTGTTATCCAGGTCTCTTTATTTATATCAGGCCATCCTTGCATGTCAGAGGTAAGTGAAAATGGGGTGGTTTTCAAGAAACAAATGTCTCCTAAAGACATTTATCGTCTCCTATAATTACACCGTACTTGAATTTTTTCCCAATTTCTAAGCACATCTTTAACACACTTATGCAACAAAGTTGGACAAAATGTCAATAATAAAGTATCTAGTTACACAAGGGCCATTTGCTCATCAAACCGTGTTCCCACTTGACATGCTGTTTAATTCTGAGTGTGGTGTGTTAGTTGTACAATGTTGTAAGGTGCTAATTAAGCGCTTTGCTGTGCCTCACTCAAAATATGCCCTCAAGCAGTTCTTGTTAAGCAAAGGAGGCTTGGTTGGCAAAAAGCCACAGTTGTAAGAGAACGTATTCATCTACTTTGTTTTCTTCAACAAGTTCAACTTGGTAAACATTGTTTAAATGAACCAACACTTTAAATTCAACCTTTGTGTGTCACTCGGCTGAGAAAAGCTTCGCTTTTCTGTGGAATAATTAACTGTGTTTTGTTTTGTTTTGTTTATTGGGAAGGGGTGTATAATCATTTTAATATTACATTTAATTCACTGCAACAATACTGGTTCTTGATTACTCTTTGAAGTTTTGTTCAGAAGATTCATAATTTTTGTTTGTTTTTAAACAGCATAGTTGGAGGTGAAAAGACTTCAACTACATGTACATCATCCAGGGGATGGATGTGTTCACTTCCTTCTGTCCAGTAATATCTTCACGTTTGTTTATGAACTTCAGACCAACTGTACTGTGCTGCAGCTTGCAAGTTGGTCACCTGCAATTTAGTAAACAAAAAAGAATATATTTAGTAGGCTGTGTGTTCTGTCATATTAAACCTTAAATATTTTTAGGGATCTTCTTCAGCAATTTTTTTTTTTTTTTTTTTTTTTTTTGGGTGGGGGGGGGGGGGGGGTGGGGTGGGTTCCGGCGGGGGGGAGGGGGAGGGTTTCGGGTTGGGGTGGGGTCTCGCCATTGACTGAACAACTTTACAAACCCAAATAATTATTCTAACTCAAGTTATAATTATAATATAATTTCTAACTCAATTATTCTAACCCCGCACTACTCTGTGCTGTAGGCCATACCATGATCAGTCCAAAAAAAGTCAGATTTTCCCCCTTTTTTTCATGGAAATCATTTAATCTTAAACTCGGCATGGTTTCCATGGTTTCGTCTGTTGTAATTTGTCTCTAAATCTGCGATCTAAAGTAAATTTAAAACAATTCGCGATAAACGTAACAAAAATATGGCGAAACCAATTTGCGCAGGCGCGGCGTGCACAGCTCTGCAGTATTGTTCAGCATTAACTGTTGTGCGCGCTAGTAGAGCGCCCTCTGTTGTTCGGTGCAACAAGCTGTGCACGCCTGCGCAGACTTGTTCCGCCATTTTTTTTTCGCGTTTGTCGCGATATATATTTTGTTTACCGTATTAATTATTCGCAAACTTGCTTTAAAAAGTGATATTATTGGCCCAGGCTTTTACTTTTAGAAACAACTATCGATGATACAAGTATTTTAAGAAAGCTCCAACGGTGATTCCGAGCCGAGGTGTGATTTAAAACAATGGCGACAAAATTGCTTATGGTGGCCGGCGTATGAAAAATCACGGCGTATCGGGGACAAGAGGAAATTACTGTCCCGGGTTACGCTGACCTGAATGTACCCGTATTATTCAGAAACTTACATTATAAAGTAACATTATGGGTGTAGGTTTTTAGGTTTAAAAACATTGCATGTATCTAAAGAAAGAAACAACTGTGATTTCAACGTGTGATTGGAAACAAAGCCAACAAAATCACGAACCTGGCCGGCGTATCGGGGACAACAAAAGTATTCATGTCCCAATCGATTTGATTACGTCGTTACAGAGATGATGTTTTTTATAGAATTAATCATAATTATATAAGGTGTGACAAACAAAATATTCATAAATCGAACAAAACAAAGCTGTAGACTAGTCATGACCTAATACAATCGTACATGATATGTTAAAACTTACCTGAAAAAGGCTCCGAATGACCGAGGTAACACGGGACGGGAAATCCTTTAACGTCCACCGAAGACTTCCATCCTGATCTAGTTAAGTTTCACTAACTTCAACTTTCTCAGTGTCACCACAAATTTCCCTTCCACCGATATTCGAAATTTCAGTAACAAATGTGACAGTTATGCACTCGGTTTTTGTTAAATGAATCAAATACTAGCTGCCAGCGTAACGAAATCGACCGACGAAACGGACAACAAATTTGGGACGGTCAAACTTTGCCAGCCAGTCACACACGATAGAAAATAGCGCAAGAGGCACTTCGTTGGCGACAAGAAAGTGCACGTGTATGCACATCAGGGTAACTCTATCCTTTTCACATACGTTTGGGTTTTCCAAGTTTTATGAACAATTCAACATGCTCGACGTAACACGCTCCCGGTGACAGGAATTGATCGCGCTTTCAATTCTCCACGCACATCTTTGCATGAAAGTGAAAAAATTATCACGCAAGTTATTTATCTTGTTCAGAAAACTCGAGCCAAGATATGTTGATGGTTCTTACGTGGAAAAAAACAAGCTGTTCTGGGTAGAGCTGCACTGAATTGTGCACAACCAGCGTAACGCGTGGGACAGACAAATTTACGCCGGTACTGCCAAATTCAACAGGCCTGTGCTTGAAATGCATTGTTTGTGAAATGTCAATACTTTCATGGATTATTAAGTCAATCATGGTGATGATTATGAGTGGGTTTTAATTGGTTCAATTTATTTGTCTATTATAAGAAAACATGTATTAGTGGGTCGGTGTCCTCATGTCACACTTTGGGGGTTGAAACTACCATGGGACAGGCAGACATTTTGTATCGCAGAAAAAATGTTAACCACAATTAGGATCAAACTAATACAGTTTGAACATCATATGACATTGGGGCATATTATGCAAGAAAACTTTCAGAGTTGACAATTTTCTATATAATTAATAATGGCACTTAAAGATGAACAATGTGTTAAAAGCTCACTGGACCCCAAATTTGTATACACAGCCACATGTACATGTACATGTACATGTACATAATATATCATATGTACGTGCCGTGATTTTATGAATGAATGCTCATGAAGCCGTTTTCCGAAACCAGCTCAGGCTCCGTGTATGGCTCCATCTCCATTGCCAAAATGCACATACGAAGCCAACGCAGAAGTAGCTGGGGTTTGGAAAACGGCTTCATGGTTGACGGGTTTCCCTGTCTGTATGAAGGGGGTCAATGGTTGTTTATCTTGATATGGAGCGCGAAGCCGGAACTACTTTTGTTGCTGTTATTGCGTGCTGGGGGATTTCCCCGAGCGCGCAATACCAGGCCCGTTTTCAAAACCCCACATAGGCTCCGGACGCAGCTTCATAACCATTGCCAAACTGCGAAGACAATCGTACAAAACTGGGGTTTGGCAAACGGCCCTATAGTGTATAGTTTTAAGAGCTCGGCAAGTTAATTAAAGGACAGTTAATTAAAAAAGAGTTAATTAAAAGAGAGAACACGAAACCTGAACAGCAAAACACTGCCTTCATATTTATATCGCGACATTAATAACGAGTGTGCTGATTACCTGGTAGGTCTCTCGAATTATTGTTTATTTATTTGGTATTCCTGTGATATTAAACATTTAGCTTTTTTGGAATTTTTTTTTTATAAAAGAAATATGTTGACAACAATGACAAGTTGAAAATTACACTGATCTTTTCTCCACTGCACTGAATTTAGCCGTTTTTATGAAAACGACATGAAATACATGATGGCCTCACATATATATTGCATATGCTTACATACATGTACGTTACACGTGTATACGTACTATGCAAAAATAATGAATTAAATACTTGGAAATAAGTTGGCCTCGGTGCCCTGTCAGTTGGCCTCGGTGCCCTTTGAAATTTTGGTGTTGATGAGGCCAAAGTGGCCTGCCCCTTTTTTTCCTTAAGGTCGAGGCCTGGTTAATACTGTTAACTTGTAAATTGCGCTTGCAAGGTTTTTATCCTTTTTGGATCGTTTTTTCTCTTCATACTGTAGCTCCATGGGAACAGCGAGTGAACTTTCGGGCACACGGACGGTGCCAGCCCAAGTCCATTCACGTCCTCCTAAATGCAATCAGCGTGCACCCGTACCCACGCGCCGAACACAATTCTACGGTGGCTTGGGGATTACATGGCAAATCGGCCCCAGATGGACTTTTTATCGGGGAGTCTAACTTATTGCTGTGGGGCGAATTCGAATTTGGACATCATCAACAGACATGGACAGAGTTGGTAAGTAGTTATAACATACAATCTTCCAAAAAGTACTTGACCGCTTAATTCATTGGTGACCCTGATGTGATATTTGGTTTTCGCAATGTCTACCAAGGTCAGGAGACCCCGGGTGCAGGCACAGGTGAAGGACGAATCACCCACCATCTAACACCTTGTCCCCTCCACCTCGAATTGCTGCAGTTATAGTCTCCTTTGTGGCCTAATGACCCGACCTTAAGGTTTTCTTTACTTTATTTCACCTCATGGTACATATTCAGAAATACATGTGTACCGGTACATAAAATTATTGTAAATATTTATAAAGGTTTGCACTAGAGGGATCACAACACCTGAGACAAAGTTTCCATAAGTCGTGGCAACTCTTCAGCCAGAGATTCTGCGCAGGAAGTCTGTGATATACTCATCAATTCACCGCAGACTGAGCGGTACAAGACCCTGAAGGCCAAGCTGGTTCGTCGTACTTCGGCCTCAGAGCAAACAAAACTACACTAACTGATAATCTCCGAGGAGTTCGAGGACTGCAAGCCCTCACAACTGCTGCGCAGAATGAGAAAGCTTCCGGGAGACGGGAAACTCAAGGAGAGGATCCTAAAACAGTTCCTGCAACGCCTGCCTCAGAACGTGCAGCTAGCTCATTCTTGCATCTACCAGTGACGCCGTCAACATAGCAGACAACAGTGTTTCCCCTGCCCATACAAAAGCGAGATGGCCCACCTCACTACTTGTAGTGACCACCTCGCTCATTTGTTGCCAATATTACAACCTCGCTGTAAAGATTTGTAATATAAAAGAAAAGGGAATCTAAAAATGTTCATTTTGTGTAATTTACGAGCGGTTTCCTTGACCTGCATGTATCAAGAACTCACAATTTGGATACGTACAAGATGGAATCATCGGGCATTTTTGTGAGCGCAGTATTCTTTACAGTTTACAGACTACCTCAGTTTTGTTTCATTCATCAATTTGAATGTTTACTACCTCGCTCAGTTCATTAGCCAGTAAACAATGGCAGACAAGATAGTAGAAGTGGCAATTCCTTCAGTATTCACCATTGCCACAGTTAATGCCCAGCCTCAAGTAGCTGCTGCTGCCCTTCCACTACCTGCAGGTACAGCAACTGACACTGCAGGTACAGCAACTGTCAAGCAACATGACTGGTCACGACAATATGATCGTGACAGCCCTCATTAACAGCCCTCAAGTCAAGTCGAGTCATTTTAAAGAAGTCGCTTGAGTCGACTAGGGTCAAGAAGGACGAGACGGGTTGAGTCACAGTGATGTGTAGTCAAGTCATATATAGTTCGAGTCATAAATATTTAAATACTACACAATAAATAAACACTAGGTGGAAGTTCACGACACGGTGTACAGTGTATGTTTATTGAATTATGGAGGAAGGCAAACCGACGGCCGCTGTATATATGTTTACCTTGTATAGTGTACGTGTACACAATTATTTGCTAGCATGTAAACGTGACGTTATAGACCGGCACTGTTTGTAAGCAAGGTTTTGCTTTTTTTTTTTTGGGGGGGGGGGGAGGGGGACTCGAGTCTTATTAGCCTTCACTCGAGTCGAGTCATTCTGATGAGGGAGTAGAGTCGAGTCATTTGCCTGCAGTGACTCGAGTCGAGTCATTTACCCATCGGGACTCGAGTCGAGTAGAGTCATAGACTCGAGTATTACAACTCTGATTTATTGTTGTTTACATGTTGTTCACATTTCGTAACCATGTGCTTTTCAGCCGCAAGGCTGCAAGACATTGGATTTTTAACTAAACCATGGATAATAACTTTCTAACATGTGTAAACTGTAAAAACTAGATTTTTTTCATAATTATATTAATGTTTAAGTTAATATGTGACCATCCACGACAAAAGGGCTGTAAAGTCGCTAGAGCTTATTTAGAGGAAAAGACCATTAAAATATGTAAAAAACAAAGAATTTTCATATCCAGTATTACTTGTAGCTATTTCCAGAAATACCAACTACGGTATGTCTTCTAATACATCATTTTAAAGCTTCTTACTTGTAGATTTCATTTCACAAAAATCTAAAAAAAGTCAACATACATGTACTGTACCTACTTTACAGCCCTTTCGTCGTGGACGGTCACATATTATGTACTGTGTCTACTTTTAAATGTATTTATTGAAGAGTTGTAACGAGTCAATCATTTTTGTGACTCGAGTTGTGTATTTAATTTGATTAATAAATATTTGAATACTACAGACAAAAACACGTTGCAAAAACATAAGGTAGAAGTTCACGGCATGGTGTGTGTTTGTTGTATTATGGAGGAAGAGAAACCGACGGCCGCTGTACATGTACCGGTATATGTTTACCTTGTATGTAATATGTACAAAATTATTCGCTAGCATAAACGTGATGTGAACATAAACCGGCACTGTTTGTAAGCCATTGCAAAAATTTTCGCAAGGTTTTGCTCTTTTTTTTTTGGGGGGGGGGGGGGGGACTCGAGTCTTATTAGCCTTCACTCGAGTCGAGTCATTCTGATGAGGGAGTAGAGTCGAGTCATTTGCCTGCAGTGACTCGAGTTGAGTCATTTACCCATCGGGACTCGAGTCGAGTAGAGTCATAGACTCGAGTATTACAACTCTGATTTATTGTTGTTTACATGTTGTTTACATTTCGTAACCATGTGCTTTTCAGCCGCAAGGCTGCAAGACATTGGATTTTTAACTAAACCATGGATAATAACTTTCTAACATGTGTAAACTGTAAAAACTAGATTTGTTTTATAATTGTATTAATGTTTAAGTTGATATGTGACCATCCACGACAAAAGGGCTGTAAAGTCGCTAGAGCTTATTTAGAGGAAAAGACCATTAAATTATGTGAAAAACAATAAAAAACAAAGAATTTATATATTCAGTATTACTTGTAGCTATTTCCATAAATACCAACTATGTCTTCTAATACATCATTTTAAAGCTTCTTACTTGTAGATTTCATTTCACAAAAATCTCAAAGCGTCAACATACATGTACATGTACCTACTTTACAGCCCTTTCGTCGTGGACGGTCACATATTATGTACTGTGTCCACTTTGAAATGTATTTATTGAAGAGTTGTAACGAGTCACTGATTTTTGTGACTCGAGTTGTGTATTTAATTTGATTCATAAATATTTGAATACTACAGACAAAAACACGTTACAAAAACATAAGGTAGAAGTTCACGGCATGGTGTGTGTTTGTTGTATTATGGAGGAAGGGAAACCGACGGCCGCTATACATGTACCGGTATATGTTTACCTTGTATGTAATATGTACAAAATTATTCGCTAGCATAAACGTGATGTAAACATAAACCGGCACTGTTTGTAAACCATTGCAAATACTTTTTCGCAAGGTTTTTGTTTTTTGGGTTTTTGTGTTTTTTTGGGGGGGACTCGAGTCTTATTAGCCTTCACTCGAGTCGAGTCATTCTGATGAGGGAGTAGAGTCGAGTCATTTGCCTGAAGTGACTCGAGTCGAGTCATTTACCCATCGGGACTCGAGTCGAGTAGAGTCATAGACTCGAGTATTACAACTCTGATTTATTGTTGTTTACATGTTGTTCACATTTCGTAACCATGTGCTTTTCAGCCGCAAGGCTGCAAGACATTGGATTTTTAACTAAACCATGGATAATAACTTTCTAACATGTGTAAACTGTAAAAACTAGATTTTTTTCATAATTATATTAATGTTTAAGTTAATATGTGACCATCCACGACAAAAGGGCTGTAAAGTCGCTAGAGCTTATTTAGAGGAAAAGACCATTAAAATATGTAAAAAACAAAGAATTTTCATATCCAGTATTATTTGTAGCTATTTCCAGAAATACCAACTATGTCTTCTAATACATCATTTTAAAGCTTCTTACTTGTAGATTTCATTTCACAAAAATCTCAAAACGTCAACATACGTGTACTGTACCTACTTTACAGCCCTTTCGTCGTGGACGGTCACATATTATGTACTGTGTCTACTTTTAAATGTATTTATTGAAGAGTTGTAACGAGTCAATCATTTTTGTGACTCGAGTTGTGTATTTAATTTGATTAATAAATATTTGAATACTACAGACAAAAACACGTTGCAAAAACATAAGGTAGAAGTTCACGGCATGGTGTGTGTTTGTTGTATTATGGAGGAAGAGAAACCGACGGCCGCTGTACATGTACCGGTATATGTTTACCTTGTATGTAATATGTACAAAATTATTCGCTAGCATAAACGTGATGTGAACATAAACCGGCACTGTTTGTAAACCATTGCAAATACTTTTTCGCAAGGTTTTTGTTTTTTGGGTTTTTGTTTTGGGGGGGGGGGACTCGAGTCTTATTAGCCTTCACTCGAGTCGAGTCATTCTGATGAGGGAGTAGAGTCGAGTCATTTGCCTGCAGTGACTCGAGTCGAGTCATTTACCCATCGGGACTCGAGTCGAGTAGAGTCATAGACTCGAGTATTACAACTCTGATTTATTGTTGTTTACATTTCGTAACCATGTGCTTTTCAGCCGCAAGGCTGCAAGACATTGGATTTTTAACTAAACCATGGATAATAACTTTCTAACATGTGTAAACTGTAAAAACTAGATTTTTTCATACTGTACTGATCACAAGTAAGTACCCATACGCGCACTTACCTGCTTGACAATTTATGGGTACTTAATGTTAATATGTGACCATCCACGACAAAAGGGCTGTAAAGTCGCTAGAGCCTATTTAGAGGAAAAGACCATTAAAATATGTGAAAAACAATAAAAAACAAAGAATTTTCATATTCAGTGTTACTTGTTGTAGCTATAACCATAAATACCAACTATGTCTTCTAATACATCATTTCAAAGCTTATTTCTTGTAGATTTCATTTCACAAAATTTCTCAAAACGTCAAGATACGGTACCTACTTTTCAGCCCTTTCGTCGTGGACGGTCACATTAACCCTAACTCCCTCACCATTGTTATTGAACAATACAATTCCTCAAATCTTCCTTTGTTGTGTAGGGAGTTAGGGTTAACTAGTAAAGTCACAGCGTTTTACTTTACATGAACAGCATAGCATAGCATAAGCATGACAAGCATCACTGATATGAGCGCGTGCAATATAGCTAGCAACACACAGGATTCAAAGCTATTGCCTGGAACAGCGCCAGTCTAGCAGTCTGTGCCTGAACGGATAATCTGGACAATCTCAATTTGCATTACGCAGTATCACCGTATGTGGACGCCGGGATACATGTTTCGATACATTGATTTCGCTAGTCAATATATCGGAAACTAGTCTTTGGGCAAGACGTCAGATACGTGATAACGTCCTCTCGCGGCGGCTGGTTATCGCGTATATATATATATAAAGTAACAACGTCTTGCCCAAAGACTAATCGGAAATATCGGGAGCCAACCGCACAGTACGTGCATTTCTAGAGAGATGCGTTGCGTCGCGTCGGATCTGCGTGAACAATCTTTATTCCCTCTTGGTCAAACAAAAAGTGTGTTTCTTGTTAACAATAGTCTGAAAATAGTTGTTACGGTATTTTTTTCGGTCGAGTCACAAGTCACACAGGCCGAGTCTGAGTCCACAAGGTCGAGTCCGAGTCACTTGTCATCGTGACTCGAGTCCGACTCCGAGTCCAAGTCACAAAAATGAGACTCGAGTCGGACTCGAGTCCGAGTCATACAACTCTGCCTAGCACGTACACTCAAGAATGCGAGAGGTACCCGGATCTTCCACAAAAAACTGTAACGGCGGCCCAGAAAGGGCCAACCGCCAGTTGGGGGGAATTAACTAAATTAATGCATACAAATAAAACATAACCAACACGAAAATAAGAAAAACATACGAGAATCGTGAAAATGCAATTCAAAGATAAATTTAATTTAGAAAGCGTCTTTTTGCTCTACAAAAGTCAGGAGGACATACAAAATATTACTACAATTATATACCGTTAGTTACTGGCAGAGCAATGCAAAAAATGTAAGTTACACAAGGCTACGACGGGACGTCGTAGCCTATAGGCATGGGGAATATAATGACTACAATTAACAAGGCAAATTACCATACTCACAAACCGATGCAGAACACTGAACCCTGTATAGTGAAATTGGTGGCGGTGATGGTGCTAAATTATCAACGCAGGTTTTCTTATTAAACTCGATGATTAACTCAGACGGACTGTAAATTTGGGCTACAACACAACCAATATGCCCTTATGGGGATTACAGGGAGGTTTTATAGTAAGGGTGACCCAAATAAAATACTGAAGAATGTTATTGTTAACTGATGAAAGGATTTACATAACAAATCTAGCTATATGTGCTATTGAAAAAAAATACCAGTACAACAAAGGCCCACCCCTATAAATATCTAACAAAAGAAACACAGCACAATCACATGCCTAATCCATGCCATCTGTCTACAATATGCAAGCCAGCTTGCTGGCCCATCAGGGCTAAGAAAAACATGGTGCAATATATGACACCTTAAAGGCACTAAATTAAAAACACAATTAGGTGTCAAATAATGTTGTTACAATGCCCTCCTCTGTAAATAAGGCACGTCTCTGCGCCTGAACAAACTAATTATTTATTTAATTTATTATTATTATAACAAAAATAAATGATTAATAAAAACACAAATATTTACATTCCAGTATTGATTTCATGGCATCCAGTATTTATCAAAAATCAGATTTTGCAAAATAGTGCTTTCCGCTCAGATACATGTGACCATTTCTCAAAAAGATACCGGTCCATGTACAAGAAATTTCAACAATTTTCTTTAAAGCACAAATTTTCAAATCACATTGATCGTTGTACTCATTTGCATAATTTTTGTTTTGTCTTAGTGTCCAAATTATTTGGTCTGCAGCCCAAATAAGGTACAATTGTACAATTGCAAATGAATACTGGCTAATATCTTATTAGTTTACGTCGCAAAATCTGTGCGGAGCCACACCGGCTGCTGGCGTTGTCGTCGGGGACGTGTCTGGCCAGATTCCACGTCTCCATAACCGCAAAATGCCGGATGTTCGTCCTCATCCGACCTCGATCCCAGAAAGTCCCTGTAGTATGCTGTATTGGTTTCCTCCATCTCTCCGATGTCTTCTGGTCTTTGGTCATCCATCACTCCACCACCAGCCGTTGAAGAAGCTTCCCTGGTGAGATGGAGATGTGAAACTGAACTTGAAACGCATGGTTTTAATCTATCGAAGTGGACAATTTTTCTTTGTCCCGTTTCCACATGTTGTATTCGATAAACCGCATCTGATATGCGTTTAACTACACGATACGGACCTTTCCAGTGAGATTGTAATTTTGGACTTAACCCAATCTTTCGAACATAGTTAAACAGCCAAACCTTGTCACCTGGAGAGTATGGGTTGCCTTTTAACTTGGCATCATATAACCGTTTCTGTCTTTTCTGCTCTCCTCTAATCTTTTCTCAGATTTGAAAGATTTCTGCATTCTATGATAAAGTTCAGATGCATATTCATCCGAACTTTGCTTCTCTCGACTCTGGGAATGACTTATGATTAAGTCCAACGGCAATGACAGTTCTCTTCCAAACATCATTCTGTTTGTACTTACTCCTGTAGTTTCTTGCTCACTCGCTCTGTATGCCATCATGGCATATGGCAAATGTACATCCCAGTCAGACTGGTCTTCCTTGATGTACATACTGAGAATGGTCTGAATGGTACGATTAAATCGTTCAACAAGTTCATCAGATTGCGGATGATATGGCGTCGTACTCGTTTTATTTATTCCTAATAACTGACAAACGGATTAAAAAAGCCGACTCTCAAATGTTGTCCCTTGATCAGAATGTATGCTTAACGGTACACCAAAGCGGCAAATAAATTGCTCGACCAACACCGTAGCAACTGAATGTGCTTCCTGATTACGTAATGGGTATGCTTCAGCCCATTTCGTAAAATAATCCATAACTACTAAAATGTATCTGTTGCCACGTTTTGAGCGTGGCAACGGGCCAAAAATGTCTATGCCTATTCTCTCCAGTGGAGCACCAACTAATGAAGGTTGAAGTGGGGCTCGTCGTTTGGGGGCTGGTGATTTTCGTCTGGCACAGGCATCACACTGTTTCACCAACTGTTCTATCTCAGTACGATAGCCAATCCAATAGAACGATCGTTGAATCTTTTTAAACGTTCTCAACCGGCCGAAATGACCGGTTTTTGAACTTTGAGCTTGTGCAAAAACTGTTGACACCTTAACAACAGGAACCACAATTTGTAAAAGTGATGGACTTCCTTCAAATCTTCTATACAACATGCTATTTTGAAGTTGCAGCTGTTCCCATTGATACCAATACCCTTCTGTCTTCCTATCAAAATTGGACACTTCACTGCCTGGTGGCCTGACCTGATTTTTCTCCTTCCACCCAATAATGGGGGCCATACAGGGATCACAGCGTTGAGCCTTCCGAAAGTCATCTTCATCCCAGCCTGCCAAAGTCTTGCTCAAAGATCCACACATTATTTGGAAGTCATCTTGTTTCTCTATTTGTGAATATTTTGGCAACCTTGAAAGTGCATCTGCATTTTTATGCTTAATACCAGGTCTGTACCATATTTCAAATGAACTTAATGTCTCCAACCATCGTACAAGTTGGCCCTGGACATTCTTAAAATTAAACAGCCAACGCAAAGATCCATGATCAGTTCTTAGAGTAAACCTCTTACCATACAAATAATCTTAAAAATATTTCGCAAAGTGGACAACAGCTAAAAGCTCTCTTCTGGTAACACTATAGTTGGTCTCTGCTTTACTCAATTTACGACTAGCATATGCAATGACCTTTTCTTGACCGTTTTGAACTTGTGAAAGAACTGCACCAATGCTGGTTCCACTTGCGTCTGTATCAAGAAGAAATGGCAACGAAAAGTCTGGAAACGTCAAAATGGGAGCTGTGGTTAATTTCTCCTTCAACAACTTAAAAGCTACATCACATTCCCTTGTCCACTTAAATTCAACCTCTTTCTGGGTAAGTCTATGTAATGGCGCAGCAATGGAAGCAAAATCTCTTACAAAGCGCCTATAATATGAACACAATCCTAGAAAACTCCTGACATCTTTAAGATGTCGTGGGGTTTGCCATTCTCTAACCTTAACTGTCTTTTCAGGATCTGTCGACACACCTTTGTTTGATACAGTGTGACCCAGATAACAAACTTCTTCTTGAAACAAAGAGCACTTTTGGGGTTTTAATTTTAGACCTGCTTGTGATAATCGAGTAAAAACTTCACCCAAACGTGTGATGTGCTCGTCAAAAGTTGTCAACAAAATGAGAATATCATCTATAAAATAAACAAGACAAGTTTTCCAATGAACCACACAAAACTAACTCCATGAGCCTTTCAAATGTACTGGGGGCATTGCAAAGCCCAAATGGCATGACATTAAATAAAAGGCATGACATTGAATAAAAGGCCACTACCTGTTGTAAAAGCTGTTTTGGACTTGTCATGAGGGTTCACTGCAACCTGCCAGTAACCACTAGCAAAATCTAAAGATGAAAACCATCTACAACCTGAAAGAGCATCCAGACTGTCATCTATACGTGGCAATGGATAAGAATCTTTAAGTGTCACCTCGTTAAGTTTTCTACAATCTCCGCAGAATCGCATAGATCCATCTTTCTTCTTAACTAGCACTACTGGGCTTGCCCAGGGACCAGAAGATGGAGATATTACACCCGACTCTAACATTTCATCGACCTGTTTTTGAGCCTCATGTCTTTGATGATATGGTAACAGCCGAGCTGGCAAATCGGCGTGGTTTGGCATTATTTGTATATACTATGATAGGTGACTTTGGTCTTCATCTGCTTGAGAAAAAGCATCACTATGTTCAAACAACAATTCTGTCATCTTTTGTTTCTGTTCATTGTTTAAGTTGACAGATCAGCTACGTTCTAAAAGATTTTCCATAGCAGGACTATCCCTTGATTTATCCTGCTGTTCATTCTCTACTACATGTACTTCACCTGAATGAAACACCCCAATGTTTGTACCTTTTCGCAACACTGAAGTTTCTAATTGCACATTCAGTACTCTAACTGGAACAAGATTTTTAAGTGGGTTAGCAAACACTCGTCCAATTAATAAACCATTGTCCTTGGCCGCTAATTTACCAGCTGTTTTTACAACCTCTTGGGTTATCTTACCACGTATATGTACTCTGCCTGCGACAATTATTTCTTGATTACTAGGAACCACAACAGTTTCTGCCACTGTTATACGACAGCATGAATAAGGGGCAACTTCAGTGATCAGCGGAACAATTACATCACCAAACTGAAGTTTACGTTGAGGAATATCCAAAATACCACCGTACTCCGACAAAAAATCCAACCCCAGAATGCCTGCGTGCATTATCGGCGCTATCAGATTTTGGTGCCATCTTCTTAGTTTACCCAATGTAATGACTACTTGGGCACAGCCTTCAACCTGCAAGGTACTGCCTTCTGCTGCAACTACCGATTGATTGTAAAGTTCTCTGTAAACCTTGTCGCACATGATGTATATGGATGTAAAATAGTAACGGATGAACTTGTATCAAGTAAACATTTTCCAACGCCATTTATTGTACCATGTACAAAACAGGCTGGGGACTGGGCCTTACTATCTATCATGGGCTGGTTACTGGCCCCATACTCAGCCACGTCTCGTTTTCCTGGTGAGCAATATTCCACCAAACCAACGCCGGATCAGAAGATTGTAACCCCAGTTTTAGGCACTCTGATCTTCTATGTCCAATTTCCTTACAATTCCAACAAACCATAGGACTTCTTTTTCTCGGATAACGGTAATTCACCTGTGTCTGTAACTGCTGGAGTTGTTGTTCTAATTGCTTTTAAACCGAGAGTTCGGATGACCACAATCTCAGTCTGCTCAGGATAATTATTTCCTTGATAGTGATTTCATTTTTATTAAAAATAGTTACGCAGAGTGGCGCAGTGGGAGCGTGCTGGGCCCATAACCCAGAGGTCCGAGGATCGAAACCTCGCTCTGCTAACAAGTTTTTGGTATGACATGAGGTACTCGACTCGGAGTGACAAAGTAGACCCTTTCTTGGTCAGTAACCGAGAGTTCGGATGATCACAACCTTGGTCTGCTCAGGATAATTTTGTATTTGATAGGGATTTCATTTTCATTAAAAATATTTACGCAGAGTGGTGCAGCGGGAGCGTGATGGGCCCATAACCCAGAGGTCCGAGGACCAAAACCTCGCTTTGCTATCGAGGTATTTTTGCTTCACTGCTATTCACATTTAATAAATATTGTAGAATGTTTTTAGAATGTCTGCTTTCGTTTTGTTTGCATTTTCTAAATTTACATGAGGCATAGTGGCGCAGTTGAAGCGTGCTGGGCCCATAACCCAGAGGTCCGAGGATCGAAACCTCGCTCTGCTAACAAGTTTTTGGTATGACATGAGGTACTCGACTCGGAGTGACAAAGTAGACACTTTCTTGGTCAGTACCCGAGAGTTTGGTTGACCACAACCTCGGTCTGCTCAGGATAATTATTTCCTTGAAAGTGATTTCATTGTCATTACAAATAGTTACGCAGAGTGGTGCAGCGGGAGCGTGATGGGCCCATAACCCAGAGGTCCGAGGACCAAAACCTCGCTTTGCTAACGAGGTATTTTTGCTTCACTGCTATTCACATTTAATAAATATTGTAGAATGTTTTTAGAATGTCTGCTTTCATTTTGTTTGCATTTTCTAAATTTACATGAGGCATAGTGGCGCAGTTGAAGCGTGCTGGGCCCATAACCCAGAGGTCCGAGGATCGAAACCTCGCTCTGCTAACAAGTTTTTGGTATGACATGAGGTACTCGACTCGGAGTGACAAAGTA
Source organism: Crossaster papposus (assembly GCA_037893245.1). NCBI lineage: Eukaryota > Metazoa > Echinodermata > Asteroidea > Velatida > Solasteridae > Crossaster > Crossaster papposus. The sequence continues at coordinate 216,660 of JBAIAA010000815.1, read as the reverse complement.
GACCCTTTCTTGGTCAGTAACCGAGAGTTCGGATGATCACAACCTTGGTCTGCTCAGGATAATTTTGTATTTGATAGGGATTTCATTTTCATTAAAAATATTTACGCAGAGTGGTGCAGCGGGAGCGTGATGGGCCCATAACCCAGAGGTCCGAGGACCAAAACCTCGCTTTGCTATCGAGGTATTTTTGCTTCACTGCTATTCACATTTAATAAATATTGTAGAATGTTTTTAGAATGTCTGCTTTCATTTTGTTTGCATTTTCTAAATTTACATGAGGCATAGTGGCGCAGTTGAAGCGTGCTGGGCCCATAACCCAGAGGTCCGAGGATCGAAACCTCGCTCTGCTAACAAGTTTTTGGTATGACATGAGGTACTCGACTCGGAGTGACAAAGTAGACACTTTCTTGGTCAGTACCCGAGAGTTTGGTTGACCACAACCTCGGTCTGCTCAGGATAATTATTTCCTTGAAAGTGATTTCATTGTCATTACAAATAGTTACGCAGAGTGGTGCAGCGGGAGCGTGATGGGCCCATAACCCAGAGGTCCGAGGACCAAAACCTCGCTTTGCTAACGAGGTATTTTTGCTTCACTGCTATTCACATTTAATAAATATTGTAGAATGTTTTTAGAATGTCTGCTTTCATTTTGTTTGCATTTTCTAAATTTACATGAGGCATAGTGGCGCAGTTGAAGCGTGCTGGGCCCATAACCCAGAGGTCCGAGGATCGAAACCTCGCTCTGCTAACAAGTTTTTGGTATGACATGAGGTACTCGACTCGGAGTGACAAAGTAGACACTTTCTTGGTCAGTACCCGAGGGTTTGGTTGACCACAACCTCGGTCTGCTCAGGATAATTATTTCCTTGAAAGTGATTTCATTTTCATTACAAATAGTTACGCAGAGTGGTGCAGTGGGAGCGTGATGGGCCCATAACCCAGAGGCCCGAGGACCGAAACCTCGCTCTGCTAAAGAGGTATTTTTGCTTCACTGTTATTCAAATTTAATAAATATTTTAGAATGTTTTTAGAATGTCTGCTTTTATTTTGTTTGTTGTTTTTCTAAATTTACATGAGGCATGGTGGCGCAGTGGAAGCTTGCTGGGCCTATAACCCAGAGTGCCGAGGATCAAAACCTCGCTCTGCTGCTAATAAGTTTTTGGTATGACTTGAAGTACTCGACTCGGAGTGACAAAGTAGACACTTTCTTGGTCAGTACCCGAGAGTTTGGTTGACCACAACCTCGGTCTGCTCAGGATAATTATTTCCTTGAAAGTGATTTCATTTTCATTACAAATAGTTACGCAGAGTGGTGCAGTGGGAGCATGATGGGCCCATAACCCAGAGGCCCGAGGACCGAAACCTCGCTCTGCTAAAGAGGTATTTTTGCTTCACTGTTATTCAAATTTAATAAATATTTTAGAATGTTTTTAGAATGTCTGCTTTTATTTTGTTTGTTGTTTTTCTAAATTTACATGAGGCATGGTGGCGCAGTGGAAGCTTGCTGGGCCTATAACCCAGAGTGCCGAGGATCAAAACCTCGTTCTGCTGCTAATAACTTTTTGGTATGACTTGAAGTACTCGACTCAGAGTGACAAAGTAGACATTTTCTTGGTCAGTACCCGAGAGTTTGGTTGACCACAACCTCGGTCTGCTCAGGATAATTATTTCCTTGAAAGTGATTTCATTTTCATTACAAATAGTTACGCAGAGTGGTGCAGTGGGAGCATGATGGGCCCATAACCCAGAGGCCCGAGGACCGAAACCTCGCTCTGCTAAAGAGGTATTTTTGCTTCACTGTTATTCAAATTTAATAAATATTTTAGAATGTTTTTAGAATGTCTGCTTTTATTTTGTTTGCATTTTCTAAATTTACATGAGGCATAGTGGCGCAGTTGAAGCGTGCTGGGCCCATAACCCATAACCCAGAGGTCCGAGGATCGAAACCTCGCTCTGCTAACAAGTTTTTGGTATGACATGAGGTACTCGACTCGGAGTGACAAAGTAGACACTTTCTTGGTCAGTACCCGAGAGTTTGGTTGACCACAACCTCGGTCTGCTCAGGATAATTATTTCCTTGAAAGTGATTTCATTTTCATTACAAATAGTTACGCAGAGTGGTGCAGTGGGAGCATGATGGGCCCATAACCCAGAGGCCCGAGGACCGAAACCTCGCTCTGCTAAAGAGGTATTTTTGCTTCACTGTTATTCAAATTTAATAAATATTTTAGAATGTTTTTAGAATGTCTGCTTTTATTTTGTTTGTTGTTTTTCTAAATTTACATGAGGCATGGTGGCGCAGTGGAAGCTTGCTGGGCCTATAACCCAGAGTGCCGAGGATCAAAACCTCGTTCTGCTGCTAATAACTTTTTGGTATGACTTGAAGTACTCGACTCAGAGTGACAAAGTAGACATTTTCTTGGTCAGTACCCGAGAGTTTGGTTGACCACAACCTCGGTCTGCTCAGGATAATTATTTCCTTGAAAGTGATTTCATTTTCATTACAAATAGTTACGCAGAGTGGTGCAGTGGGAGCATGATGGGCCCATAACCCAGAGGCCCGAGGACCGAAACCTCGCTCTGCTAAAGAGGTATTTTTGCTTCACTGTTATTCAAATTTAATAAATATTTTAGAATGTTTTTAGAATGTCTGCTTTTATTTTGTTTGTTGTTTTTCTAAATTTACATGAGGCATGGTGGCGCAGTGGAAGCTTGCTGGGCCTATAACCCAGAGAGCCGAGGATCAAAACCTCGTTCTGCTGCTAATAACTTTTTGGTATGACTTGAAGTACTCGACTCAGAGTGACAAAGTAGACATTTTCTTGGTCAGTACCCGAGAGTTTGGTTGACCACAACCTCGGTCTGCTCAGGATAATTATTTCCTTGAAAGTGATTTCATTTTCATTACAAATAGTTACGCAGAGTGGTGCAGTGGGAGCATGATGGGCCCATAACCCAGAGGCCCGAGGACCGAAACCTCGCTCTGCTAAAGAGGTATTTTTGCTTCACTGTTATTCAAATTTAATAAATATTTTAGAATGTTTTTAGAATGTCTGCTTTTATTTTGTTTGCATTTTCTAAATTTACATGAGGCATAGTGGCGCAGTTGAAGCGTGCTGGGCCCATAACCCATAACCCAGAGGTCCGAGGATCGAAACCTCGCTCTGCTAACAAGTTTTTGGTATGACATGAGGTACTCGACTCGGAGTGACAAAGTAGACACTTTCTTGGTCAGTACCCGAGAGTTTGGTTGACCACAACCTCGGTCTGCTCAGGATAATTATTTCCTTGAAAGTGATTTCATTTTCATTACAAATAGTTACGCAGAGTGGTGCAGTGGGAGCATGATGGGCCCATAACCCAGAGGCCCGAGGACCGAAACCTCGCTCTGCTAAAGAGGTATTTTTGCTTCACTGTTATTCAAATTTAATAAATATTTTAGAATGTTTTTAGAATGTCTGCTTTTATTTTGTTTGTTGTTTTTCTAAATTTACATGAGGCATGGTGGCGCAGTGGAAGCTTGCTGGGCCTATAACCCAGATAGCCGAGGATCAAAACCTCGTTCTGCTGCTAATAACTTTTTGGTCTGACTTGAAGTACTCGACTCAGAGTGACAAAGTAGACACTTTCTTGGTCAGTAACCGAGAGTTCGGATGATCACAACCTCGGTCTGCTCAGGATAATTTTGTATTTGATAGGGATTTCATTTTCATTAAAAATAGTTACGCAGAGTAGTGCAGCGGGTGCGTGATGGGCCCATAACCCAGAGGTCCGGGGACCAAAACCTCGCTTTGCTAACGAGGTATTTTTGCTTCACTGCTATTCACATTTAATAAATATTGTAGAATGTTTTTAGAATGTCTGCTTTCATTTTGTTTGCATTTTCTAAATTTACATGAGGCATAGTGGCGCAGTTGAAGCGTGCTGGGCCCATAACCCAGAGGTCCGAGGATCGAAACCTCGCTCTGCTAACAAGTTTTTGGTATGACATGAGGTACCCGACTCGGAGTGACAAAGTAGACACTTTCTTGGTCAGTACCCGAGAGTTTGGTTGACCACAACCTCGGTCTGCTCAGGATAATTATTTCCTTGAAAGTGATTTCATTTTCATTACAAATAGTTACGCAGAGTGGTGCAGTGGGAGCATGATGGGCCCATAACCCAGAGGCCCGAGGACCGAAACCTCGCTCTGCTAAAGAGGTATTTTTGCTTCACTGTTATTCAAATTTAATAAATATTTTAGAATGTTTTTAGAATGTCTGCTTTTATTTTGTTTGTTGTTTTTCTAAATTTACATGAGGCATGGTGGCGCAGTGGAAGCTTGCTGGGCCTATAACCCAGAGTGCCGAGGATCAAAACCTCGTTCTGCTGCTAATAACTTGTTGGTATGACTTGAAGTACTCGACACAGAGTGACAAAGTAGACCCTTTCTTGGTCAGTAACCGAGAGTTCGGATGATCACAACCTCGGTCTGCTCAGAATAATTTTGTATTTGATAGGGATTTCATTTTCATTAAAAATAGTTACGCAGAGTAGTGCAGCGGGTGCGTGATGGGCCCATAACCCAGAGGTCCGAGGACCAAAACCTCGCTTTGCTAACGAGGTATTTTTGCTTCACTGCTATTCACATTTAATAAATATTGTAGAATGTTTTTAGAATGTCTGCTTTCATTTTGTTTTCATTTTCTAAATTTACATGAGGCATAGTGGCGCAGTTGAAGCGTGCTGGGCCCATAACCCAGAGGTCCGAGGATCGAAACCTCGCTCTGCTAACAAGTTTTTGGTATGACATGAGGTACTCGACTCGGAGTGACAAAGTAGACACTTTCTTGGTCAGTACCCGAGAGTTTGGTTGACCACAACCTCGGTCTGCTCAGGATAATTATTTCCTTGAAAGTGATTTCATTTTCATTACAAATAGTTACGCAGAGTGGTGCAGTGGGAGCATGATGGGCCCATAACCCAGAGGCCCGAGGACCGAAACCTCGCTCTGCTAAAGAGGTATTTTTGCTTCACTGTTATTCAAATTTAATAAATATTTTAGAATGTTTTTAGAATGTCTGCTTTTATTTTGTTTGTTGTTTTTCTAAATTTACATGAGGCATGTTGGCGCAGTGGAAGCTTGCTGGGCCTATAACCCAGAGTGCCGAGGATCAAAACCTCGTTCTGCTGCTAATAACTTTTTGGTCTGACTTGAAGTACTCGACTCAGAGTGACAAAGTAGACCCTTTCTTGGTCAGTAACCGAGAGTTCGGATGATCACAACCTCGGTCTGCTCAGGATAATTTTGTATTTGATAGGGATTTCATTTTCATTAAAAATAGTTACGCAGAGTAGTGCAGCGGGTGCGTGATGGGCCCATAACCCAGAGGTCCGAGGACCAAAACCTCGCTTTGCTAACGAGGTATTTTTGCTTCACTGCCTTTCACATTTAATAAATATTGTAGAATGTTTTTAGAATGTCTGCTTTCATTTTGTTTGCATTTTCTAAATTTACATGAGGCATAGTGGCGCAGTTGAAGCGTGCTGGGCCCATAACCCAGAGGTCCGAGGATTGAAACCTCGCTCTGCTAACAAGTTTTTGGTATGACATGAGGTACTCGACTCGGAGTGACAAAGTAGACACTTTCTTGGTCAGTACCCGAGAGTTTGGTTGACCACAACCTCGGTCTGCTCAGGATAATTGTTTCCTTGAAAGTGATTTCATTTTCATTACAAATAGTTACGCAGAGTGGTGCAGTGGGAGCATGATGGGCCCATAACCCAGAGGCCCGAGGACCGAAACCTCGCTCTGCTAAAGAGGTATTTTTGCTTCACTGTTATTCAAATTTAATAAATATTTTAGAATGTTTTTAGAATGTCTGCTTTTATTTTGTTTGTTGTTTTTCTAAATTTACATGAGGCATGTTGGCGCAGTGGAAGCTTGCTGGGCCTATAACCCAGAGGTCCGAGGATCGAAACCTCGTTCTGCTGCTAATAACTTTTTGGTCTGACTTGAAGTACTCGACTCCGAGTGACAAAGTAGACACTTTCTTGGTCAGTACCCGAGAGTTTGGTTGACCACAACTTCGGTCTGCTCAGGATAATTGTTTCCTTGAAAGTGATTTCATTTTCATTACAAATAGTTACGCAGAGTGGTGCAGTGGGAGCATGATGGGCCCATAACCCAGAGGCCCGAGGACCGAAACCTCGCTCTGCTAAAGAGGTATTTTTGCTTCACTGTTATTCAAATTTAATAAATATTTTAGAATGTTTTTAGAATGTCTGCTTTTATTTTGTTTGTTGTTTTTCTAAATTTACATGAGGCATGGTGGCGCAGTGGAAGCTTGCTGGGCCTATAACCCAGAGTGCCGAGGATCAAAACCTCGTTCTGCTGCTAATAACTTGTTGGTATGACTTGAAGTACTCGACTCAGAGTGACAAAGTAGACCCTTTCTTGGTCAGTAACCGAGAGTTCGGATGATCACAACCTCGGTCTGCTCAGAATAATTTTGTATTTGATAGGGATTTCATTTTCATTAAAAATAGTTACGCAGAGTAGTGCAGCGGGTGCGTGATGGGCCCATAACCCAGAGGTCCGAGGACCAAAACCTCGCTTTGCTAACGAGGTATTTTTGCTTCACTGCTATTCACATTTAATAAATATTGTAGAATGTTTTTAGAATGTCTGCTTTAATTTTGTTTGCATTTTCTAAATTTACATGAGGCATAGTGGCGCAGTTAAAGCGTGGTGGGCCCATAACCCAGAGGTCCGAGGATCGAAACCTCGCTCTGCTAACAAGTTTTTGGTATGACATGAGGTACTCGACTCGGAGTGACAAAGTAGACACTTTCTTGGTCAGTACCCGAGAGTTTGGTTGACCACAACCTCGGTCTGCTCAGGATAATTATTTCCTTGAAAGTGATTTTATTTTCATTACAAATAGTTACGCAGAGTGGTGCAGTGGGAGCATGATGGGCCCATAACCCAGAGGCCCGAGGACCGAAACCTCGCTCTGCTAAAGAGGTATTTTTGCTTCACTGTTATTCAAATTTAATAAATATTTTAGAATGTTTTTAGAATGTCTGCTTTTATTTTGTTTGTTGTTTTTCTAAATTTACATGAGGCATGGTGGCGCAGTGGAAGCTTGCTGGGCCTATAACCCAGAGTGCCGAGGATCAAAACCTCGTTCTGCTGCTAATAACTTGTTGGTATGACTTGAAGTACTCGACACAGAGTGACAAAGTAGACCCTTTCTTGGTCAGTAACCGAGAGTTCGAATGATCACAACCTCGGTCTGCTCAGAATAATTTTGTATTTGATAGGGATTTCATTTTCATTAAAAATAGTTACGCAGAGTAGTGCAGCGGGTGCGTGATGGGCCCATAACCCAGAGGTCCGAGGACCAAAACCTCGCTTTGCTAACGAGGTATTTTTGCTTCACTGCTATTCACATTTAATAAATATTGTAGAATGTTTTTAGAATGTCTGCTTTCATTTTGTTTGCATTTTCTAAATTTACATGAGGCATAGTGGCGCAGTTGAAGCGTGCTGGGCCCATAACCCAGAGGTCCGAGGATCGAAACCTCGCTCTGCTAACAAGTTTTTGGTATGACATGAGGTACTCGACTCGGAGTGACAAAGTAGACACTTTCTTGGTCAGTACCCGAGAGTTTGGTTGACCACAACCTCGGTCTGCTCAGGATAATTATTTCCTTGAAAGTGATTTCATTTTCATTAAAAATAGTTACGCAGAGTAGTGCAGCGGGTGCGTGATGGGCCCATAACCCAGAGGTCCGAGGACCAAAACCTCGCTTTGCTAACGAGGTATTTTTGCTTCACTGCTATTCACATTTAATAAATATTGTAGAATGTTTTTAGAATGTCTGCTTTCATTTTGTTTGCATTTTCTAAATTTACATGAGGCATAGTGGCGCAGTTAAAGCGTGGTGGGCCCATAACCCAGAGGTCCGAGGATCGAAACCTCGCTCTGCTAACAAGTTTTTGGTATGACATGAGGTACTCGACTCGGAGTGACAAAGTAGACACTTTCTTGGTCAGTACCCGAGAGTTTGGTTGACCACAACCTCGGTCTGCTCAGGATAATTATTTCCTTGAAAGTGATTTTATTTTCATTACAAATAGTTACGCAGAGTGGTGCAGTGGGAGCATGATGGGCCCATAACCCAGAGGCCCGAGGACCGAAACCTCGCTCTGCTAAAGAGGTATTTTTGCTTCACTGTTATTCAAATTTAATAAATATTTTAGAATGTTTTTAGAATGTCTGCTTTTATTTTGTTTGTTGTTTTTCTAAATTTACATGAGGCATGGTGGCGCAGTGGAAGCTTGCTGGGCCTATAACCCAGAGTGCCGAGGATCAAAACCTCGTTCTGCTGCTAATAACTTGTTGGTATGACTTGAAGTACTCGACACAGAGTGACAAAGTAGACCCTTTCTTGGTCAGTAACCGAGAGTTCGAATGATCACAACCTCGGTCTGCTCAGAATAATTTTGTATTTGATAGGGATTTCATTTTCATTAAAAATAGTTACGCAGAGTAGTGCAGCGGGTGCGTGATGGGCCCATAACCCAGAGGTCCGAGGACCAAAACCTCGCTTTGCTAACGAGGTATTTTTGCTTCACTGCTATTCACATTTAATAAATATTGTAGAATGTTTTTAGAATGTCTGCTTTCATTTTGTTTGCATTTTCTAAATTTACATGAGGCATAGTGGCGCAGTTGAAGCGTGCTGGGCCCATAACCCAGAGGTCCGAGGATCGAAACCTCGCTCTGCTAACAAGTTTTTGGTATGACATGAGGTACTCGACTCGGAGTGACAAAGTAGACACTTTCTTGGTCAGTACCCGAGAGTTTGGTTGACCACAACCTCGGTCTGCTCAGGATAATTATTTCCTTGAAAGTGATTTCATTTTCATTAAAAATAGTTACGCAGAGTAGTGCAGCGGGTGCGTGATGGGCCCATAACCCAGAGGTCCGGGGACCAAAACCTCGCTTTGCTAACGAGGTATTTTTGCTTCACTGCTATTCACATTTAATAAATATTGTAGAATGTTTTTAGAATGTCTGCTTTCATTTTGTTTGCATTTTCTAAATTTACATGAGGCATAGTGGCGCAGTTGAAGCGTGCTGGGCCCATAACCCAGAGGTCCGAGGATCGAAACCTCGCTCTGCTAACAAGTTTTTGGTATGACATGAGGTACCCGACTCGGAGTGACAAAGTAGACACTTTCTTGGTCAGTACCCGAGAGTTTGGTTGACCACAACCTCGGTCTGCTCAGGATAATTATTTCCTTGAAAGTGATTTCATTTTCATTACAAATAGTTACGCAGAGTGGTGCAGTGGGAGCATGATGGGCCCATAACCCAGAGGCCCGAGGACCGAAACCTCGCTCTGCTAAAGAGGTATTTTTGCTTCACTGTTATTCAAATTTAATAAATATTTTAGAATGTTTTTAGAATGTCTGCTTTTATTTTGTTTGTTGTTTTTCTAAATTTACATGAGGCATGGTGGCGCAGTGGAAGCTTGCTGGGCCTATAACCCAGAGTGCCGAGGATCAAAACCTCGTTCTGCTGCTAATAACTTTTTGGTCCGACTTGAAGTACTCGACTCAGAGTGACAAAGTAGACACTTTCTTGGTCAGTAACCGAGAGTTCGGATGATCACAACCTCGGTCTGCTCAGGATAATTTTGTATTTGATAGGGATTTCATTTTCATTAAAAATAGTTACGCAGAGTAGTGCAGCGGGAGCGTGATGGGCCCATAACCCAGAGGTCCGAGGACCAAAACCTCGCTTTGCTAACGAGGTATTTTTGCTTCACTGCTATTCACATTTAATAAATATTGTAGAATGTTTTTAGAATGTCTGCTTTCATTTTGTTTGCATTTTCTAAATTTACATGAGGCATAGTGGCGCAGTTGAAGCGTGCTGGGCCCATAACCCAGAGGTCCGAGGATCGAAACCTCGCTCTGCTAACAAGTTTTTGGTATGACATGAGGTACTCGACTCAGAGTGACAAAGTAGACCCTTTCTTGGTCAGTAACCGAGAGTTCGGATGATCACAACCTCGGTCTGCTCAGAATAATTTTGTATTTGATAGGGATTTCATTTTCATTAAAAATAGTTACGCAGAGTAGTGCAGCGGGTGCGTGATGGGCCCATAACCCAGAGGTCCGAGGACCAAAACCTCGCTTTGCTAACGAGGTATTTTTGCTTCACTGCTATTCACATTTAATAAATATTGTAGAATGTTTTTAGAATGTCTGCTTTCATTTTGTTTGCATTTTCTAAATTTACATGAGGCATAGTTGCGCAGTTGAAGCGTGCTGGGCCCATAACCCAGAGGTCCGAGGATCAAAACCTCGCTCTGCTAAAGAGGTATTTTTGCTTCACTGTTATTCAAATTTAATAAATATTTTAGAATGTTTTTAGAATGTCTGCTTTCATTTTGTGTGCATTTTCTAAATTTACATGAGGCATAGTGGCACAGTTGAAGCGTGCTGGGCCCATAACCCAGCGGTCCGAAGATCGAAACCTCGCTCTGCTAACAAGTTTTTGGTATGACATGAGGTACTCGACTCGGAGTGACAAAGTAGACACTTTCTTGGTCAGTACCCGAGAGTTTGGTTGACCACAACCTCGGTCTGCTCAGGATAATTATTTCCTTGAAAGTGATTTCATTTTCATTACAAATAGTTACGCAGAGTGGTGCAGTGGGAGCATGATGGGCCCATAACCCAGAGGCCCGAGGACCGAAACCTCGCTCTGCTAAAGAGGTATTTTTGCTTCACTGTTATTCAAATTTAATAAATATTTTAGAATGTTTTTAGAATGTCTGCTTTTATTTTGTTTGTTGTTTTTCTAAATTTACATGAGGCATGGTGGCGCAGTGGAAGCTTGCTGGGCCTATAACCCAGATAGCCGAGGATCAAAACCTCGTTCTGCTGCTAATAACTTTTTGGTCCGACTTGAAGTACTCGACTCAGAGTGACAAAGTAGACACTTTCTTGGTCAGTAACCGAGAGTTCGGATGATCACAACCTCGGTCTGCTCAGGATAATTTTGTATTTGATAGGGATTTCATTTTCATTAAAAATAGTTACGCAGAGTAGTGCAGCGGGAGCGTGATGGGCCCATAACCCAGAGGTCCGAGGACCAAAACCTCGCTTTGCTAACGAGGTATTTTTGCTTCACTGCTATTCACATTTAATAAATATTGTAGAATGTTTTTAGAATGTCTGCTTTCATTTTGTTTGCATTTTCTAAATTTACATGAGGCATAGTGGCGCAGTTGAAGCGTGCTGGGCCCATAACCCAAAGGTCCGAGGATCGAAACCTCGCTCTGCTAACAAGTTTTTGGTATGACATGAGGTACTCGACTCAGAGTGACAAAGTAGACCCTTTCTTGGTCAGTAACCGAGAGTTCGGATGATCACAACCTCGGTCTGCTCAGGATAATTTTGTATTTGATAGGGATTTCATTTTCATTAAAAATAGTTACGCAGAGTAGTGCAGCGGGTGCGTGATGGGCCCATAACCCAGAGGTCCGGGGACCAAAACCTCGCTTTGCTAACGAGGTATTTTTGCTTCACTGCTATTCACATTTAATAAATATTGTAGAATGTTTTTAGAATGTCTGCTTTCATTTTGTTTGCATTTTCTAAATTTACATGAGGCATAGTGGCGCAGTTGAAGCGTGCTGGGCCCATAACCCAGAGGTCCGAGGATCGAAACCTCGCTCTGCTAACAAGTTTTTGGTATGACATGAGGTACCCGACTCGGAGTGACAAAGTAGACACTTTCTTGGTCAGTACCCGAGAGTTTGGTTGACCACAACCTCGGTCTGCTCAGGATAATTATTTCCTTGAAAGTGATTTTATTTTCATTACAAATAGTTACGCAGAGTGGTGCAGTGGGAGCATGATGGGCCCATAACCCAGAGGCCCGAGGACCGAAACCTCGCTCTGCTAAAGAGGTATTTTTGCTTCACTGTTATTCAAATTTAATAAATATTTTAGAATGTTTTTAGAATGTCTGCTTTTATTTTGTTTGTTGTTTTTCTAAATTTACATGAGGCATGGTGGCGCAGTGGAAGCTTGCTGGGCCTATAACCCAGAGTGCCGAGGATCAAAACCTCGTTCTGCTGCTAATAACTTGTTGGTATGACTTGAAGTACTCGACACAGAGTGACAAAGTAGACCCTTTCTTGGTCAGTAACCGAGAGTTCGAATGATCACAACCTCGGTCTGCTCAGAATAATTTTGTATTTGATAGGGATTTCATTTTCATTAAAAATAGTTACGCAGAGTAGTGCAGCGGGAGCGTGATGGGCCCATAACCCAGAGGTCCGAGGACCAAAACCTCGCTTTGCTAACGAGGTATTTTTGCTTCACTGCTATTCACATTTAATAAATATTGTAGAATGTTTTTAGAATGTCTGCTTTCATTTTGTTTGCATTTTCTAAATTTACATGAGGCATAGTGGCGCAGTTGAAGCGTGCTGGGCCCATAACCCAGAGGTCCGAGGATCGAAACCTCGCTCTGCTAACAAGTTTTTGGTATGACATGAGGTACTCGACTCAGAGTGACAAAGTAGACTCTTTCTTGGTCAGTAACCGAGAGTTCGGATGATCACAACCTCGGTCTGCTCAGGATAATTTTGTATTTGATAGGGATTTCATTTTCATTAAAAATAGTTACGCAGAGTAGTGCAGCGGGTGCGTGATGGGCCCATAACCCAGAGGTCCGGGGACCAAAACCTCGCTTTGCTAACGAGGTATTTTTGCTTCACTGCTATTCACATTTAATAAATATTGTAGAATGTTTTTAGAATGTCTGCTTTCATTTTGTTTGCATTTTCTAAATTTACATGAGGCATAGTGGCGCAGTTGAAGCGTGCTGGGCCCATAACCCAGAGGTCCGAGGATCGAAACCTCGCTCTGCTAACAAGTTTTTGGTATGACATGAGGTACCCGACTCGGAGTGACAAAGTAGACACTTTCTTGGTCAGTACCCGAGAGTTTGGTTGACCACAACCTCGGTCTGCTCAGGATAATTATTTCCTTGAAAGTGATTTTATTTTCATTACAAATAGTTACGCAGAGTGGTGCAGTGGGAGCATGATGGGCCCATAACCCAGAGGCCCGAGGACCGAAACCTCGCTCTGCTAAAGAGGTATTTTTGCTTCACTGTTATTCAAATTTAATAAATATTTTAGAATGTTTTTAGAATGTCTGCTTTTATTTTGTTTGTTGTTTTTCTAAATTTACATGAGGCATGGTGGCGCAGTGGAAGCTTGCTGGGCCTATAACCCAGAGTGCCGAGGATCAAAACCTCGTTCTGCTGCTAATAACTTGTTGGTATGACTTGAAGTACTCGACACAGAGTGACAAAGTAGACCCTTTCTTGGTCAGTAACCGAGAGTTCGAATGATCACAACCTCGGTCTGCTCAGAATAATTTTGTATTTGATAGGGATTTCATTTTCATTAAAAATAGTTACGCAGAGTAGTGCAGCGGGTGCGTGATGGGCCCATAACCCAGAGGTCCGAGGACCAAAACCTCGCTTTGCGAACGAGGTATTTTTGCTTCACTGCTATTCACATTTAATAAATATTGTAGAATGTTTTTAGAATGTCTGCTTTCATTTTGTTTGCATTTTCTAAATTTACATGAGGCATAGTGACGCAGTTGAAGCGTGCTGGGCCCATAACCCAGAGGTCCGAGGATCGAAACCTCGCTCTGCTAACAAGTTTTTGGTATGACATGAGGTACTCGACTCAGAGTGACAAAGTAGACCCTTTCTTGGTCAGTAACCGAGAGTTCGGATGATCACAACCTCGGTCTGCTCAGGATAATTTTGTATTTGATAGGGATTTCATTTTCATTAAAAATAGTTACGCAGAGTAGTGCAGCGGGTGCGTGATGGGCCCATAACCCAGAGGTCCGGGGACCAAAACCTCGCTTTGCTAACGAGGTATTTTTGCTTCACTGCTATTCACATTTAATAAATATTGTAGAATGTTTTTAGAATGTCTGCTTTCATTTTGTTTGCATTTTCTAAATTTACATGAGGCATAGTGGCGCAGTTGAAGCGTGCTGGGCCCATAACCCAGAGGTCCGAGGATCGAAACCTCGCTCTGCTAACAAGTTTTTGGTATGACATGAGGTACCCGACTCGGAGTGACAAAGTAGACACTTTCTTGGTCAGTACCCGAGAGTTTGGTTGACCACAACCTCGGTCTGCTCAGGATAATTATTTCCTTGAAAGTGATTTTATTTTCATTACAAATAGTTACGCAGAGTGGTGCAGTGGGAGCATGATGGGCCCATAACCCAGAGGCCCGAGGACCGAAACCTCGCTCTGCTAAAGAGGTATTTTTGCTTCACTGTTATTCAAATTTAATAAATATTTTAGAATGTTTTTAGAATGTCTGCTTTTATTTTGTTTGTTGTTTTTCTAAATTTACATGAGGCATGGTGGCGCAGTGGAAGCTTGCTGGGCCTATAACCCAGAGTGCCGAGGATCAAAACCTCGTTCTGCTGCTAATAACTTGTTGGTATGACTTGAAGTACTCGACACAGAGTGACAAAGTAGACCCTTTCTTGGTCAGTAACCGAGAGTTCGAATGATCACAACCTCGGTCTGCTCAGAATAATTTTGTATTTGATAGGGATTTCATTTTCATTAAAAATAGTTACGCAGAGTAGTGCAGCAGGTGCGTGATGGGCCCATAACCCAGAGGTCCGAGGACCAAAACCTCGCTTTGCTAACGAGGTATTTTTGCTTCACTGCTATTCACATTTAATAAATATTGTAGAATGTTTTTAGAATGTCTGCTTTCATTTTGTTTGCATTTTCTAAATTTACATGAGGCATAGTGGCGCAGTTGAAGCGTGCTGGGCCCATAACCCAGAGGTCCGAGGATCGAAACCTCGCTCTGCTAACAAGTTTTTGGTATGACATGAGGTACCCGACTCGGAGTGACAAAGTAGACACTTTCTTGGTCAGTACCCGAGAGTTTGGTTGACCACAACCTCGGTCTGCTCAGGATAATTATTTCCTTGAAAGTGATTTTATTTTCATTACAAATAGTTACGCAGAGTGGTGCAGTGGGAGCATGATGGGCCCATAACCCAGAGGCCCGAGGACCGAAACCTCGCTCTGCTAAAGAGGTATTTTTGCTTCACTGTTATTCAAATTTAATAAATATTTTAGAATGTTTTTAGAATGTCTGCTTTTATTTTGTTTGTTGTTTTTCTAAATTTACATGAGGCATGGTGGCGCAGTGGAAGCTTGCTGGGCCTATAACCCAGAGTGCCGAGGATCAAAACCTCGTTCTGCTGCTAATAACTTGTTGGTATGACTTGAAGTACTCGACACAGAGTGACAAAGTAGACCCTTTCTTGGTCAGTAACCGAGAGTTCGAATGATCACAACCTCGGTCTGCTCAGAATAATTTTGTATTTGATAGGGATTTCATTTTCATTAAAAATAGTTACGCAGAGTAGTGCAGCGGGTGCGTGATGGGCCCATAACCCAGAGGTCCGAGGACCAAAACCTCGCTTTGCTAACGAGGTATTTTTGCTTCACTGCTATTCACATTTAATAAATATTGTAGAATGTTTTTAGAATGTCTGCTTTCATTTTGTTTGCATTTTCTAAATTTACATGAGGCATAGTGGCGCAGTTGAAGCGTGCTGGGCCCATAACCCAGAGGTCCGAGGATCGAAACCTCGCTCTGCTAACAAGTTTTTGGTATGACATGAGGTACCCGACTCGGAGTGACAAAGTAGACACTTTCTTGGTCAGTACCCGAGAGTTTGGTTGACCACAACCTCGGTCTGCTCAGGATAATTATTTCCTTGAAAGTGATTTCATTTTCATTACAAATAGTTACGCAGAGTGGTGCAGTGGGAGCATGATGGGCCCATTACCCAGAGGCCCGAGGACCGAAACCTCGCTCTGCTAAAGAGGTATTTTTGCTTCACTGTTATTCAAATTTAATAAATATTTTAGAATGTTTTTAGAATGTCTGCTTTTATTTTGTTTGTTGTTTTTCTAAATTTACATGAGGCATGGTGGCGCAGTGGAAGCTTGCTGGGCCTATAACCCAGAGTGCCGAGGATCAAAACCTCGTTCTGCTGCTAATAACTTTTTGGTCCGACTTGAAGTACTCGACTCAGAGTGACAAAGTAGACACTTTCTTGGTCAGTAACCGAGAGTTCGGATGATCACAACCTCGGTCTGCTCAGGATAATTTTGTATTTGATAGGGATTTCATTTTCATTAAAAATAGTTACGCAGAGTAGTGCAGCGGGAGCGTGATGGGCCCATAACCCAGAGGTCCGAGGACCAAAACCTCGCTTTGCTAACGAGGTATTTTTGCTTCACTGCTATTCACATTTAATAAATATTGTAGAATGTTTTTAGAATGTCTGCTTTCATTTTGTTTGCATTTTCTAAATTTACATGAGGCATAGTGGCGCAGTTGAAGCGTGCTGGGCCCATAACCCAGAGGTCCGAGGATCGAAACCTCGCTCTGCTAACAAGTTTTTGGTATGACATGAGGTACTCGACTCAGAGTGACAAAGTAGACCCTTTCTTGGTCAGTAACCGAGAGTTCGGATGATCACAACCTCGGTCTGCTCAGGATAATTTTGTATTTGATAGGGATTTCATTTTCATTAAAAATAGTTACGCAGAGTAGTGCAGCGGGTGCGTGATGGGCCCATAACCCAGAGGTCCGGGGACCAAAACCTCGCTTTGCTAACGAGGTATTTTTGCTTCACTGCTATTCACATTTAATAAATATTGTAGAATGTTTTTAGAATGTCTGCTTTCATTTTGTTTGCATTTTCTAAATTTACATGAGGCATAGTGGCGCAGTTGAAGCGTGCTGGGCCCATAACCCAGAGGTCCGAGGATCGAAACCTCGCTCTGCTAACAAGTTTTTGGTATGACATGAGGTACCCGACTCGGAGTGACAAAGTAGACACTTTCTTGGTCAGTACCCGAGAGTTTGGTTGACCACAACCTCGGTCTGCTCAGGATAATTATTTCCTTGAAAGTGATTTTATTTTCATTACAAATAGTTACGCAGAGTGGTGCAGTGGGAGCATGATGGGCCCATAACCCAGAGGCCCGAGGACCGAAACCTCGCTCTGCTAAAGAGGTATTTTTGCTTCACTGTTATTCAAATTTAATAAATATTTTAGAATGTTTTTAGAATGTCTGCTTTTATTTTGTTTGTTGTTTTTCTAAATTTACATGAGGCATGGTGGCGCAGTGGAAGCTTGCTGGGCCTATAACCCAGAGTGCCGAGGATCAAAACCTCGTTCTGCTGCTAATAACTTGTTGGTATGACTTGAAGTACTCGACACAGAGTGACAAAGTAGACCCTTTCTTGGTCAGTAACCGAGAGTTCGAATGATCACAACCTCGGTCTGCTCAGAATAATTTTGTATTTGATAGGGATTTCATTTTCATTAAAAATAGTTACGCAGAGTAGTGCAGCGGGTGCGTGATGGGCCCATAACCCAGAGGTCCGAGGACCAAAACCTCGCTTTGCTAACGAGGTATTTTTGCTTCACTGCTATTCACATTTAATAAATATTGTAGAATGTTTTTAGAATGTCTGCTTTCATTTTGTTTGCATTTTCTAAATTTACATGAGGCATAGTGGCGCAGTTGAAGCGTGCTGGGCCCATAACCCAGAGGTCCGAGGATCGAAACCTCGCTCTGCTAACAAGTTTTTGGTATGACATGAGGTACCCGACTCGGAGTGACAAAGTAGACACTTTCTTGGTCAGTACCCGAGAGTTTGGTTGACCACAACCTCGGTCTGCTCAGGATAATTATTTCCTTGAAAGTGATTTCATTTTCATTACAAATAGTTACGCAGAGTGGTGCAGTGGGAGCATGATGGGCCCATAACCCAGAGGCCCGAGGACCGAAACCTCGCTCTGCTAAAGAGGTATTTTTGCTTCACTGTTATTCAAATTTAATAAATATTTTAGAATGTTTTTAGAATGTCTGCTTTTATTTTGTTTGTTGATTTTCTAAATTTACATGAGGCATGGTGGCGCAGTGGAAGCTTGCTGGGCCTATAACCCAGAGTGCCGAGGATCAAAACCTCGTTCTGCTGCTAATAACTTTTTGGTCCGACTTGAAGTACTCGACTCAGAGTGACAAAGTAGACACTTTCTTGGTCAGTAACCGAGAGTTCGGATGATCACAACCTCGGTCTGCTCAGGATAATTTTGTATTTGATAGGGATTTCATTTTCATTAAAAATAGTTACGCAGAGTAGTGCAGCGGGAGCGTGATGGGCCCATAACCCAGAGGTCCGAGGACCAAAACCTCGCTTTGCTAACGAGGTATTTTTGCTTCACTGCTATTCACATTTAATAAATATTGTAGAATG
Source organism: Crossaster papposus (assembly GCA_037893245.1). NCBI lineage: Eukaryota > Metazoa > Echinodermata > Asteroidea > Velatida > Solasteridae > Crossaster > Crossaster papposus. Next base: position 198,234 of record JBAIAA010000815.1, on the reverse strand, counting down.
TTTTTAGAATGTCTGCTTTCATTTTGTTTGCATTTTCTAAATTTACATGAGGCATAGTGGCGCAGTTGAAGCGTGCTGGGCCCATAACCCAGAGGTCCGAGGATCGAAACCTCGCTCTGCTAACAAGTTTTTGGTATGACATGAGGTACTCGACTCAGAGTGACAAAGTAGACCCTTTCTTGGTCAGTAACCGAGAGTTCGGATGATCACAACCTCGGTCTGCTCAGGATAATTTTGTATTTGATAGGGATTTCATTTTCATTAAAAATAGTTACGCAGAGTAGTGCAGCGGGTGCGTGATGGGCCCATAACCCAGAGGTCCGGGGACCAAAACCTCGCTTTGCTAACGAGGTATTTTTGCTTCACTGCTATTCACATTTAATAAATATTGTAGAATGTTTTTAGAATGTCTGCTTTCATTTTGTTTGCATTTTCTAAATTTACATGAGGCATAGTGGCGCAGTTGAAGCGTGCTGGGCCCATAACCCAGAGGTCCGAGGATCGAAACCTCGCTCTGCTAACAAGTTTTTGGTATGACATGAGGTACCCGACTCGGAGTGACAAAGTAGACACTTTCTTGGTCAGTACCCGAGAGTTTGGTTGACCACAACCTCGGTCTGCTCAGGATAATTATTTCCTTGAAAGTGATTTCATTTTCATTACAAATAGTTACGCAGAGTGGTGCAGTGGGAGCATGATGGGCCCATAACCCAGAGGCCCGAGGACCGAAACCTCGCTCTGCTAAAGAGGTATTTTTGCTTCACTGTTATTCAAATTTAATAAATATTTTAGAATGTTTTTAGAATGTCTGCTTTTATTTTGTTTGTTGTTTTTCTAAATTTACATGAGGCATGGTGGCGCAGTGGAAGCTTGCTGGGCCTATAACCCAGAGTGCCGAGGATCAAAACCTCGTTCTGCTGCTAATAACTTGTTGGTATGACTTGAAGTACTCGACAGAGAGTGACAAAGTAGACCCTTTCTTGGTCAGTAACCGAGAGTTCGGATGATCACAACCTCGGTCTGCTCAGAATAATTTTGTATTTGATAGGGATTTCATTTTCATTAAAAATAGTTACGCAGAGTAGTGCAGCGGGTGCGTGATGGGCCCATAACCCAGAGGTCCGAGGACCAAAACCTCGCTTTGCTAACGAGGTATTTTTGCTTCACTGCTATTCACATTTAATAAATATTGTAGAATGTTTTTAGAATGTCTGCTTTCATTTTGTTTGCATTTTCTAAATTTACATGAGGCATAGTGGCGCAGTTGAAGCGTGCTGGGCCCATAACCCAGAGGTCCGAGGATCGAAACCTCGCTCTGCTAACAAGTTTTTGGTATGACATGAGGTACTCGACTCGGAGTGACAAAGTAGACCCTTTCTTGGTCAGTAACCGAGAGTTCGGATGATCACAACCTCGGTCTCCTCAGGATAATTTTGTATTTGATAGGGATTTCATTTTCATTAAAAATAGTTACGCAGAGTAGTGCAGCGGGTGCGTGATGGGCCCATAACCCAGAGGTCCGAGGACCAAAACCTCGCTTTGCTAACGAGGTATTTTTGCTTCACTGCTATTCACATTTAATAAATATTGTAGAATGTTTTTAGAATGTCTGCTTTCATTTTGTTTGCATTTTCTAAATTTACATGAGGCATAGTGGCGCAGTTGAAGCGTGCTGGGCCCATAACCCAGAGGTCCGAGGATCGAAACCTCGCTCTGCTAACAAGTTTTTGGTATGACATGAGGTACCCGACTCGGAGTGACAAAGTAGACACTTTCTTGGTCAGTACCCGAGAGTTTGGTTGACCACAACCTCGGTCTGCTCAGGATAATTATTTCCTTGAAAGTGATTTCATTTTCATTACAAATAGTTACGCAGAGTGGTGCAGTGGGAGCATGATGGGCCCATAACCCAGAGGCCCGAGGACCGAAACCTCGCTCTGCTAAAGAGGTATTTTTGCTTCACTGTTATTCAAATTTAATAAATATTTTAGAATGTTTTTAGAATGTCTGCTTTTATTTTGTTTGTTGTTTTTCTAAATTTACATGAGGCATGGTGGCGCAGTGGAAGCTTGCTGGGCCTATAACCCAGAGTGCCGAGGATCAAAACCTCGTTCTGCTGCTAATAACTTGTTGGTATGACTTGAAGTACTCGACACATAGTGACAAAGTAGACCCTTTCTTGGTCAGTAACCGAGAGTTCGAATGATCACAACCTCGGTCTGCTCAGAATAATTTTGTATTTGATAGGGATTTCATTTTCATTAAAAATAGTTACGCAGAGTAGTGCAGCGGGTGCGTGATGGGCCCATAACCCAGAGGTCCGAGGACCAAAACCTCGCTTTGCTAACGAGGTATTTTTGCTTCACTGCTATTCACATTTAATAAATATTGTAGAATGTTTTTAGAATGTCTGCTTTCATTTTGTTTGCATTTTCTAAATTTACATGAGGCATAGTGGCGCAGTTGAAGCGTGCTGGGCCCATAACCCAGAGGTCCGAGGATCGAAACCTCGCTCTGCTAACAAGTTTTTGGTATGACATGAGGTACCCGACTCGGAGTGACAAAGTAGACACTTTCTTGGTCAGTACCCGAGAGTTTGGTTGACCACAACCTCGGTCTGCTCAGGATAATTATTTCCTTGAAAGTGATTTCATTTTCATTACAAATAGTTACGCAGAGTGGTGCAGTGGGAGCATGATGGGCCCATAACCCAGAGGCCCGAGGACCGAAACCTCGCTCTGCTAAAGAGGTATTTTTGCTTCACTGTTATTCAAATTTAATAAATATTTTAGAATGTTTTTAGAATGTCTGCTTTTATTTTGTTTGTTGTTTTTATAAATTTACATGAGGCATGGTGGCGCAGTGGAAGCTTGCTGGGCCTATAACCCAGAGTGCCGAGGATCAAAACCTCGTTCTGCCGCTAATAACTTTTTGGTATGACTTGAAGTACTCGACTCAGAGTGACAAAGTAGACCCTTTCTTGGTCAGTAACCGAGAGTTCGGATGATCACAACCTCGGTCTGCTCAGGATAATTTTGTATTTGATAGGGATTTCATTTTCATTAAAAATAGTTACGCAGAGTAGTGCAGCGGGTGCGTGATGGGCCCATAACCCAGAGGTCCGGGGACCAAAACCTCGCTTTGCTAACGAGGTATTTTTGCTTCACTGCTATTAACATTTAACAAATATTGTAGAATGTTTTTAGAATGTCTGCTTTCATTTTGTTTGCATTTTCTAAATTTACATGAGGCATAGTGGCGCAGTTGAAGCGTGCTGGGCCCATAACCCAGAGGTCCGAGGATCGAAACCTCGCTCTGCTAACAAGTTTTTGGTATGACATGATGTACCCGACTCGGAGTGACAAAGTAGACACTTTCTTGGTCAGTACCCGAGAGTTTGGTTGACCACAACCTCGGTCTGCTCAGGATAATTATTTCCTTGAAAGTGATTTCATTTTCATTACAAATAGTTACGCAGAGTGGTGCAGTGGGAGCATGATGGGCCCATAACCCAGAGGCCCGAGGACCGAAACCTCGCTCTGCTAAAGAGGTATTTTTGCTTCACTGTTATTCAAATTTAATAAATATTTTAGAATGTTTTTAGAATGTCTGCTTTTATTTTGTTTGTTGTTTTTATAAATTTACATGAGGCATGGTGGCGCAGTGGAAGCTTGCTGGGCCTATAACCCAGAGTGCCGAGGATCAAAACCTCGTTCTGCTGCTAATAACTTGTTGGTATGACTTGAAGTACTCGACTCAGAGTGACAAAGTAGACCCTTTCTTGGTCAGTAACCGAGAGTTCGGATGATCACAACCTCGGTCTGCTCAGAATAATTTTGTATTTGATAGGGATTTCATTTTCATTTAAAATAGTTACGCAGAGTAGTGCAGCGGGTGCGTGATGGGCCCATAACCCAGAGGTCCGAGGACCAAAACCTCGCTTTGCTAACGAGGTATTTTTGCTTCACTGCTATTCACATTTAATAAATATTGTAGAATGTTTTTAGAATGTCTGCTTTCATTTTGTTTGCATTTTCTAAATTTACATGAGGCATAGTGGCGCAGTTGAAGCGTGCTGGGCCCATAACCCAGAGGTCCGAGGATCGAAACCTCGCTCTGCTAACAAGTTTTTGGTATGACATGAGGTACCCGACTCGGAGTGACAAAGTAGACACTTTCTTGGTCAGTACCCGAGAGTTTGGTTGACCACAACCTCGGTCTGCTCAGGATAATTATTTCCTTGAAAGTGATTTCATTTTCATTACAAATAGTTACGCAGAGTGGTGCAGTGGGAGCATGATGGGCCCATAACCCAGAGGCCCGAGGACAGAAACCTCGCTCTGCTAAAGAGGTATTTTTGCTTCACTGTTATTCAAATTTAATAAATATTTTAGAATGTTTTTAGAATGTCTGCTTTTATTTTGTTTGTTGTTTTTCTAAATTTACATGAGGCATGTTGGCGCAGTGGAAGCTTGCTGGGCCTATAACCCAGAGTGCCGAGGATCAAAACCTCGTTCTGCTGCTAATAACTTTTTGGTCTGACTTGAAGTACTCGACTCAGAGTGACAAAGTAGACCCTTTCTTGGTCAGTAACCGAGAGTTCGGATGATCACAACCTCGGTCTGCTCAGGATAATTTTGTATTTGATAGGGATTTCATTTTCATTAAAAATAGTTACGCAGAGTAGTGCAGCGGGTGGCGAAATTTTTTTCCCCACTATGGGAAAGGGTAAATGGGCGTTTCTTCACCCCTCGCGTCATGATTATTCAGTAGTTTCAACAATAATACTAAAATATATTGTTATTGCTCAGTCAACTAGTTACACGTAGGCCAGAGGTACATTAAAGCACTTTGAAAAACGGCTTCTGTCGACCTCTCCCAGTAGCCAAGTAGATAATGGGTTAGGTTATAGATCGTAAGATTGGGGTTCGAGTTCTCATGGGTTCGATGGTGCTCATTTTTCATTGACTATTTTTGGATTGTAAGTTTATTGTGGGATGAGTTTAATTTGAGGGGAAGCAAGGTTCTAAGAACCTAAGTATCTTCCATTCAGTGGGGTCTAGACACGCCCAGTTATGATAATTGGCCTTTACCATGCTGGGAAAAAAAATCACGCGGGTGCGTGATGGGCCCATAACCCAGAGGTCCGGGGACCAAAACCTCGCTTTGCTAACGAGGTATTTTTGCTTCACTGCTATTCACATTTAATAAATATTGTAGAATGTTTTTAGAATGTCTGCTTTCATTTTGTTTGCATTTTCTAAATTTACATGAGGCATAGTGGCGCAGTTGAAGCGTGCTGGGCCCATAACCCAGAGGTCCGAGGATCGAAACCTCGCTCTGCTAACAAGTTTTTGGTATGACATGAGGTACCCGACTCGGAGTGACAAAGTAGACACTTTCTTGGTCAGTACCCGAGAGTTTGGTTGACCACAACCTCGGTCTGCTCAGGATAATTATTTCCTTGAAAGTGATTTCATTTTCATTACAAATAGTTACGTAGAGTGGTGCAGTGGGAGCATGATGGGCCCATAACCCAGAGGCCCGAGGACCGAAACCTCGCTCTGCTAAAGAGGTATTTTTGCTTCACTGTTATTCAAATTTAATAAATATTTTAGAATGTTTTTAGAATGTCTGCTTTTATTTTGTTTGTTGTTTTTCTAAATTTACATGAGGCATGGTGGCGCAGTGGAAGCTTGCTGGGCCTATAACCCAGAGTGCCGAGGATCAAAACCTCGTTCTGCTGCTAATAACTTGTTGGTATGACTTGAAGTACTCGACACATAGTGACAAAGTAGACCCTTTCTTGGTCAGTAACCGAGAGTTCGAATGATCACAACCTCGGTCTGCTCAGAATAATTTTGTATTTGATAGGGATTTCATTTTCATTAAAAATAGTTACGCAGAGTAGTGCAGCGGGTGCGTGATGGGCCCATAACCCAGAGGTCCGAGGACCAAAACCTCGCTTTGCTAACGAGGTATTTTTGCTTCACTGCTATTCACATTTAATAAATATTGTAGAATGTTTTTAGAATGTCTGCTTTCATTTTGTTTGCATTTTCTAAATTTACATGAGGCATAGTGGCGCAGTTGAAGCGTGCTGGGCCCATAACCCAGAGGTCCGAGGATCGAAACCTCGCTCTGCTAACAAGTTTTTGGTATGACATGAGGTACTCGACTCAGAGTGACAAAGTAGACCCTTTCTTGGTCAGTAACCGAGAGTTCGGATGATCACAACCTCGGTCTGCTCAGGATAATTTTGTATTTGATAGGGATTTCATTTTCATTAAAAATAGTTACGCAGAGTAGTGCAGCGGGTGCGTGATGGGCCCATAACCCAGAGGTCCGGGGACCAAAACCTCGCTTTGCTAACGAGGTATTTTTGCTTCACTGCTATTCACATTTAATAAATATTGTAGAATGTTTTTAGAATGTCTGCTTTCATTTTGTTTGCATTTTCTAAATTTACATGAGGCATAGTGGCGCAGTTGAAGCGTGCTGGGCCCATAACCCAGAGGTCCGAGGATCGAAACCTCGCTCTGCTAACAAGTTTTTGGTATGACATGAGGTACCCGACTCGGAGTGACAAAGTAGACACTTTCTTGGTCAGTACCCGAGAGTTTGGTTGACCACAACCTCGGTCTGCTCAGGATAATTATTTCCTTGAAAGTGATTTCATTTTCATTACAAATAGTTACGCAGAGTGGTGCAGTGGGAGCATGATGGGCCCATAACCCAGAGGCCCGAGGACAGAAACCTCGCTCTGCTAAAGAGGTATTTTTGCTTCACTGTTATTCAAATTTAATAAATATTTTAGAATGTTTTTAGAATGTCTGCTTTTATTTTGTTTGTTGTTTTTCTAAATTTACATGAGGCATGTTGGCGCAGTGGAAGCTTGCTGGGCCTATAACCCAGAGTGCCGAGGATCAAAACCTCGTTCTGCTGCTAATAACTTTTTGGTCTGACTTGAAGTACTCGACTCAGAGTGACAAAGTAGACCCTTTCTTGGTCAGTAACCGAGAGTTCGGATGATCACAACCTCGGTCTGCTCAGGATATTTTTGTATTTGATAGGGATTTCATTTTCATTAAAAATAGTTACGCAGAGTAGTGCAGCGGGTGGCGAAATTTTTTTCCCCACTATGGGAAAGGGTAAATGGGCGTTTCTTCACCCCTCGCGTCATGATTATTCAGTAGTTTCAACAATAATACTAAAATATATTGTTATTGCTCAGTCAACTAGTTACACGTAGGCCAGAGGTACATTAAAGCACTTTGAAAAACGGCTTCTGTCGACCTCTCCCAGTAGCCAAGTAGATAATGGGTTAGGTTATAGATCGTAAGATTGGGGTTCGAGTTCTCATGGGTTCGATGGTGCTCATTTTTCATTGACTATTTTTGGATTGTAAGTTTATTGTGGGATGAGTTTAATTTGAGGGGAAGCAAGGTTCTAAGAACCTAAGTATCTTCCATTCAGTGGGGTCTAGACACGCCCAGTTATGATAATTGGCCTTTACCATGCTGGGAAAAAAAATCACGCGGGTGCGTGATGGGCCCATAACCCAGAGGTCCGGGGACCAAAACCTCGCTTTGCTAACGAGGTATTTTTGCTTCACTGCTATTCACATTTAATAAATATTGTAGAATGTTTTTAGAATGTCTGCTTTCATTTTGTTTGCATTTTCTAAATTTACATGAGGCATAGTGGCGCAGTTGAAGCGTGCTGGGCCCATAACCCAGAGGTCCGAGGATCGAAACCTCGCTCTGCTAACAAGTTTTTGGTATGACATGAGGTACCCGACTCGGAGTGACAAAGTAGACACTTTCTTGGTCAGTACCCGAGAGTTTGGTTGACCACAACTTCGGTCTGCTCAGGATAATTGTTTCCTTGAAAGTGATTTCATTTTCATTACAAATAGTTACGCAGAGTGGTGCAGTGGGAGCATGATGGGCCCATAACCCAGAGGCCCGAGGACCGAAACCTCGCTCTGCTAAAGAGGTATTTTTGCTTCACTGTTATTCAAATTTAATAAATATTTTAGAATGTTTTTAGAATGTCTGCTTTTATTTTGTTTGTTGTTTTTCTAAATTTACATGAGGCATGGTGGCGCAGTGGAAGCTTGCTGGGCCTATAACCCAGAGTGCCGAGGATCAAAACCTCGTTCTGCTGCTAATAACTTGTTGGTATGACTTGAAGTACTCGACTCAGAGTGACAAAGTAGACCCTTTCTTGGTCAGTAACCGAGAGTTCGGATGATCACAACCTCGGTCTGCTCAGAATAATTTTGTATTTGATAGGGATTTCATTTTCATTAAAAATAGTTACGCAGAGTAGTGCAGCGGGTGCGTGATGGGCCCATAACCCAGAGGTCCGAGGACCAAAACCTCGCTTTGCTAACGAGGTATTTTTGCTTCACTGCTATTCACATTTAATAAATATTGTAGAATGTTTTTAGAATGTCTGCTTTCATTTTGTTTGCATTTTCTAAATTTACATGAGGCATAGTGGCGCAGTTAAAGCGTGGTGGGCCCATAACCCAGAGGTCCGAGGATCGAAACCTCGCTCTGCTAACAAGTTTTTGGTATGACATGAGGTACTCGACTCGGAGTGACAAAGTAGACACTTTCTTGGTCAGTACCCGAGAGTTTGGTTGACCACAACCTCGGTCTGCTCAGGATAATTATTTCCTTGAAAGTGATTTCATTTTCATTACAAATAGTTACGCAGAGTGGTGCAGTGGGAGCATGATGGGCCCATAACCCAGAGGCCCGAGGACCGAAACCTCGCTCTGCTAAAGAGGTATTTTTGCTTCACTGTTATTCAAATTTAATAAATATTTTAGAATGTTTTTAGAATGTCTGCTTTTATTTTGTTTGTTGTTTTTCTAAATTTACATGAGGCATGGTGGCGCAGTGGAAGCTTGCTGGGCCTATAACCCAGAGTGCCGAGGATCAAAACCTCGTTCTGCTGCTAATAACTTTTTGGTCCGACTTGAAGTACTCGACTCAGAGTGACAAAGTAGACACTTTCTTGGTCAGTAACCGAGAGTTCGGATGATCACAACCTCGGTCTGCTCAGGATAATTTTGTATTTGATAGGGATTTCATTTTCATTAAAAATAGTTACGCAGAGTAGTGCAGCGGGAGCGTGATGGGCCCATAACCCAGAGGTCCGAGGACCAAAACCTCGCTTTGCTAACGAGGTATTTTTGCTTCACTGCTATTCACATTTAATAAATATTGTAGAATGTTTTTAGAATGTCTGCTTTCATTTTGTTTGCATTTTCTAAATTTACATGAGGCATAGTGGCGCAGTTGAAGCGTGCTGGGCCCATAACCCAGAGGTCCGAGGATCGAAACCTCGCTCTGCTAACAAGTTTTTGGTATGACATGAGGTACTCGACTCAGAGTGACAAAGTAGACCCTTTCTTGGTCAGTAACCGAGAGTTCGGATGATCACAACCTCGGTCTGCTCAGGATAATTTTGTATTTGATAGGGATTTCATTTTCATTAAAAATAGTTACGCAGAGTAGTGCAGCGGGTGCGTGATGGGCCCATAACCCAGAGGTCCGAGGACCAAAACCTCGCTTTGCTAACGAGGTATTTTTGCTTCACTGCTATTCACATTTAATAAATATTGTAGAATGTTTTTAGAATGTCTGCTTTCATTTTGTTTTCATTTTCTAAATTTACATGAGGCATAGTGGCGCAGTTGAAGCGTGCTGGGCCCATAACCCAGAGGTCCGAGGATCGAAACCTCGCTCTGCTAACAAGTTTTTGGTATGACATGAGGTACTCGACTCGGAGTGACAAAGTAGACACTTTCTTGGTCAGTACCCGAGAGTTTGGTTGACCACAACCTCGGTCTGCTCAGGATAATTATTTCCTTGAAAGTGATTTCATTTTCATTACAAATAGTTACGCAGAGTGGTGCAGTGGGAGCATGATGGGCCCATAACCCAGAGGCCCGAGGACCGAAACCTCGCTCTGCTAAAGAGGTATTTTTGCTTCACTGTTATTCAAATTTAATAAATATTTTAGAATGTTTTTAGAATGTCTGCTTTTATTTTGTTTGTTGTTTTTCTAAATTTACATGAGGCATGGTGGCGCAGTGGAAGCTTGCTGGGCCTATAACCCAGAGTGCCGAGGATCAAAACCTCGTTCTGCTGCTAATAACTTTTTGGTCCGACTTGAAGTACTCGACTCAGAGTGACAAAGTAGACACTTTCTTGGTCAGTAACCGAGAGTTCGGATGATCACAACCTCGGTCTGCTCAGGATAATTTTGTATTTGATAGGAATTTCATTTTCATTAAAAATAGTTACGCAGAGTAGTGCAGCGGGAGCGTGATGGGCCCATAACCCAGAGGTCCGAGGACCAAAACCTCGCTTTGCTAACGAGGTATTGTTGCTTCACTGCTATTCACATTTAATAAATATTGTAGAATGTTTTTAGAATGTCTGCTTTCATTTTGTTTGCATTTTCTAAATTTACATGAGGCATAGTGGCGCAGTTGAAGCGTGCTGGGCCCATAACCCAGAGGTCCGAGGATCGAAACCTCGCTCTGCTAACAAGTTTTTGGTATGACATGAGGTACTCGACTCAGAGTGACAAAGTAGACCCTTTCTTGGTCAGTAACCGAGAGTTCGGATGATCACAACCTCGGTCTGCTCAGGATAATTTTGTATTTGATAGGGATTTCATTTTCATTAAAAATAGTTACGCAGAGTAGTGCAGCGGGTGCGTGATGGGCCCATAACCCAGAGGTCCGGGGACCAAAACCTCGCTTTGCTAACGAGGTATTTTTGCTTCACTGCTATTCACATTTAATAAATATTGTAGAATGTTTTTAGAATGTCTGCTTTCATTTTGTTTGCATTTTCTAAATTTACATGAGGCATAGTGGCGCAGTTGAAGCGTGCTGGGCCCATAACCCAGAGGTCCGAGGATCGAAACCTCGCTCTGCTAACAAGTTTTTGGTATGACATGAGGTACCCGACTCGGAGTGACAAAGTAGACACTTTCTTGGTCAGTACCTGAGAGTTTGGTTGACCACAACTTCGGTCTGCTCAGGATAATTGTTTCCTTGAAAGTGATTTCATTTTCATTACAAATAGTTACGCAGAGTGGTGCAGTGGGAGCATGATGGGCCCATAACCCAGAGGCCCGAGGACCGAAACCTCGCTCTGCTAAAGAGGTATTTTTGCTTCACTGTTATTCAAATTTAATAAATATTTTAGAATGTTTTTAGAATGTCTGCTTTTATTTTGTTTGTTGTTTTTCTAAATTTACATGAGGCATGGTGGCGCAGTGGAAGCTTGCTGGGCCTATAACCCAGAGTGCCGAGGATCAAAACCTCGTTCTGCTGCTAATAACTTGTTGGTATGACTTGAAGTACTCGACTCAGAGTGACAAAGTAGACCCTTTCTTGGTCAGTAACCGAGAGTTCGGATGATCACAACCTCGGTCTGCTCAGAATAATTTTGTATTTGATAGGGATTTCATTTTCATTAAAAATAGTTACGCAGAGTAGTGCAGCGGGAGCGTGATGGGCCCATAACCCAGAGGTCCGAGGACCAAAACCTCGCTTTGCTAACGAGGTATTTTTGCTTCACTGCTATTCACATTTAATAAATATTGTAGAATGTTTTTAGAATGTCTGCTTTCATTTTGTTTGCATTTTCTAAATTTACATGAGGCATAGTGGCGCAGTTGAAGCGTGCTGGGCCCATAACCCAGAGGTCCGAGGATCGAAACCTCGCTCTGCTAAAGAGGTATTTTTGCTTCACTGTTATTCAAATTTAATAAATATTTTAGAATGTTTTTAGAATGTCTGCTTTCATTTTGTTTGCATTTTCTAAATTTACATGAGGCATAGTGGCGCAGTTGAAGCGTGCTGGGCCCATAACCCAGCGGTCCGAAGATCGAAACCTCGCTCTGCTAACATGTTTTTGGTATGACATGAGGTACTCGACTCGGAGTGACAAAGTAGACACTTTCTTGGTCATTACCCGAGAGTTTGGTTGATCACAACCTCGGTCTGCTCAGGATAATTTTGTATTTGATAGGGATTTCATTTTCATTAAAAATAGTTACGCAGAGTAGTGCAGCGGGTGCGTGATGGGCCCATAACCCAGAGGTCCGGGGACCAAAACCTCGCTTTGCTAACGAGGTATTTTTGCTTCACTGCTATTCACATTTAATAAATATTGTAGAATGTTTTTAGAATGTCTGCTTTCATTTTGTTTGCATTTTCTAAATTTACATGAGGCATAGTGGCGCAGTTGAAGCGTGCTGGGCCCATAACCCAGAGGTCCGAGGATCGAAACCTCGCTCTGCTAACAAGTTTTTGGTATGACATGAGGTACCCGACTCGGAGTGACAAAGTAGACACTTTCTTGGTCAGTACCCGAGAGTTTGGTTGACCACAACCTCGGTCTGCTCAGGATAATTATTTCCTTGAAAGTGATTTCATTTTCATTACAAATAGTTACGCAGAGTGGTGCAGTGGGAGCATGATGGGCCCATAACCCAGAGGCCCGAGGACCGAAACCTCGCTCTGCTAAAGAGGTATTTTTGCTTCACTGTTATTCAAATTTAATAAATATTTTAGAATGTTTTTAGAATGTCTGCTTTTATTTTGTTTGTTGTTTTTATAAATTTACATGAGGCATGGTGGCGCAGTGGAAGCTTGCTGGGCCTATAACCCAGAGTGCCGAGGATCAAAACCTCGTTCTGCTGCTAATAACTTGTTGGTATGACTTGAAGTACTCGACTCAGAGTGACAAAGTAGACCCTTTCTTGGTCAGTAACCGAGAGTTCGGATGATCACAACCTCGGTCTGCTCAGAATAATTTTGTATTTGATAGGGATTTCATTTTCATTAAAAATAGTTACGCAGAGTAGTGCAGCGGGTGCGTGATGGGCCCATAACCCAGAGGTCCGAGGACCAAAACCTCGCTTTGCTAACGAGGTATTTTTGCTTCACTGCTATTCACATTTAATAAATATTGTAGAATGTTTTTAGAATGTCTGCTTTAATTTTGTTTGCATTTTCTAAATTTACATGAGGCATAGTGGCGCAGTTAAAGCGTGGTGGGCCCATAACCCAGAGGTCCGAGGATCGAAACCTCGCTCTGCTAACAAGTTTTTGGTATGACATGAGGTACTCGACTCGGAGTGACAAAGTAGACACTTTCTTGGTCAGTACCCGAGAGTTTGGTTGACCACAACCTCGGTCTGCTCAGGATAATTATTTCCTTGAAAGTGATTTCATTTTCATTACAAATAGTTACGCAGAGTGGTGCAGTGGGAGCATGATGGGCCCATAACCCAGAGGCCCGAGGACCGAAACCTCGCTCTGCTAAAGAGGTATTTTTGCTTCACTGTTATTCAAATTTAATAAATATTTTAGAATGTTTTTAGAATGTCTGCTTTTATTTTGTTTGTTGTTTTTCTAAATTTACATGAGGCATGGTGGCGCAGTGGAAGCTTGCTGGGCCTATAACCCAGAGTGCCGAGGATCAAAACCTCGTTCTGCTGCTAATAACTTTTTGGTCCGACTTGAAGTACTCGACTCAGAGTGACAAAGTAGACACTTTCTTGGTCAGTAACCGAGAGTTCGGATGATCACAACCTCGGTCTGCTCAGGATAATTTTGTATTTGATAGGGATTTCATTTTCATTAAAAATAGTTACGCAGAGTAGTGCAGCGGGAGCGTGATGGGCCCATAACCCAGAGGTCCGAGGACCAAAACCTCGCTTTGCTAACGAGGTATTTTTGCTTCACTGCTATTCACATTTAATAAATATTGTAGAATGTTTTTAGAATGTCTGCTTTCATTTTGTTTGCATTTTCTAAATTTACATGAGGCATAGTGGCGCAGTTGAAGCGTGCTGGGCCCATAACCCAGAGGTCCGAGGATCGAAACCTCGCTCTGCTAACAAGTTTTTGGTATGACATGAGGTACTCGACTCAGAGTGACAAAGTAGACCCTTTCTTGGTCAGTAACCGAGAGTTCGGATGATCACAACCTCGGTCTGCTCAGGATAATTTTGTATTTGATAGGGATTTCATTTTCATTAAAAATAGTTACGCAGAGTAGTGCAGCGGGTGCGTGATGGGCCCATAACCCAGAGGTCCGAGGACCAAAACCTCGCTTTGCTAACGAGGTATTTTTGCTTCACTGCTATTCACATTTAATAAATATTGTAGAATGTTTTTAGAATGTCTGCTTTCATTTTGTTTGCATTTTCTAAATTTACATGAGGCATAGTGGCGCAGTTGAAGCGTGCTGGGCCCATAACCCAGAGGTCCGAGGATCGAAACCTCGCTCTGCTAACAAGTTTTTGGTATGACATGAGGTACTCGACTCGGAGTGACAAAGTAGACACTTTCTTGGTCAGTACCCGAGAGTTTGGTTGACCACAACCTCGGTCTGCTCAGGATAATTGTTTCCTTGAAAGTGATTTCATTTTCATTACAAATAGTTACGCAGAGTGGTGCAGTGGGAGCATGATGGGCCCATAACCCAGAGGCCCGAGGACCGAAACCTCGCTCTGCTAAAGAGGTATTTTTGCTTCACTGTTATTCAAATTTAATAAATATTTTAGAATGTTTTTAGAATGTCTGCTTTTATTTTGTTTGTTGTTTTTCTAAATTTACATGAGGCATGTTGGCGCAGTGGAAGCTTGTTGGGCCTATAACCCAGAGGTCCGAGGATCGAAACCTCGTTCTGCTGCTAATAACTTTTTGGTCTGACTTGAAGTACTCGACTCCGAGTGACAAAGTAGACACTTTCTTGGTCAGTACCCGAGAGTTTGGTTGACCACAACTTCGGTCTGCTCAGGATAATTGTTTCCTTGAAAGTGATTTCATTTTCATTACAAATAGTTACGCAGAGTGGTGCAGTGGGAGCATGATGGGCCCATAACCCAGAGGCCCGAGGACCGAAACCTCGCTCTGCTAAAGAGGTATTTTTGCTTCACTGTTATTCAAATTTAATAAATATTTTAGAATGTTTTTAGAATGTCTGCTTTTATTTTGTTTGTTGTTTTTCTAAATTTACATGAGGCATGGTGGCGCAGTTGAAGCTTGCTGGGCCTATAACCCAGAGTGCCGAGGATCAAAACCTCGTTCTGCTGCTAATAACTTGTTGGTATGACTTGAAGTACTCGACTCAGAGTGACAAAGTAGACCCTTTCTTGGTCAGTAACCGAGAGTTCGGATGATCACAACCTCGGTCTGCTCAGAATAATTTTGTATTTGATAGGGATTTCATTTTCATTAAAAATAGTTACGCAGAGTAGTGCAGCGGGTGCGTGATGGGCCCATAACCCAGAGGTCCGAGGACCAAAACCTCGCTTTGCTAACGAGGTATTTTTGCTTCACTGCTATTCACATTTAATAAATATTGTAGAATGTTTTTAGAATGTCTGCTTTCATTTTGTTTGCATTTTCTAAATTTACATGAGGCATAGTGGCGCAGTTAAAGCGTGGTGGGCCCATAACCCAGAGGTCCGAGGATCGAAACCTCGCTCTGCTAACAAGTTTTTGGTATGACATGAGGTACTCGACTCGGAGTGACAAAGTAGACACTTTCTTGGTCAGTACCCGAGAGTTTGGTTGACCACAACCTCGGTCTGCTCAGGATAATTATTTCCTTGAAAGTGATTTCATTTTCATTACAAATAGTTACGCAGAGTGGTGCAGTGGGAGCATGATGGGCCCATAACCCAGAGGCCCGAGGACCGAAACCTCGCTCTGCTAAAGAGGTATTTTTGCTTCACTGTTATTCAAATTTAATAAATATTTTAGAATGTTTTTAGAATGTCTGCTTTAATTTTGTTTGTTGTTTTTCTAAATTTACATGAGGCATGGTGGCGCAGTGGAAGCTTGCTGGGCCTATAACCCAGAGTGCCGAGGATCAAAACCTCGTTCTGCTGCTAATAACTTTTTGGTCCGACTTGAAGTACTCGACTCAGAGTGACAAAGTAGACACTTTCTTGGTCAGTAACCGAGAGTTCGGATGATCACAACCTCGGTCTGCTCAGGATAATTTTGTATTTGATAGGGATTTCATTTTCATTAAAAATAGTTACGCAGAGTAGTGCAGCGGGAGCGTGATGGGCCCATAACCCAGAGGTCCGAGGACCAAAACCTCGCTTTGCTAACGAGGTATTTTTGCTTCACTGCTATTCACATTTAATAAATATTGTAGAATGTTTTTAGAATGTCTGCTTTCATTTTGTTTGCATTTTCTAAATTTACATGAGGCATAGTGGCGCAGTTGAAGCGTGCTGGGCCCATAACCCAGAGGTCCGAGGATCGAAACCTCGCTCTGCTAACAAGTTTTTGGTATGACATGAGGTACTCGACTCAGAGTGACAAAGTAGACCCTTTCTTGGTCAGTAACCGAGAGTTCGGATGATCACAACCTCGGTCTGCTCAGGATAATTTTGTATTTGATAGGGATTTCATTTTCATTAAAAATAGTTACGCAGAGTAGTGCAGCGGGTGCGTGATGGGCCCATAACCCAGAGGTCCGAGGACCAAAACCTCGCTTTGCTAACGAGGTATTTTTGCTTCACTGCTATTCACATTTAATAAATATTGTAGAATGTTTTTAGAATGTCTGCTTTCATTTTGTTTGCATTTTCTAAATTTACATGAGGCATAGTGGCGCAGTTGAAGCGTGGTGGGCCCATAACCCAGAGGTCCGAGGATCGAAACCTCGCTCTGCTAACAAGTTTTTGGTATGACATGAGGTACTCGACTCGGAGTGACAAAGTAGACACTTTCTTGGTCAGTACCCGAGAGTTTGGTTGACCACAACCTCGGTCTGCTCAGGATAATTATTTCCTTGAAAGTGATTTCATTTTCATTACAAATAGTTACGCAGAGTGGTGCAGTGGGAGCATGATGGGCCCATAACCCAGAGGCCCGAGGACCGAAACCTCGCTCTGCTAAAGAGGTATTTTTGCTTCACTGTTATTCAAATTTAATAAATATTTTAGAATGTTTTTAGAATGTCTGCTTTTATTTTGTTTGTTGTTTTTCTAAATTTACATGAGGCATGTTGGCGCAGTGGAAGCTTGCTGGGCCTATAACCCAGAGTGCCGAGGATCAAAACCTCGTTCTGCTGCTAATAACTTTTTGGTCCGACTTGAAGTACTCGACTCAGAGTGACAAAGTAGACCCTTTCTTGGTCAGTAACCGAGAGTTCGGATGATCACAACCTCGGTCTGCTCAGGATAATTTTGTATTTGATAGGGATTTCATTTTCATTAAAAATAGTTACGCAGAGTAGTGCAGCGGGTGCGTGATGGGCCCATAACCCAGAGGTCCGAGGACCAAAACCTCGCTTTGCTAACGAGGTATTTTGGCTTCACTGCTATTCACATTTAATAAATATTGTAGAATGTTTTTAGAATGTCTGCTTTCATTTTGTTTGCATTTTCTAAATTTACATGAGGCATAGTGGCGCAGTTGAAGCGTGCTGGGCCCATAACCCAGAGGTCCGAGGATCGAAACCTCGCTCTGCTAACAAGTTTTTGGTATGACATGAGGTACTCGACTCGGAGTGACAAAGTAGACACTTTCTTGGTCAGTACCCGAGAGTTTGGTTGACCACAACCTCGGTCTGCTCAGGATAATTGTTTCCTTGAAAGTGATTTCATTTTCATTACAAATAGTTACGCAGAGTGGTGCAGTGGGAGCATGATGGGCCCATAACCCAGAGGCCCGAGGACCGAAACCTCGCTCTGCTAAAGAGGTATTTTTGCTTCACTGTTATTCAAATTTAATAAATATTTTAGAATGTTTTTAGAATGTCTGCTTTTATTTTGTTTGTTGTTTTTCTAAATTTACATGAGGCATGGTGGCGCAGTGGAAGCTTGCTGGGCCTATAACCCAGAGTGCCGAGGATCAAAACCTCGTTCTGCTGCTAATAACTTTTTGGTCCGACTTGAAGTACTCGACTCAGAGTGACAAAGTAGACACTTTCTTGGTCAGTAACCGAGAGTTCGGATGATCACAACCTCGGTCTGCTCAGGATAATTTTGTATTTGATAGGGATTTCATTTTCATTAAAAATAGTTACGCAGAGTAGTGCAGCGGGAGCGTGATGGGCCCATAACCCAGAGGTCCGAGGACCAAAACCTCGCTTTGCTAACGAGGTATTTTTGCTTCACTGCTATTCACATTTAATAAATATTGTAGAATGTTTTTAGAATGTCTGCTTTCATTTTGTTTGCATTTTCTAAATTTACATGAGGCATAGTGGCGCAGTTGAAGCGTGCTGGGCCCATAACCCAGAGGTCCGAGGATCAAAACCTCGCTCTGCTAACAAGTTTTTGGTATGACATGAGGTACTCGACTCGGAGTGACAAAGTAGACACTTTCTTGGTCAGTACCCGAGAGTTTGGTTGACCACAACCTCGGTCTGCTCAGGATAATTGTTTCCTTGAAAGTGATTTCATTTTCATTACAAATAGTTACGCAGAGTGGTGCAGTGGGAGCATGATGGGCCCATAACCCAGAGGCCCGAGGACCGAAACCTCGCTCTGCTAAAGAGGTATTTTTGCTTCACTGTTATTCAAATTTAATAAATATTTTAGAATGTTTTTAGAATGTCTGCTTTTATTTTGTTTGTTGTTTTTCTAAATTTACATGAGGCATGGTGGCGCAGTGGAAGCTTGCTGGGCCTATAACCCAGAGTGCCGAGGATCAAAACCTCGTTCTGCTGCTAATAACTTTTTGGTCCGACTTGAAGTACTCGACTCAGAGTGACAAAGTAGACACTTTCTTGGTCAGTAACCGAGAGTTCGGATGATCACAACCTCGGTCTGCTCAGGATAATTTTGTATTTGATAGGGATTTCATTTTCATTAAAAATAGTTACGCAGAGTAGTGCAGCGGGTGCGTGATGGGCCCATAACCCAGAGGTCCGAGGACCAAAACCTCGCTTTGCTAACGAGGTATTTTTGCTTCACTGCTATTAACATTTAACAAATATTGTAGAATGTTTTTAGAATGTCTGCTTTCATTTTGTTTGCATTTTCTAAATTTACATGAGGCATAGTGGCGCAGTTGAAGCGTGCTGGGCCCATAACCCAGAGGTCCGAGGATCGAAACCTCGCTCTGCTAACAAGTTTTTGGTATGACATGAGGTACCCGACTCGGAGTGACAAAGTAGACACTTTCTTGGTCAGTACCCGAGAGTTTGGTAGACCACAACCTCGGTCTGCTCAGGATAATTATTTCCTTGAAAGTGATTTCATTTTCATTACAAATAGTTACGCAGAGTGGTGCAGTGGGAGCATGATGGGCCCATAACCCAGAGGCCCGAGGACCGAAACCTCGCTCTGCTAAAGAGGTATTTTTGCTTCACTGTTATTCAAATTTAATAAATATTTTAGAATGTTTTTAGAATGTCTGCTTTTATTTTGTTTGTTGTTTTTCTAAATTTACATGAGGCATGGTGGCGCAGTGGAAGCTTGCTGGGCCTATAACCCAGAGTGCCGAGGATCAAAACCTCGTTCTGCTGCTAATAACTTGTTGGTATGACTTGAAGTACTCGACACAGAGTGACAAAGTAGACCCTTTCTTGGTCAGTAACCGAGAGTTCGGATGATCACAACCTCGGTCTGCTCAGAATAATTTTGTATTTGATAGGGATTTCATTTTCATTAAAAATAGTTACGCAGAGTAGTGCAGCGGGTGCGTGATGGGCCCATAACCCAGAGGTCCGAGGACCAAAACCTCGCTTTGCTAACGAGGTATTTTTGCTTCACTGCTATTCACATTTAATAAATATTGTAGAATGTTTTTAGAATGTCTGCTTTCATTTTGTTTTCATTTTCTAAATTTACATGAGGCATAGTGGCGCAGTTGAAGCGTGCTGGGCCCATAACCCAGAGGTCCGAGGATCGAAACCTCGCTCTGCTAACAAGTTTTTGGTATGACATGAGGTACTCGACTCGGAGTGACAAAGTAGACACTTTCTTGGTCAGTACCCGAGAGTTTGGTTGACCACAACCTCGGTCTGCTCAGGATAATTATTTCCTTGAAAGTGATTTCATTTTCATTACAAATAGTTACGCAGAGTGGTGCAGTGGGAGCATGATGGGCCCATAACCCAGAGGCCCGAGGACCGAAACCTCGCTCTGCTAAAGAGGTATTTTTGCTTCACTGTTATTCAAATTTAATAAATATTTTAGAATGTTTTTAGAATGTCTGCTTTTATTTTGTTTGTTGTTTTTCTAAATTTACATGAGGCATGTTGGCGCAGTGGAAGCTTGCTGGGCCTATAACCCAGAGTGCCGAGGATCAAAACCTCGTTCTGCTGCTAATAACTTTTTGGTCTGACTTGAAGTACTCGACTCAGAGTGACAAAGTAGACCCTTTCTTGGTCAGTAACCGAGAGTTCGGATGATCACAACCTCGGTCTGCTCAGGATAATTTTGTATTTGATAGGGATTTCATTTTCATTAAAAATAGTTACGCAGAGTAGTGCAGCGGGTGCGTGATGGGCCCATAACCCAGAGGTCCGAGGACCAAAACCTCGCTTTGCTAACGAGGTATTTTTGCTTCACTGCTATTCACATTTAATAAATATTGTAGAATGTTTTTAGAATGTCTGCTTTCATTTTGTTTGCATTTTCTAAATTTACATGAGGCATAGTGGCGCAGTTGAAGCGTGCTGGGCCCATAACCCAGAGGTCCGAGGATTGAAACCTCGCTCTGCTAACAAGTTTTTGGTATGACATGAGGTACTCGACTCGGAGTGACAAAGTAGACACTTTCTTGGTCAGTACCCGAGAGTTTGGTTGACCACAACCTCGGTCTGCTCAGGATAATTGTTTCCTTGAAAGTGATTTCATTTTCATTACAAATAGTTACGCAGAGTGGTGCAGTGGGAGCATGATGGGCCCATAACCCAGAGGCCCGAGGACCGAAACCTCGCTCTGCTAAAGAGGTATTTTTGCTTCACTGTTATTCAAATTTAATAAATATTTTAGAATGTTTTTAGAATGTCTGCTTTTATTTTGTTTGTTGTTTTTCTAAATTTACATGAGGCATGTTGGCGCAGTGGAAGCTTGCTGGGCCTATAACCCAGAGGTCCGAGGATCGAAACCTCGTTCTGCTGCTAATAACTTTTTGGTCTGACTTGAAGTACTCGACTCCGAGTGACAAAGTAGACACTTTCTTGGTCAGTACCCGAGAGTTTGGTTGACCACAACTTCGGTCTGCTCAGGATAATTGTTTCCTTGAAAGTGATTTCATTTTCATTACAAATAGTTACGCAGAGTGGTGCAGTGGGAGCATGATGGGCCCATAACCCAGAGGCCCGAGGACCGAAACCTCGCTCTGCTAAAGAGGTATTTTTGCTTCACTGTTATTCAAATTTAATAAATATTTTAGAATGTTTTTAGAATGTCTGCTTTTATTTTGTTTGTTGTTTTTCTAAATTTACATGAGGCATGGTGGCGCAGTGGAAGCTTGCTGGGCCTATAACCCAGAGTGCCGAGGATCAAAACCTCGTTCTGCTGCTAATAACTTGTTGGTATGACTTGAAGTACTCGACTCAGAGTGACAAAGTAGACCCTTTCTTGGTCAGTAACCGAGAGTTCGGATGATCACAACCTCGGTCTGCTCAGAATAATTTTGTATTTGATAGGGATTTCATTTTCATTAAAAATAGTTACGCAGAGTAGTGCAGCGGGTGCGTGATGGGCCCATAACCCAGAGGTCCGAGGACCAAAACCTCGCTTTGCTAACGAGGTATTTTTGCTTCACTGCTATTCACATTTAATAAATATTGTAGAATGTTTTTAGAATGTCTGCTTTAATTTTGTTTGCATTTTCTAAATTTACATGAGGCATAGTGGCGCAGTTAAAGCGTGGTGGGCCCATAACCCAGAGGTCCGAGGATCGAAACCTCGCTCTGCTAACAAGTTTTTGGTATGACATGAGGTACTCGACTCGGAGTGACAAAGTAGACACTTTCTTGGTCAGTACCCGAGAGTTTGGTTGACCACAACCTCGGTCTGCTCAGGATAATTATTTCCTTGAAAGTGATTTCATTTTCATTACAAATAGTTACGCAGAGTGGTGCAGTGGGAGCATGATGGGCCCATAACCCAGAGGCCCGAGGACCGAAACCTCGCTCTGCTAAAGAGGTATTTTTGCTTCACTGTTATTCAAATTTAATAAATATTTTAGAATGTTTTTAGAATGTCTGCTTTTATTTTGTTTGTTGTTTTTCTAAATTTACATGAGGCATGGTGGCGCAGTGGAAGCTTGCTGGGCCTATAACCCAGAGTGCCGAGGATCAAAACCTCGTTCTGCTGCTAATAACTTTTTGGTCCGACTTGAAGTACTCGACTCAGAGTGACAAAGTAGACACTTTCTTGGTCAGTAACCGAGAGTTCGGATGATCACAACCTCGGACTGCTCAGGATAATTTTGTATTTGATAGGGATTTCATTTTCATTAAAAATAGTTACGCAGAGTAGTGCAGCGGGAGCGTGATGGGCCCATAACCCAGAGGTCCGAGGACCAAAACCTCGCTTTGCTAACGAGGTATTTTTGCTTCACTGCTATTCACATTTAATAAATATTGTAGAATGTTTTTAGAATGTCTGCTTTTATTTTGTTTGCATTTTCTAAATTTACATGAGGCATAGTGGCGCAGTTGAAGCGTGCTGGGCCCATAACCCAGAGGTCCGAGGATCGAAACCTCGCTCTGCTAACAAGTTTTTGGTATGACATGAGGTACTCGACTCAGAGTGACAAAGTAGACCCTTTCTTGGTCAGTAACCGAGAGTTCGGATGATCACAACCTCGGTCTGCTCAGGATAATTTTGTATTTGATAGGGATTTCATTTTCATTAAAAATAGTTACGCAGAGTAGTGCAGCGGGTGCGTGATGGGCCCATAACCCAGAGGTCCGAGGACCAAAACCTCGCTTTGCTAACGAGGTATTTTTGCTTCACTGCTATTCACATTTAATAAATATTGTAGAATGTTTTTAGAATGTCTGCTTTCATTTTGTTTTCATTTTCTAAATTTACATGAGGCATAGTGGCGCAGTTGAAGCGTGCTGGGCCCATAACCCAGAGGTCCGAGGATCGAAACCTCGCTCTGCTAACAAGTTTTTGGTATGACATGAGGTACTCGACTCGGAGTGACAAAGTAGACACTTTCTTGGTCAGTACCCGAGAGTTTGGTTGACCACAACCTCGGTCTGCTCAGGATAATTATTTCCTTGAAAGTGATTTCATTTTCATTACAAATAGTTACGCAGAGTGGTGCAGTGGGAGCATGATGGGCCCATAACCCAGAGGCCCGAGGACCGAAACCTCGCTCTGCTAAAGAGGTATTTTTGCTTCACTGTTATTCAAATTTAATAAATATTTTAGAATGTTTTTAGAATGTCTGCTTTTATTTTGTTTGTTGTTTTTCTAAATTTACATGAGGCATGTTGGCGCAGTGGAAGCTTGCTGGGCCTATAACCCAGAGTGCCGAGGATCAAAACCTCGTTCTGCTGCTAATAACTTTTTGGTCTGACTTGAAGTACTCGACTCAGAGTGACAAAGTAGACCCTTTCTTGGTCAGTAACCGAGAGTTCGGATGATCACAACCTCGGTCTGCTCAGGATAATTTTGTATTTGATAGGGATTTCATTTTCATTAAAAATAGTTACGCAGAGTAGTGCAGCGGGTGCGTGATGGGCCCATAACCCAGAGGTCCGAGGACCAAAACCTCGCTTTGCTAACGAGGTATTTTTGCTTCACTGCTATTCACATTTAATAAATATTGTAGAATGTTTTTAGAATGTCTGCTTTCATTTTGTTTGCATTTTCTAAATTTACATGAGGCATAGTGGCGCAGTTGAAGCGTGCTGGGCCCATAACCCAGAGGTCCGAGGATCGAAACCTCGCTCTGCTAACAAGTTTTTGGTATGACATGAGGTACTCGACTCGGAGTGACAAAGTAGACACTTTCTTGGTCAGTACCCGAGAGTTTGGTTGACCACAACCTCGGTCTGCTCAGGATAATTGTTTCCTTGAAAGTGATTTCATTTTCATTACAAATAGTTACGCAGAGTGGTGCAGTGGGAGCATGATGGGCCCATAACCCAGAGGCCCGAGGACCGAAACCTCGCTCTGCTAAAGAGGTATTTTTGCTTCACTGTTATTCAAATTTAATAAATATTTTAGAATGTTTTTAGAATGTCTGCTTTTATTTTGTTTGTTGTTTTTCTAAATTTACATGAGGCATGTTGGCGCAGTGGAAGCTTGTTGGGCCTATAACCCAGAGGTCCGAGGATCGAAACCTCGTTCTGCTGCTAATAACTTTTTGGTCTGACTTGAAGTACTCGACTCCGAGTGACAAAGTAGACACTTTCTTGGTCAGTACCCGAGAGTTTGGTTGACCACAACTTCGGTCTGCTCAGGATAATTGTTTCCTTGAAAGTGATTTCATTTTCATTACAAATAGTTACGCAGAGTGGTGCAGTGGGAGCATGATGGGCCCATAACCCAGAGGCCCGAGGACCGAAACCTCGCTCTGCTAAAGAGGTATTTTTGCTTCACTGTTATTCAAATTTAATAAATATTTTAGAATGTTTTTAGAATGTCTGCTTTTATTTTGTTTGTTGTTTTTCTAAATTTACATGAGGCATGGTGGCGCAGTTGAAGCTTGCTGGGCCTATAACCCAGAGTGCCGAGGATCAAAACCTCGTTCTGCTGCTAATAACTTGTTGGTATGACTTGAAGTACTCGACTCAGAGTGACAAAGTAGACCGTTTCTTGGTCAGTAACCGAGAGTTCGGATGATCACAACCTCGGTCTGCTCAGAATAATTTTGTATTTGATAGGGATTTCATTTTCATTAAAAATAGTTACGCAGAGTAGTGCAGCGGGTGCGTGATGGGCCCATAACCCAGAGGTCCGAGGACCAAAACCTCGCTTTGCTAACGAGGTATTTTTGCTTCACTGCTATTCACATTTAATAAATATTGTAGAATGTTTTTAGAATGTCTGCTTTCATTTTGTTTGCATTTTCTAAATTTACATGAGGCATAGTGGCGCAGTTAAAGCGTGGTGGGCCCATAACCCAGAGGTCCGAGGATCGAAACCTCGCTCTGCTAACAAGTTTTTGGTATGACATGAGGTACTCGACTCGGAGTGACAAAGTAGACACTTTCTTGGTCAGTACCCGAGAGTTTGGTTGACCACAACCTCGGTCTGCTCAGGATAATTATTTCCTTGAAAGTGATTTCATTTTCATTACAAATAGTTACGCAGAGTGGTGCAGTGGGAGCATGATGGGCCCATAACCCAGAGGCCCGAGGACCGAAACCTCGCTCTGCTAAAGAGGTATTTTTGCTTCACTGTTATTCAAATTTAATAAATATTTTAGAATGTTTTTAGAATGTCTGCTTTTATTTTGTTTGTTGTTTTTCTAAATTTACATGAGGCATGGTGGCGCAGTGGAAGCTTGCTGGGCCTATAACCCAGAGTGCCGAGGATCAAAACCTCGTTCTGCTGCTAATAACTTTTTGGTCCGACTTGAAGTACTCGACTCAGAGTGACAAAGTAGACACTTTCTTGGTCAGTAACCGAGAGTTCGGATGATCACAACCTCGGTCTGCTCAGGATAATTTTGTATTTGATAGGGATTTCATTTTCATTAAAAATAGTTACGCAGAGTAGTGCAGCGGGAGCGTGATGGGCCCATAACCCAGAGGTCCGAGGACCAAAACCTCGCTTTGCTAACGAGGTATTTTTGCTTCACTGCTATTCACATTTAATAAATATTGTAGAATGTTTTTAGAATGTCTGCTTTCATTTTGTTTGCATTTTCTAAATTTACATGAGGCATAGTGGCGCAGTTGAAGCGTGCTGGGCCCATAACCCAGAGGTCCGAGGATCGAAACCTCGCTCTGCTAACAAGTTTTTGGTATGACATGAGGTACTCGACTCAGAGTGACAAAGTAGACACTTTCTTGGTCAGTACCCGAGAGTTTGGTTGACCACAACCTCGGTCTGCTCAGGATAATTATTTCCTTGAAAGTGATTTCATTTTCATTACAAATAGTTACGCAGAGTGGTGCAGTGGGAGCATGATGGGCCCATAACCCAGAGGCCCGAGGACCGAAACCTCGCTCTGCTAAAGAGGTATTTTTGCTTCACTGTTATTCAAATTTAATAAATATTTTAGAATGTTTTTAGAATGTCTGCTTTTATTTTGTTTGTTGTTTTTCTAAATTTACATGAGGCATGGTGGCGCAGTGGAAGCTTGCTGGGCCTATAACCCAGAGTGCCGAGGATCAAAACCTCGTTCTGCTGCTAATAACTTTTTGGTCTGACTTGAAGTACTCGACTCAGAGTGACAAAGTAGACCCTTTCTTGGTCAGTAACCGAGAGTTCGGATGATCACAACCTCGGTCTGCTCAGAATAATTTTGTATTTGATAGGAATTTCATTTTCATTAAAAATAGTTACGCAGAGTAGTGCAGCGGGTGCGTGATGGGCCCATAACCCAGAGGTCCGAGGACCAAAACCTCGCTTTGCTAACGAGGTATTTTTGCTTCACTGCTATTCACATTTAATAAATATTGTAGAATGTTTTTAGAATGTCTGCTTTCATTTTGTTTGCATTTTCTAAATTTACATGAGGCATAGTGGCGCAGTTGAAGCGTGCTGGGCCCATAACCCAGAGGTCCGAGGATCGAAACCTCGCTCTGCTAAAGAGGTATTTTTGCTTCACTGTTATTCAAATTTAATAAATATTTTAGAATGTTTTTAGAATGTCTGCTTTCATTTTGTTTGCATTTTCTAAGTTTACATGAGGCATAGTGGCGCAGTTGAAGCGTGCTGGGCCCATAACCCAGCGGTCCGAAGATCGAAACCTCGCTCTGCTAACAAGTTTTTGGTATGACATGAGGTACTCGACTCGGAGTGACAAAGTAGACACTTTCTTGGTCATTACCCGAGAGTTTGGTTGACCACAACCTCGGTCTGCTCAGGATAATTATTTCCTTGAAAGTGATTTCATTTTCATTACAAATAGTTACGCAGAGTGGTGCAGTGGGAGCATGATGGGCCCATAACCCAGAGGCCCGAGGACCGAAACCTCGCTCTGCTAAAGAGGTATTTTTGCTTCACTGTTATTCAAATTTAATAAATATTTTAGAATGTTTTTAGAATGTCTGCTTTTATTTTGTTTGTTGTTTTTCTAAATTTACATGAGGCATGGTGGCGCAGTGGAAGCTTGCTGGGCCTATAACCCAGATAGCCGAGGATCAAAACCTCGTTCTGCTGCTAATAACTTTTTGGTCTGACTTGAAGTACTCGACTCAGAGTGACAAAGTAGACACTTTCTTGGTCAGTAACCGAGAGTTCGGATGATCACAACCTCGGTCTGCTCAGGATAATTTTGTATTTGATAGGGATTTCATTTTCATTAAAAATAGTTACGCAGAGTAGTGCAGCGGGTGCGTGATGGGCCCATAACCCAGAGGTCCGGGGACCAAAACCTCGCTTTGCTAACGAGGTATTTTTGCTTCACTGCTATTCACATTTAATAAATATTGTAGAATGTTTTTAGAATGTCTGCTTTCATTTTGTTTGCATTTTCTAAATTTACATGAGGCATAGTGGCGCAGTTGAAGCGTGCTGGGCCCATAACCCAGAGGTCCGAGGATCGAAACCTCGCTCTGCTAACAAGTTTTTGGTATGACATGAGGTACCCGACTCGGAGTGACAAAGTAGACACTTTCTTGGTCAGTACCCGAGAGTTTGGTTGACCACAACCTCGGTCTGCTCAGGATAATTATTTCCTTGAAAGTGATTTCATTTTCATTACAAATAGTTACGCAGAGTGGTGCAGTGGGAGCATGATGGGCCCATAACCCAGAGGCCCGAGGACCGAAACCTCGCTCTGCTAAAGAGGTATTTTTGCTTCACTGTTATTCAAATTTAATAAATATTTTAGAATGTTTTTAGAATGTCTGCTTTTATTTTGTTTGTTGTTTTTCTAAATTTACATGAGGCATGGTGGCGCAGTGGAAGCTTGCTGGGCCTATAACCCAGAGTGCCGAGGATCAAAACCTCGTTCTGCTGCTAATAACTTTTTGGTCCGACTTGAAGTACTCGACTCAGAGTGACAAAGTAGACACTTTCTTGGTCAGTAACCGAGAGTTCGGATGATCACAACCTCGGTCTGCTCAGGATAATTTTGTATTTGATAGGGATTTCATTTTCATTAAAAATAGTTACGCAGAGTAGTGCAGCGGGAGCGTGATGGGCCCATAACCCAGAGGTCCGAGGACCAAAACCTCGCTTTGCTAACGAGGTATTTTTGCTTCACTGCTATTCACATTTAATAAATATTGTAGAATGTTTTTAGAATGTCTGCTTTCATTTTGTTTGCATTTTCTAAATTTACATGAGGCATAGTGGCGCAGTTGAAGCGTGCTGGGCCCATAACCCAGAGGTCCGAGGATCGAAACCTCGCTCTGCTAACAAGTTTTTGGTATGACATGAGGTACTCGACTCAGAGTGACAAAGTAGACCCTTTCTTGGTCAGTAACCGAGAGTTCGGATGATCACAACCTCGGTCTGCTCGGGATAATTTTGTATTTGATAGGGATTTCATTTTCATTAAAAATAGTTACGCAGAGTAGTGCAGCGGGTGCGTGATGGGCCCATAACCCAGAGGTCCGGGGACCAAAACCTCGCTTTGCTAACGAGGTAATTTTGCTTCACTGCTATTCACATTTAATAAATATTGTAGAATGTTTTTAGAATGTCTGCTTTCATTTTGTTTGCATTTTCTAAATTTACATGAGGCATAGTGGCGCAGTTGAAGCGTGCTGGGCCCATAACCCAGAGGTCCGAGGATCGAAACCTCGCTCTGCTAAAGAGGTATTTTTGCTTCACTGTTATTCAAATTTAATAAATATTTTAGAATGTTTTTAGAATGTCTGCTTTCATTTTGTGTGCATTTTCTAAATTTACATGAGGCATAGTGGCGCAGTTGAAGCGTGCTGGGCCCATAACCCAGCGGTCCGAAGATCGAAACCTCGCTCTGCTAACAAGTTTTTGGTATGACATGAGGTACTCGACTCGGAGTGACAAAGTAGACACTTTCTTGGTCAGTACCCGAGAGTTTGGTTGACCACAACCTCGGTCTGCTCAGGATAATTATTTCCTTGAAAGTGATTTCATTTTCATTACAAATAGTTACGCAGAGTGGTGCAGTGGGAGCATGATGGGCCCATAACCCAGAGGCCCGAGGACCGAAACCTCGCTCTGCTAAAGAGGTATTTTTGCTTCACTGTTATTCAAATTTAATAAATATTTTAGAATGTTTTTAGAATGTCTGCTTTTATTTTGTTTGTTGTTTTTCTAAATTTACATGAGGCATGGTGGCGCAGTGGAAGCTTGCTGGGCCTATAACCCAGATAGCCGAGGATCAAAACCTCGTTCTGCTGCTAATAACTTTTTGGTCCGACTTGAAGTACTCGACTCAGAGTGACAAAGTAGACACTTTCTTGGTCAGTAACCGAGAGTTCGGATGATCACAACCTCGGTCTGCTCAGGATAATTTTGTATTTGATAGGGATTTCATTTTCATTAAAAATAGTTACGCAGAGTAGTGCAGCGGGAGCGTGATGGGCCCATAACCCAGAGGTCCGAGGACCAAAACCTCGCTTTGCTAACGAGGTATTTTTGCTTCACTGCTATTCACATTTAATAAATATTGTAGAATGTTTTTAGAATGTCTGCTTTCATTTTGTTTGCATTTTCTAAATTTACATGAGGCATAGTGGCGCAGTTGAAGCGTGCTGGGCCCATAACCCAGAGGTCCGAGGATCGAAACCTCGCTCTGCTAACAAGTTTTTGGTATGACATGAGGTACTCGACTCAGAGTGACAAAGTAGACCCTTTCTTGGTCAGTAACCGAGAGTTCGGATGATCACAACCTCGGTCTGCTCAGGATAATTTTGTATTTGATAGGGATTTCATTTTCATTAAAAATAGTTACGCAGAGTAGTGCAGCGGGTGGCGAAATTTTTTTCCCCACTATGGGAAAGGGTAAATGGGCGTTTCTTCACCCCTCGCGTCATGATTATTCAGTAGTTTCAACAATAATACTAAAATATATTGTTATTGCTCAGTCAACTAGTTACACGTAGGCCAGAGGTACATTAAAGCACTTTGAAAAACGGCTTCTGTCGACCTCTCCCAGTAGCCAAGTAGATAATGGGTTAGGTTATAAATAGTAAGATTGGGGTTCGAGTTCTCATGGGTTCGATGGTGCTCATTTTTCATTGACTATTTTTGGATTGTAAGTTTATTGTGGGATGAGTTTAATTTGAGGGGAAGCAAGGTTCTAAGAACCTAAGTATCTTCCATTCAGTGGGGTCTAGACACGCCCAGTTATGATAATTGGCCTTTACCATGCTGGGAAAAAAAATCACGCGGGTGCGTGATGGGCCCATAACCCAGAGGTCCGGGGACCAAAACCTCGCTTTGCTAACGAGGTATTTTTGCTTCACTGCTATTCACATTTAATAAATATTGTAGAATGTTTTTAGAATGTCTGCTTTCATTTTGTTTGCATTTTCTAAATTTACATGAGGCATAGTGGCGCAGTTGAAGCGTGCTGGGCCCATAACCCAGAGGTCCGAGGATCGAAACCTCGCTCTGCTAAAGAGGTATTTTTGCTTCACTGTTATTCAAATTTAATAAATATTTTAGAATGTTTTTAGAATGTCTGCTTTCATTTTGTGTGCATTTTCTAAATTTACATGAGGCATAGTGGCGCAGTGGAAGCTTGCTGGGCCTATAACCCAGAGTGCCGAGGATCAAAACCTCGTTCTGCTGCTAATAACTTGTTGGTATGACTTGAAGTACTCGACACAGAGTGACAAAGTAGACCCTTTCTTGGTCAGTAACCGAGAGTTCGAATGATCACAACCTCGGTCTGCTCAGAATAATTTTGTATTTGATAGGGATTTCATTTTCATTAAAAATAGTTACGCAGAGTAGTGCAGCGGGTGCGTGATGGGCCCATAACCCAGAGGTCCGAGGACCAAAACCTCGCTTTGCTAACGAGGTATTTTTGCTTCACTGCTATTCACATTTAATAAATATTGTAGAATGTTTTTAGAATGTCTGCTTTCATTTTGTTTGCATTTTCTAAATTTACATGAGGCATAGTGGCGCAGTTGAAGCGTGCTGGGCCCATAACCCAGAGGTCCGAGGATCGAAACCTCGCTCTGCTAACAAGTTTTTGGTATGACATGAGGTACTCGACTCGGAGTGACAAAGTAGACACTTTCTTGGTCAGTACCCGAGAGTTTGGTTGACCACAACCTCGGTCTGCTCAGGATAATTATTTCCTTGAAAGTGATTTCATTTTCATTAAAAATAGTTACGCAGAGTAGTGCAGCGGGTGCGTGATGGGCCCATAACCCAGAGGTCCGGGGACCAAAACCTCGCTTTGCTAACGAGGTATTTTTGCTTCACTGCTATTCACATTTAATAAATATTGTAGAATGTTTTTAGAATGTCTGCTTTCATTTTGTTTGCATTTTCTAAATTTACATGAGGCATAGTGGCGCAGTTGAAGCGTGCTGGGCCCATAACCCAGAGGTCCGAGGATCGAAACCTCGCTCTGCTAACAAGTTTTTGGTATGACATGAGGTACCCGACTCGGAGTGACAAAGTAGACACTTTCTTGGTCAGTACCCGAGAGTTTGGTTGACCACAACCTCGGTCTGCTCAGGATAATTATTTCCTTGAAAGTGATTTCATTTTCATTACAAATAGTTACGCAGAGTGGTGCAGTGGGAGCATGATGGGCCCATAACCCAGAGGCCCGAGGACCGAAACCTCGCTCTGCTAAAGAGGTATTTTTGCTTCACTGTTATTCAAATTTAATAAATATTTTAGAATGTTTTTAGAATGTCTGCTTTTATTTTGTTTGTTGTTTTTCTAAATTTACATGAGGCATGGTGGCGCAGTGGAAGCTTGCTGGGCCTATAACCCAGAGTGCCGAGGATCAAAACCTCGTTCTGCTGCTAATAACTTTTTGGTCCGACTTGAAGTACTCGACTCAGAGTGACAAAGTAGACACTTTCTTGGTCAGTAACCGAGAGTTCGGATGATCACAACCTCGGTCTGCTCAGGATAATTTTGTATTTGATAGGGATTTCATTTTCATTAAAAATAGTTACGCAGAGTAGTGCAGCGGGAGCGTGATGGGCCCATAACCCAGAGGTCCGAGGACCAAAACCTCGCTTTGCTAACGAGGTATTTTTGCTTCACTGCTATTCACATTTAATAAATATTGTAGAATGTTTTTAGAATGTCTGCTTTCATTTTGTTTGCATTTTCTAAATTTACATGAGGCATAGTGGCGCAGTTGAAGCGTGCTGGGCCCATAACCCAGAGGTCCGAGGATCGAAACCTCGCTCTGCTAACAAGTTTTTGGTATGACATGAGGTACTCGACTCAGAGTGACAAAGTAGACCCTTTCTTGGTCAGTAACCGAGAGTTCGGATGATCACAACCTCGGTCTGCTCAGGATAATTTTGTATTTGATAGGGATTTCATTTTCATTAAAAATAGTTACGCAGAGTAGTGCAGCGGGTGCGTGATGGGCCCATAACCCAGAGGTCCGGGGACCAAAACCTCGCTTTGCTAACGAGGTATTTTTGCTTCACTGCTATTCACATTTAATAAATATTGTAGAATGTTTTTAGAATGTCTGCTTTCATTTTGTTTGCATTTTCTAAATTTACATGAGGCATAGTGGCGCAGTTGAAGCGTGCTGGGCCCATAACCCAGAGGTCCGAGGATTGAAACCTCGCTCTGCTAACAAGTTTTTGGTATGACATGAGGTACCCGACTCGGAGTGACAAAGTAGACACTTTCTTGGTCAGTACCCGAGAGTTTGGTTGACCACAACCTCGGTCTGCTCAGGATAATTATTTCCTTGAAAGTGATTTCATTTTCATTACAAATAGTTACGCAGAGTGGTGCAGTGGGAGCATGATGGGCCCATAACCCAGAGGCCCGAGGACCGAAACCTCGCTCTGCTAAAGAGGTATTTTTGCTTCACTGTTATTCAAATTTAATAAATATTTTAGAATGTTTTTAGAATGTCTGCTTTTATTTTGTTTGTTGTTTTTCTAAATTTACATGAGGCATGGTGGCGCAGTGGAAGCTTGCTGGGCCTATAACCCAGAGTGCCGAGGATCAAAACCTCGTTCTGCTGCTAATAACTTTTTGGTCTGACTTGAAGTACTCGACTCAGAGTGACAAAGTAGACCCTTTCTTGGTCAGTAACCGAGAGTTCGGATGATCACAACCTCGGTCTGCTCAGAATAATTTTGTATTTGATAGGAATTTCATTTTCATTAAAAATAGTTACGCAGAGTAGTGCAGCGGGTGCGTGATGGGCCCATAACCCAGAGGTCCGAGGACCAAAACCTCGCTTTGCTAACGAGGTATTTTTGCTTCACTGCTATTCACATTTAATAAATATTGTAGAATGTTTTTAGAATGTCTGCTTTCATTTTGTTTGCATTTTCTAAATTTACATGAGGCATAGTGGCGCAGTTGAAGCGTGCTGGGCCCATAACCCAGAGGTCCGAGGATCGAAACCTCGCTCTGCTAAAGAGGTATTTTTGCTTCACTGTTATTCAAATTTAATAAATATTTTAGAATGTTTTTAGAATGTCTGCTTTCATTTTGTTTGCATTTTCTAAGTTTACATGAGGCATAGTGGCGCAGTTGAAGCGTGCTGGGCCCATAACCCAGCGGTCCGAAGATCGAAACCTCGCTCTGCTAACAAGTTTTTGGTATGACATGAGGTACTCGACTCGGAGTGACAAAGTAGACACTTTCTTGGTCATTACCCGAGAGTTTGGTTGACCACAACCTCGGTCTGCTCAGGATAATTATTTCCTTGAAAGTGATTTCATTTTCATTACAAATAGTTACGCAGAGTGGTGCAGTGGGAGCATGATGGGCCCATAACCCAGAGGCCCGAGGACCGAAACCTCGCTCTGCTAAAGAGGTATTTTTGCTTCACTGTTATTCAAATTTAATAAATATTTTAGAATGTTTTTAGAATGTCTGCTTTTATTTTGTTTGTTGTTTTTCTAAATTTACATGAGGCATGGTGGCGCAGTGGAAGCTTGCTGGGCCTATAACCCAGATAGCCGAGGATCAAAACCTCGTTCTGCTGCTAATAACTTTTTGGTCTGACTTGAAGTACTCGACTCAGAGTGACAAAGTAGACACTTTCTTGGTCAGTAACCGAGAGTTCGGATGATCACAACCTCGGTCTGCTCAGGATAATTTTGTATTTGATAGGGATTTCATTTTCATTAAAAATAGTTACGCAGAGTAGTGCAGCGGGTGCGTGATGGGCCCATAACCCAGAGGTCCGGGGACCAAAACCTCGCTTTGCTAACGAGGTATTTTTGCTTCACTGCTATTCACATTTAATAAATATTGTAGAATGTTTTTAGAATGTCTGCTTTCATTTTGTTTGCATTTTCTAAATTTACATGAGGCATAGTGGCGCAGTTGAAGCGTGCTGGGCCCATAACCCAGAGGTCCGAGGATCGAAACCTCGCTCTGCTAACAAGTTTTTGGTATGACATGAGGTACCCGACTCGGAGTGACAAAGTAGACACTTTCTTGGTCAGTACCCGAGAGTTTGGTTGACCACAACCTCGGTCTGCTCAGGATAATTATTTCCTTGAAAGTGATTTCATTTTCATTACAAATATTTACGCAGAGTGGTGCAGTGGGAGCATGATGGGCCCATAACCCAGAGGCCCGAGGACCGAAACCTCGCTCTGCTAAAGAGGTATTTTTGCTTCACTGTTATTCAAATTTAATAAATATTTTAGAATGTTTTTAGAATGTCTGCTTTTATTTTGTTTGTTGTTTTTCTAAATTTACATGAGGCATGGTGGCGCAGTGGAAGCTTGCTGGGCCTATAACCCAGAGTGCCGAGGATCAAAACCTCGTTCTGCTGCTAATAACTTTTTGGTCCGACTTGAAGTACTCGACTCAGAGTGACAAAGTAGACACTTTCTTGGTCAGTAACCGAGAGTTCGGATGATCACAACCTCGGTCTGCTCAGGATAATTTTGTATTTGATAGGGATTTCATTTTCATTAAAAATAGTTACGCAGAGTAGTGCAGCGGGAGCGTGATGGGCCCATAACCCAGAGGTCCGAGGACCAAAACCTCGCTTTGCTAACGAGGTATTTTTGCTTCACTGCTATTCACATTTAATAAATATTGTAGAATGTTTTTAGAATGTCTGCTTTCATTTTGTTTGCATTTTCTAAATTTACATGAGGCATAGTGGCGCAGTTGAAGCGTGCTGGGCCCATAACCCAGAGGTCCGAGGATCGAAACCTCGCTCTGCTAACAAGTTTTTGGTCTGACATGAGGTACTCGACTCAGAGTGACAAAGTAGACCCTTTCTTGGTCAGTAACCGAGAGTTCGGATGATCACAACCTCGGTCTGCTCGGGATAATTTTGTATTTGATAGGGATTTCATTTTCATTAAAAATAGTTACGCAGAGTAGTGCAGCGGGTGCGTGATGGGCCCATAACCCAGAGGTCCGGGGACCAAAACCTCGCTTTGCTAACGAGGTAATTTTGCTTCACTGCTATTCACATTTAATAAATATTGTAGAATGTTTTTAGAATGTCTGCTTTCATTTTGTTTGCATTTTCTAAATTTACATGAGGCATAGTGGCGCAGTTGAAGCGTGCTGGGCCCATAACCCAGAGGTCCGAGGATCGAAACCTCGCTCTGCTAAAGAGGTATTTTTGCTTCACTGTTATTCAAATTTAATAAATATTTTAGAATGTTTTTAGAATGTCTGCTTTCATTTTGTGTGCATTTTCTAAATTTACATGAGGCATAGTGGCGCAGTTGAAGCGTGCTGGGCCCATAACCCAGCGGTCCGAAGATCGAAACCTCGCTCTGCTAACAAGTTTTTGGTATGACATGAGGTACTCGACTCGGAGTGACAAAGTAGACACTTTCTTGGTCAGTACCCGAGAGTTTGGTTGACCACAACCTCGGTCTGCTCAGGATAATTATTTCCTTGAAAGTGATTTCATTTTCATTACAAATAGTTACGCAGAGTGGTGCAGTGGGAGCATGATGGGCCCATAACCCAGAGGCCCGAGGACCGAAACCTCGCTCTGCTAAAGAGGTATTTTTGCTTCACTGTTATTCAAATTTAATAAATATTTTAGAATGTTTTTAGAATGTCTGCTTTTATTTTGTTTGTTGTTTTTCTAAATTTACATGAGGCATGGTGGCGCAGTGGAAGCTTGCTGGGCCTATAACCCAGATAGCCGAGGATCAAAACCTCGTTCTGCTGCTAATAACTTTTTGGTCCGACTTGAAGTACTCGACTCAGAGTGACAAAGTAGACACTTTCTTGGTCAGTAACCGAGAGTTCGGATGATCACAACCTCGGTCTGCTCAGGATAATTTTGTATTTGATAGGGATTTCATTTTCATTAAAAATAGTTACGCAGAGTAGTGCAGCGGGAGCGTGATGGGCCCATAACCCAGAGGTCCGAGGACCAAAACCTCGCTTTGCTAACGAGGTATTTTTGCTTCACTGCTATTCACATTTAATAAATATTGTAGAATGTTTTTAGAATGTCTGCTTTCATTTTGTTTGCATTTTCTAAATTTACATGAGGCATAGTGGCGCAGTTGAAGCGTGCTGGGCCCATAACCCAGAGGTCCGAGGATCGAAACCTCGCTCTGCTAACAAGTTTTTGGTATGACATGAGGTACTCGACTCAGAGTGACAAAGTAGACCCTTTCTTGGTCAGTAACCGAGAGTTCGGATGATCACAACCTCGGTCTGCTCAGGATAATTTTGTATTTGATAGGGATTTCATTTTCATTAAAAATAGTTACGCAGAGTAGTGCAGCGGGTGCGTGATGGGCCCATAACCCAGAGGTCCGGGGACCAAAACCTCGCTTTGCTAACGAGGTATTTTTGCTTCACTGCTATTCACATTTAATAAATATTGTAGAATGTTTTTAGAATGTCTGCTTTCATTTTGTTTGCATTTTCTAAATTTACATGAGGCATAGTGGCGCAGTTGAAGCGTGCTGGGCCCATAACCCAGAGGTGCGAGGATCGAAACCTCGCTCTGCTAACAAGTTTTTGGTATGACATGAGGTACCCGACTCGGAGTGACAAAGTAGACACTTTCTTGGTCAGTACCCGAGAGTTTGGTTGACCACAACCTCGGTCTGCTCAGGATAATTATTTCCTTGAAAGTGATTTTATTTTCATTACAAATAGTTACGCAGAGTGGTGCAGTGGGAGCATGATGGGCCCATAACCCAGAGGCCCGAGGACCGAAACCTCGCTCTGCTAAAGAGGTATTTTTGCTTCACTGTTATTCAAATTTAATAAATATTTTAGAATGTTTTTAGAATGTCTGCTTTTATTTTGTTTGTTGTTTTTCTAAATTTACATGAGGCATGGTGGCGCAGTGGAAGCTTGCTGGGCCTATAACCCAGAGTGCCGAGGATCAAAACCTCGTTCTGCTGCTAATAACTTGTTGGTATGACTTGAAGTACTCGACACAGAGTGACAAAGTAGACCCTTTCTTGGTCAGTAACCGAGAGTTCGAATGATCACAACCTCGGTCTGCTCAGAATAATTTTGTATTTGATAGGGATTTCATTTTCATTAAAAATAGTTACGCAGAGTAGTGCAGCGGGTGCGTGATGGGCCCATAACCCAGAGGTCCGAGGACCAAAACCTCGCTTTGCTAACGAGGTATTTTTGCTTCACTGCTATTCACATTTAATAAATATTGTAGAATGTTTTTAGAATGTCTGCTTTCATTTTGTTTGCATTTTCTAAATTTACATGAGGCATAGTGGCGCAGTTGAAGCGTGCTGGGCCCATAACCCAGAGGTCCGAGGATCGAAACCTCGCTCTGCTAACAAGTTTTTGGTATGACATGAGGTACTCGACTCAGAGTGACAAAGTAGACCCTTTCTTGGTCAGTAACCGAGAGTTCGGATGATCACAACCTCGGTCTGCTCAGGATAATTTTGTATTTGATAGGGATTTCATTTTCATTAAAAATAGTTACGCAGAGTAGTGCAGCGGGTGCGTGATGGGCCCATAACCCAGAGGTCCGGGGACCAAAACCTCGCTTTGCTAACGAGGTATTTTTGCTTCACTGCTATTCACATTTAATAAATATTGTAGAATGTTTTTAGAATGTCTGCTTTCATTTTGTTTGCATTTTCTAAATTTACATGAGGCATAGTGGCGCAGTTGAAGCGTGCTGGGCCCATAACCCAGAGGTCCGAGGATCGAAACCTCGCTCTGCTAACAAGTTTTTGGTATGACATGAGGTACCCGACTCGGAGTGACAAAGTAGACACTTTCTTGGTCAGTACCCGAGAGTTTGGTTGACCACAACCTCGGTCTGCTCAGGATAATTATTTCCTTGAAAGTGATTTTATTTTCATTACAAATAGTTACGCAGAGTGGTGCAGTGGGAGCATGATGGGCCCATAACCCAGAGGCCCGAGGACCGAAACCTCGCTCTGCTAAAGAGGTATTTTTGCTTCACTGTTATTCAAATTTAATAAATATTTTAGAATGTTTTTAGAATGTCTGCTTTTATTTTGTTTGTTGTTTTTCTAAATTTACATGAGGCATGGTGGCGCAGTGGAAGCTTGCTGGGCCTATAACCCAGAGTGCCGAGGATCAAAACCTCGTTCTGCTGCTAATAACTTGTTGGTATGACTTGAAGTACTCGACACAGAGTGACAAAGTAGACCCTTTCTTGGTCAGTAACCGAGAGTTCGAATGATCACAACCTCGGTCTGCTCAGAATAATTTTGTATTTGATAGGGATTTCATTTTCATTAAAAATAGTTACGCAGAGTAGTGCAGCGGGTGCGTGATGGGCCCATAACCCAGAGGTCCGAGGACCAAAACCTCGCTTTGCTAACGAGGTATTTTTGCTTCACTGCTATTCACATTTAATAAATATTGTAGAATGTTTTTAGAATGTCTGCTTTCATTTTGTTTGCATTTTCTAAATTTACATGAGGCATAGTGGCGCAGTTGAAGCGTGCTGGGCCCATAACCCAGAGGTCCGAGGATCGAAACCTCGCTCTGCTAACAAGTTTTTGGTATGACATGAGGTACCCGACTCGGAGTGACAAAGTAGACACTTTCTTGGTCAGTACCCGAGAGTTTGGTTGACCACAACCTCGGTCTGCTCAGGATAATTATTTCCTTGAAAGTGATTTCATTTTCATTACAAATAGTTACGCAGAGTGGTGCAGTGGGAGCATGATGGGCCCATAACCCAGAGGCCCGAGGACCGAAACCTCGCTCTGCTAAAGAGGTATTTTTGCTTCACTGTTATTCAAATTTAATAAATATTTTAGAATGTTTTTAGAATGTCTGCTTTTATTTTGTTTGTTGTTTTTCTAAATTTACATGAGGCATGGTGGCGCAGTGGAAGCTTGCTGGGCCTATAACCCAGAGTGCCGAGGATCAAAACCTCGTTCTGCTGCTAATAACTTTTTGGTCCGACTTGAAGTACTCGACTCAGAGTGACAAAGTAGACACTTTCTTGGTCAGTAACCGAGAGTTCGGATGATCACAACCTCGGTCTGCTCAGGATAATTTTGTATTTGATAGGGATTTCATTTTCATTAAAAATAGTTACGCAGAGTAGTGCAGCGGGAGCGTGATGGGCCCATAACCCAGAGGTCCGAGGACCAAAACCTCGCTTTGCTAACGAGGTATTTTTGCTTCACTGCTATTCACATTTAATAAATATTGTAGAATGTTTTTAGAATGTCTGCTTTCATTTTGTTTGCATTTTCTAAATTTACATGAGGCATAGTGGCGCAGTTGAAGCGTGCTGGGCCCATAACCCAGAGGTCCGAGGATCGAAACCTCGCTCTGCTAACAAGTTTTTGGTATGACATGAGGTACTCGACTCAGAGTGACAAAGTAGACCCTTTCTTGGTCAGTAACCGAGAGTTCGGATGATCACAACCTCGGTCTGCTCAGAATAATTTTGTATTTGATAGGGATTTCATTTTCATTAAAAATAGTTACGCAGAGTAGTGCAGCGGGTGCGTGATGGGCCCATAACCCAGAGGTCCGAGGACCAAAACCTCGCTTTGCTAACGAGGTATTTTTGCTTCACTGCTATTCACATTTAATAAATATTGTAGAATGTTTTTAGAATGTCTGCTTTCATTTTGTTTGCATTTTCTAAATTTACATGAGGCATAGTTGCGCAGTTGAAGCGTGCTGGGCCCATAACCCAGAGGTCCGAGGATCGAAACCTCGCTCTGCTAAAGAGGTATTTTTGCTTCACTGTTATTCAAATTTAATAAATATTTTAGAATGTTTTTAGAATGTCTGCTTTCATTTTGTGTGCATTTTCTAAATTTACATGAGGCATAGTGGCGCAGTTGAAGCGTGCTGGGCCCATAACCCAGCGGTCCGAAGATCGAAACCTCGCTCTGCTAACAAGTTTTTGGTATGACATGAGGTACTCGACTCGGAGTGACAAAGTAGACACTTTCTTGGTCAGTACCCGAGAGTTTGGTTGACCACAACCTCGGTCTGCTCAGGATAATTATTTCCTTGAAAGTGATTTCATTTTCATTACAAATAGTTACGCAGAGTGGTGCAGTGGGAGCATGATGGGCCCATAACCCAGAGGCCCGAGGACCGAAAACCTCGCTCTGCTAAAGAGGTATTTTTGCTTCACTGTTATTCAAATTTAATAAATATTTTAGAATGTTTTTAGAATGTCTGCTTTTATTTTGTTTGTTGTTTTTCTAAATTTACATGAGGCATGGTGGCGCAGTGGAAGCTTGCTGGGCCTATAACCCAGATAGCCGAGGATCAAAACCTCGTTCTGCTGCTAATAACTTTTTGGTCCGACTTGAAGTACTCGACTCAGAGTGACAAAGTAGACACTTTCTTGGTCAGTAACCGAGAGTTCGGATGATCACAACCTCGGTCTGCTCAGGATAATTTTGTATTTGATAGGGATTTCATTTTCATTAAAAATAGTTACGCAGAGTAGTGCAGCGGGAGCGTGATGGGCCCATAACCCAGAGGTCCGAGGACCAAAACCTCGCTTTGCTAACGAGGTATTTTTGCTTCACTGCTATTCACATTTAATAAATATTGTAGAATGTTTTTAGAATGTCTGCTTTCATTTTGTTTGCATTTTCTAAATTTACATGAGGCATAGTGGCGCAGTTGAAGCGTGCTGGGCCCATAACCCAGAGGTCCGAGGATCGAAACCTCGCTCTGCTAACAAGTTTTTGGTATGACATGAGGTACTCGACTCAGAGTGACAAAGTAGACCCTTTCTTGGTCAGTAACCGAGAGTTCGGATGATCACAACCTCGGTCTGCTCAGGATAATTTTGTATTTGATAGGGATTTCATTTTCATTAAAAATAGTTACGCAGAGTAGTGCAGCGGGTGCGTGATGGGCCCATAACCCAGAGGTCCGGGGACCAAAACCTCGCTTTGCTAACGAGGTATTTTTGCTTCACTGCTATTCACATTTAATAAATATTGTAGAATGTTTTTAGAATGTCTGCTTTCATTTTGTTTGCATTTTCTAAATTTACATGAGGCATAGTGGCGCAGTTGAAGCGTGCTGGGCCCATAACCCAGAGGTCCGAGGATCGAAACCTCGCTCTGCTAAAGAGGTATTTTTGCTTCACTGTTATTCAAATTTAATAAATATTTTAGAATGTTTTTAGAATGTCTGCTTTTATTTTGTTTGTTGTTTTTCTAAATTTACATGAGGCATGGTGGCGCAGTGGAAGCTTGCTGGGCCTATAACCCAGATAGCCGAGGATCAAAACCTCGTTCTGCTGCTAATAACTTTTTGGTCCGACTTGAAGTACTCGACTCAGAGTGACAAAGTAGACACTTTCTTGGTCAGTAACCGAGAGTTCGGATGATCACAACCTCGGTCTGCTCAGGATAATTTTGTATTTGATAGGGATTTCATTTTCATTAAAAATAGTTACGCAGAGTAGTGCAGCGGGAGCGTGATGGGC
Source organism: Crossaster papposus (assembly GCA_037893245.1). Taxonomy (NCBI): domain Eukaryota; kingdom Metazoa; phylum Echinodermata; class Asteroidea; order Velatida; family Solasteridae; genus Crossaster; species Crossaster papposus. The sequence continues at coordinate 156,050 of JBAIAA010000815.1, read as the reverse complement.
CCATAACCCAGAGGTCCGAGGACCAAAACCTCGCTTTGCTAACGAGGTATTTTTGCTTCACTGCTATTCACATTTAATAAATATTGTAGAATGTTTTTAGAATGTCTGCTTTCATTTTGTTTGCATTTTCTAAATTTACATGAGGCATAGTGGCGCAGTTGAAGCGTGCTGGGCCCATAACCCAGAGGTCCGAGGATCGAAACCTCGCTCTGCTAACAAGTTTTTGGTATGACATGAGGTACTCGACTCAGAGTGACAAAGTAGACCCTTTCTTGGTCAGTAACCGAGAGTTCGGATGATCACAACCTCGGTCTGCTCAGGATAATTTTGTATTTGATAGGGATTTCATTTTCATTAAAAATAGTTACGCAGAGTAGTGCAGCGGGTGCGTGATGGGCCCATAACCCAGAGGTCCGGGAACCAAAACCTCGCTTTGCTAACGAGGTATTTTTGCTTCACTGCTATTCACATTTAATAAATATTGTAGAATGTTTTTAGAATGTCTGCTTTCATTTTGTTTGCATTTTCTAAATTTACAGGAGGCATAGTGGCGCAGTTGAAGCGTGCTGGGCCCATAACCCAGAGGTCCGAGGATCGAAACCTCGCTCTGCTAACAAGTTTTTGGTATGACATGAGGTACCCGACTCGGAGTGACAAAGTAGACACTTTCTTGGTCAGTACCCGAGAGTTTGGTTGACCACAACCTCGGTCTGCTCAGGATAATTATTTCCTTGAAAGTGATTTTATTTTCATTACAAATAGTTACGCAGAGTGGTGCAGTGGGAGCATGATGGGCCCATAACCCAGAGGCCCGAGGACCGAAACCTCGCTCTGCTAAAGAGGTATTTTTGCTTCACTGTTATTCAAATTTAATAAATATTTTAGAATGTTTTTAGAATGTCTGCTTTTATTTTGTTTGTTGTTTTTCTAAATTTACATGAGGCATGGTGGCGCAGTGGAAGCTTGCTGGGCCTATAACCCAGAGTGCCGAGGATCAAAACCTCGTTCTGCTGCTAATAACTTGTTGGTATGACTTGAAGTACTCGACACAGAGTGACAAAGTAGACCCTTTCTTGGTCAGTAACCGAGAGTTCGAATGATCACAACCTCGGTCTGCTCAGAATAATTTTGTATTTGATAGGGATTTCATTTTCATTAAAAATAGTTACGCAGAGTAGTGCAGCGGGTGCGTGATGGGCCCATAACCCAGAGGTCCGGGGACCAAAACCTCGCTTTGCTAACGAGGTATTTTTGCTTCACTGCTATTCACATTTAATAAATATTGTAGAATGTTTTTAGAATGTCTGCTTTCATTTTGTTTGCATTTTCTAAATTTACATGAGGCATAGTGGCGCAGTTGAAGCGTGCTGGGCCCATAACCCATAGGTCCGAGGATCGAAACCTCGCTCTGCTAACAAGTTTTTGGTATGACATGAGGTACCCGACTCGGAGTGACAAAGTAGACACTTTCTTGGTCAGTACCCGAGAGTTTGGTTGACCACAACCTCGGTCTGCTCAGGATAATTATTTCCTTGAAAGTGATTTCATTTTCATTACAAATAGTTACGCAGAGTGGTGCAGTGGGAGCATGATGGGCCCATAACCCAGAGGCCCGAGGACCGAAACCTCGCTCTGCTAAAGAGGTATTTTTGCTTCACTGTTATTCAAATTTAATAAATATTTTAGAATGTTTTTAGAATGTCTGCTTTTATTTTGTTTGTTGTTTTTCTAAATTTACATGAGGCATGGTGGCGCAGTGGAAGCTTGCTGGGCCTATAACCCAGAGTGCCGAGGATCAAAACCTCGTTCTGCTGCTAATAACTTTTTGGTCCGACTTGAAGTACTCGACTCAGAGTGACAAAGTAGACACTTTCTTGGTCAGTAACCGAGAGTTCGGATGATCACAACCTCGGTCTGCTCAGGATAATTTTGTATTTGATAGGGATTTCATTTTCATTAAAAATAGTTACGCAGAGTAGTGCAGCGGGAGCGTGATGGGCCCATAACCCAGAGGTCCGAGGACCAAAACCTCGCTTTGCTAACGAGGTATTTTTGCTTCACTGCTATTCACATTTAATAAATATTGTAGAATGTTTTTAGAATGTCTGCTTTCATTTTGTTTGCATTTTCTAAATTTACATGAGGCATAGTGGCGCAGTTGAAGCGTGCTGGGCCCATAACCCAGAGGTCCGAGGATCGAAACCTCGCTCTGCTAACAAGTTTTTGGTATGACATGAGGTACTCGACTCAGAGTGACAAAGTAGACCCTTTCTTGGTCAGTAACCGAGAGTTCGGATGATCACAACCTCGGTCTGCTCAGAATAATTTTGTATTTGATAGGGATTTCATTTTCATTAAAAATAGTTACGCAGAGTAGTGCAGCGGGTGCGTGATGGGCCCATAACCCAGAGGTCCGAGGACCAAAACCTCGCTTTGCTAACGAGGTATTTTTGCTTCACTGCTATTCACATTTAATAAATATTGTAGAATGTTTTTAGAATGTCTGCTTTCATTTTGTTTGCATTTTCTAAATTTACATGAGGCATAGTTGCGCAGTTGAAGCGTGCTGGGCCCATAACCCAGAGGTCCGAGGATCAAAACCTCGCTCTGCTAAAGAGGTATTTTTGCTTCACTGTTATTCAAATTTAATAAATATTTTAGAATGTTTTTAGAATGTCTGCTTTCATTTTGTGTGCATTTTCTAAATTTACATGAGGCATAGTGGCACAGTTGAAGCGTGCTGGGCCCATAACCCAGCGGTCCGAAGATCGAAACCTCGCTCTGCTAACAAGTTTTTGGTATGACATGAGGTACTCGACTCGGAGTGACAAAGTAGACACTTTCTTGGTCAGTACCCGAGAGTTTGGTTGACCACAACCTCGGTCTGCTCAGGATAATTATTTCCTTGAAAGTGATTTCATTTTCATTACAAATAGTTACGCAGAGTGGTGCAGTGGGAGCATGATGGGCCCATAACCCAGAGGCCCGAGGACCGAAACCTCGCTCTGCTAAAGAGGTATTTTTGCTTCACTGTTATTCAAATTTAATAAATATTTTAGAATGTTTTTAGAATGTCTGCTTTTATTTTGTTTGTTGTTTTTCTAAATTTACATGAGGCATGGTGGCGCAGTGGAAGCTTGCTGGGCCTATAACCCAGATAGCCGAGGATCAAAACCTCGTTCTGCTGCTAATAACTTTTTGGTCCGACTTGAAGTACTCGACTCAGAGTGACAAAGTAGACACTTTCTTGGTCAGTAACCGAGAGTTCGGATGATCACAACCTCGGTCTGCTCAGGATAATTTTGTATTTGATAGGGATTTCATTTTCATTAAAAATAGTTACGCAGAGTAGTGCAGCGGGAGCGTGATGGGCCCATAACCCAGAGGTCCGAGGACCAAAACCTCGCTTTGCTAACGAGGTATTTTTGCTTCACTGCTATTCACATTTAATAAATATTGTAGAATGTTTTTAGAATGTCTGCTTTCATTTTGTTTGCATTTTCTAAATTTACATGAGGCATAGTGGCGCAGTTGAAGCGTGCTGGGCCCATAACCCAAAGGTCCGAGGATCGAAACCTCGCTCTGCTAACAAGTTTTTGGTATGACATGAGGTACTCGACTCAGAGTGACAAAGTAGACCCTTTCTTGGTCAGTAACCGAGAGTTCGGATGATCACAACCTCGGTCTGCTCAGGATAATTTTGTATTTGATAGGGATTTCATTTTCATTAAAATAGTTACGCAGAGTAGTGCAGCGGGTGCGTGATGGGCCCATAACCCAGAGGTCCGGGGACCAAAACCTCGCTTTGCTAACGAGGTATTTTTGCTTCACTGCTATTCACATTTAATAAATATTGTAGAATGTTTTTAGAATGTCTGCTTTCATTTTGTTTGCATTTTCTAAATTTACATGAGGCATAGTGGCGCAGTTGAAGCGTGCTGGGCCCATAACCCAGAGGTCCGAGGATCGAAACCTCGCTCTGCTAACAAGTTTTTGGTATGACATGAGGTACCCGACTCGGAGTGACAAAGTAGACACTTTCTTGGTCAGTACCCGAGAGTTTGGTTGACCACAACCTCGGTCTGCTCAGGATAATTATTTCCTTGAAAGTGATTTTATTTTCATTACAAATAGTTACGCAGAGTGGTGCAGTGGGAGCATGATGGGCCCATAACCCAGAGGCCCGAGGACCGAAACCTCGCTCTGCTAAAGAGGTATTTTTGCTTCACTGTTATTCAAATTTAATAAATATTTTAGAATGTTTTTAGAATGTCTGCTTTTATTTTGTTTGTTGTTTTTCTAAATTTACATGAGGCATGGTGGCGCAGTGGAAGCTTGCTGGGCCTATAACCCAGAGTGCCGAGGATCAAAACCTCGTTCTGCTGCTAATAACTTGTTGGTATGACTTGAAGTACTCGACACAGAGTGACAAAGTAGACCCTTTCTTGGTCAGTAACCGAGAGTTCGAATGATCACAACCTCGGTCTGCTCAGAATAATTTTGTATTTGATAGGGATTTCATTTTCATTAAAAATAGTTACGCAGAGTAGTGCAGCGGGAGCGTGATGGGCCCATAACCCAGAGGTCCGAGGACCAAAACCTCGCTTTGCTAACGAGGTATTTTTGCTTCACTGCTATTCACATTTAATAAATATTGTAGAATGTTTTTAGAATGTCTGCTTTCATTTTGTTTGCATTTTCTAAATTTACATGAGGCATAGTGGCGCAGTTGAAGCGTGCTGGGCCCATAACCCAGAGGTCCGAGGATCGAAACCTCGCTCTGCTAACAAGTTTTTGGTATGACATGAGGTACTCGACTCAGAGTGACAAAGTAGACCCTTTCTTGGTCAGTAACCGAGAGTTCGGATGATCACAACCTCGGTCTGCTCAGGATAATTTTGTATTTGATAGGGATTTCATTTTCATTAAAAATAGTTACGCAGAGTAGTGCAGCGGGTGCGTGATGGGCCCATAACCCAGAGGTCCGGGGACCAAAACCTCGCTTTGCTAACGAGGTATTTTTGCTTCACTGCTATTCACATTTAATAAATATTGTAGAATGTTTTTAGAATGTCTGCTTTCATTTTGTTTGCATTTTCTAAATTTACATGAGGCATAGTGGCGCAGTTGAAGCGTGCTGGGCCCATAACCCAGAGGTCCGAGGATCGAAACCTCGCTCTGCTAACAAGTTTTTGGTATGACATGAGGTACCCGACTCGGAGTGACAAAGTAGACACTTTCTTGGTCAGTACCCGAGAGTTTGGTTGACCACAACCTCGGTCTGCTCAGGATAATTATTTCCTTGAAAGTGATTTCATTTTCATTACAAATAGTTACGCAGAGTGGTGCAGTGGGAGCATGATGGGCCCATAACCCAGAGGCCCGAGGACCGAAACCTCGCTCTGCTAAAGAGGTATTTTTGCTTCACTGTTATTCAAATTTAATAAATATTTTAGAATGTTTTTAGAATGTCTGCTTTTATTTTGTTTGTTGTTTTTCTAAATTTACATGAGGCATGGTGGCGCAGTGGAAGCTTGCTGGGCCTATAACCCAGAGTGCCGAGGATCAAAACCTCGTTCTGCTGCTAATAACTTTTTGGTCCGACTTGAAGTACTCGACTCAGAGTGACAAAGTAGACACTTTCTTGGTCAGTAACCGAGAGTTCGGATGATCACAACCTCGGTCTGCTCAGGATAATTTTGTATTTGATAGGGATTTCATTTTCATTAAAAATAGTTACGCAGAGTAGTGCAGCGGGAGCGTGATGGGCCCATAACCCAGAGGTCCGAGGACCAAAACCTCGCTTTGCTAACGAGGTATTTTTGCTTCACTGCTATTCACATTTAATAAATATTGTAGAATGTTTTTAGAATGTCTGCTTTCATTTTGTTTGCATTTTCTAAATTTACATGAGGCATAGTGGCGCAGTTGAAGCGTGCTGGGCCCATAACCCAGAGGTCCGAGGATCGAAACCTCGCTCTGCTAACAAGTTTTTGGTATGACATGAGGTACTCGACTCAGAGTGACAAAGTAGACCCTTTCTTGGTCAGTAACCGAGAGTTCGGATGATCACAACCTCGGTCTGCTCAGGATAATTTTGTATTTGATAGGGATTTCATTTTCATTAAAAATAGTTACGCAGAGTAGTGCAGCGGGTGCGTGATGGGCCCATAACCCAGAGGTCCGGGGACCAAAACCTCGCTTTGCTAACGAGGTATTTTTGCTTCACTGCTATTCACATTTAATAAATATTGTAGAATGTTTTTAGAATGTCTGCTTTCATTTTGTTTGCATTTTCTAAATTTACATGAGGCATAGTGGCGCAGTTGAAGCGTGCTGGGCCCATAACCCAGAGGTCCGAGGATCGAAACCTCGCTCTGCTAACAAGTTTTTGGTATGACATGAGGTACCCGACTCGGAGTGACAAAGTAGACACTTTCTTGGTCAGTACCCGAGAGTTTGGTTGACCACAACCTCGGTCTGCTCAGGATAATTATTTCCTTGAAAGTGATTTTATTTTCATTACAAATAGTTACGCAGAGTGGTGCAGTGGGAGCATGATGGGCCAATAACCCAGAGGCCCGAGGACCGAAACCTCGCTCTGCTAAAGAGGTATTTTTGCTTCACTGTTATTCAAATTTAATAAATATTTTAGAATGTTTTTAGAATGTCTGCTTTTATTTTGTTTGTTGTTTTTCTAAATTTACATGAGGCATGGTGGCGCAGTGGAAGCTTGCTGGGCCTATAACCCAGAGTGCCGAGGATCAAAACCTCGTTCTGCTGCTAATAACTTGTTGGTATGACTTGAAGTACTCGACACAGAGTGACAAAGTAGACCCTTTCTTGGTCAGTAACCGAGAGTTCGAATGATCACAACCTCGGTCTGCTCAGAATAATTTTGTATTTGATAGGGATTTCATTTTCATTAAAAATAGTTACGCAGAGTAGTGCAGCGGGTGCGTGATGGGCCCATAACCCAGAGGTCCGAGGACCAAAACCTCGCTTTGCTAACGAGGTATTTTTGCTTCACTGCTATTCACATTTAATAAATATTGTAGAATGTTTTTAGAATGTCTGCTTTCATTTTGTTTGCATTTTCTAAATTTACATGAGGCATAGTGGCGCAGTTGAAGCGTGCTGGGCCCATAACCCAGAGGTCCGAGGATCGAAACCTCGCTCTGCTAACAAGTTTTTGGTATGACATGAGGTACCCGACTCGGAGTGACAAAGTAGACACTTTCTTGGTCAGTACCCGAGAGTTTGGTTGACCACAACCTCGGTCTGCTCAGGATAATTATTTCCTTGAAAGTGATTTCATTTTCATTACAAATAGTTACGCAGAGTGGTGCAGTGGGAGCATGATGGGCCCATAACCCAGAGGCCCGAGGACCGAAACCTCGCTCTGCTAAAGAGGTATTTTTGCTTCACTGTTATTCAAATTTAATAAATATTTTAGAATGTTTTTAGAATGTCTGCTTTTATTTTGTTTGTTGATTTTCTAAATTTACATGAGGCATGGTGGCGCAGTGGAAGCTTGCTGGGCCTATAACCCAGAGTGCCGAGGATCAAAACCTCGTTCTGCTGCTAAAAACTTTTTGGTCCGACTTGAAGTACTCGACTCAGAGTGACAAAGTAGACACTTTCTTGGTCAGTAACCGAGAGTTCGGATGATCACAACCTCGGTCTGCTCAGGATAATTTTGTATTTGATAGGGATTTCATTTTCATTAAAAATAGTTACGCAGAGTAGTGCAGCGGGAGCGTGATGGGCCCATAACCCAGAGGTCCGAGGACCAAAACCTCGCTTTGCTAACGAGGTATTTTTGCTTCACTGCTATTCACATTTAATAAATATTGTAGAATGTTTTTAGAATGTCTGCTTTCATTTTGTTTGCATTTTCTAAATTTACATGAGGCATAGTGGCGCAGTTGAAGCGTGCTGGGCCCATAACCCAGAGGTCCGAGGATCGAAACCTCGCTCTGCTAACAAGTTTTTGGTATGACATGAGGTACTCGACTCAGAGTGACAAAGTAGACCCTTTCTTGGTCAGTAACCGAGAGTTCGGATGATCACAACCTCGGTCTGCTCAGGATAATTTTGTATTTGATAGGGATTTCATTTTCATTAAAAATAGTTACGCAGAGTAGTGCAGCGGGTGCGTGATGGGCCCATAACCCAGAGGTCCGGGGACCAAAACCTCGCTTTGCTAACGAGGTATTTTTGCTTCACTGCTATTCACATTTAATAAATATTGTAGAATGTTTTTAGAATGTCTGCTTTCATTTTGTTTGCATTTTCTAAATTTACATGAGGCATAGTGGCGCAGTTGAAGCGTGCTGGGCCCATAACCCAGAGGTCCGAGGATCGAAACCTCGCTCTGCTAACAAGTTTTTGGTATGACATGAGGTACCCGACTCGGAGTGACAAAGTAGACACTTTCTTGGTCAGTACCCGAGAGTTTGGTTGACCACAACCTCGGTCTGCTCAGGATAATTATTTCCTTGAAAGTGATTTCATTTTCATTACAAATAGTTACGCAGAGTGGTGCAGTGGGAGCATGATGGGCCCATAACCCAGAGGCCCGAGGACCGAAACCTCGCTCTGCTAAAGAGGTATTTTTGCTTCACTGTTATTCAAATTTAATAAATATTTTAGAATGTTTTTAGAATGTCTGCTTTTATTTTGTTTGTTGTTTTTCTAAATTTACATGAGGCATGGTGGCGCAGTGGAAGCTTGCTGGGCCTATAACCCAGAGTGCCGAGGATCAAAACCTCGTTCTGCTGCTAATAACTTGTTGGTATGACTTGAAGTACTCGACAGAGAGTGACAAAGTAGACCCTTTCTTGGTCAGTAACCGAGAGTTCGGATGATCACAACCTCGGTCTGCTCAGAATAATTTTGTATTTGATAGGGATTTCATTTTCAATAAAAATAGTTACGCAGAGTAGTGCAGCGGGTGCGTGATGGGCCCATAACCCAGAGGTCCGAGGACCAAAACCTCGCTTTGCTAACGAGGTATTTTTGCTTCACTGCTATTCACATTTAATAAATATTGTAGAATGTTTTTAGAATGTCTGCTTTCATTTTGTTTGCATTTTCTAAATTTACATGAGGCATAGTGGCGCAGTTGAAGCGTGCTGGGCCCATAACCCAGAGGTCCGAGGATCGAAACCTCGCTCTGCTAACAAGTTTTTGGTATGACATGAGGTACTCGACTCGGAGTGACAAAGTAGACCCTTTCTTGGTCAGTAACCGAGAGTTCGGATGATCACAACCTCGGTCTCCTCAGGATAATTTTGTATTTGATAGGGATTTCATTTTCATTAAAAATAGTTACGCAGAGTAGTGCAGCGGGTGCGTGATGGGCCCATAACCCAGAGGTCCGAGGACCAAAACCTCGCTTTGCTAACGAGGTATTTTTGCTTCACTGCTATTCACATTTAATAAATATTGTAGAATGTTTTTAGAATGTCTGCTTTCATTTTGTTTGCATTTTCTAAATTTACATGAGGCATAGTGGCGCAGTTGAAGCGTGCTGGGCCCATAACCCAGAGGTCCGAGGATCGAAACCTCGCTCTGCTAACAAGTTTTTGGTATGACATGAGGTACCCGACTCGGAGTGACAAAGTAGACACTTTCTTGGTCAGTACCCGAGAGTTTGGTTGACCACAACCTCGGTCTGCTCAGGATAATTATTTCCTTGAAAGTGATTTCATTTTCATTACAAATAGTTACGCAGAGTGGTGCAGTGGGAGCATGATGGGCCCATAACCCAGAGGCCCGAGGACCGAAACCTCGCTCTGCTAAAGAGGTATTTTTGCTTCACTGTTATTTAAATTTAATAAATATTTTAGAATGTTTTTAGAATGTCTGCTTTTATTTTGTTTGTTGTTTTTCTAAATTTACATGAGGCATGGTGGCGCAGTGGAAGCTTGCTGGGCCTATAACCCAGAGTGCCGAGGATCAAAACCTCGTTCTGCTGCTAATAACTTTTTGGTCCGACTTGAAGTACTCGACTCAGAGTGACAAAGTAGACACTTTCTTGGTCAGTAACCGAGAGTTCGGATGATCACAACCTCGGTCTGCTCAGGATAATTTTGTATTTGATAGGGATTTCATTTTCATTAAAAATAGTTACGCAGAGTAGTGCAGCGGGAGCGTGATGGGCCCATAACCCAGAGGTCCGAGGACCAAAACCTCGCTTTGCTAACGAGGTATTTTTGCTTCACTGCTATTCACATTTAATAAATATTGTAGAATGTTTTTAGAATGTCTGCTTTCATTTTGTTTGCATTTTCTAAATTTACATGAGGCATAGTGGCGCAGTTGAAGCGTGCTGGGCCCATAACCCAGAGGTCCGAGGATCGAAACCTCGCTCTGCTAACAAGTTTTTGGTATGACATGAGGTACCCGACTCGGAGTGACAAAGTAGACACTTTCTTGGTCAGTACCCGAGAGTTTGGTTGACCACAACCTCGGTCTGCTCAGGATAATTATTTCCTTGAAAGTGATTTCATTTTCATTACAAATAGTTACGCAGAGTGGTGCAGTGGGAGCATGATGGGCCCATAACCCAGAGGCCCGAGGACCGAAACCTCGCTCTGCTAAGGAGGTATTTTTGCTTCACTGTTATTCAAATTTTATAAATATTTTAGAATGTTTTTAGAATGTCTGCTTTTATTTTGTTTGTTGTTTTTCTAAATTTACATGAGGCATGGTGGCGCAGTGGAAGCTTGCTGGGCCTATAACCCAGAGTGCCGAGGATCAAAACCTCGTTCTGCTGCTAATAACTTGTTGGTATGACTTGAAGTACTCGACACAGAGTGACAAAGTAGACCCTTTCTTGGTCAGTAACCGAGAGTTCGGATGATCACAACCTCGGTCTGCTCAGAATAATTTTGTATTTGATAGGGATTTCATTTTCATTAAAAATAGTTACGCAGAGTAGTGCAGCGGGTGCGTGATGGGCCCATAACCCAGAGGTCCGAGGACCAAAACCTCGCTTTGCTAACGAGGTATTTTTGCTTCACTGCTATTCACATTTAATAAATATTGTAGAATGTTTTTAGAATGTCTGCTTTCATTTTGTTTGCATTTTCTAAATTTACATGAGGCATAGTGGCGCCGTTGAAGCGTGCTGGGCCCATAACCCAGAGGTCCGAGGATCGAAACCTCGCTCTGCTAACAAGTTTTTGGTATGACATGAGGTACTCGACTCGGAGTGACAAAGTAGACCCTTTCTTGGTCAGTAACCGAGAGTTCGGATGATCACAACCTCGGTCTGCTCAGGATAATTTTGTATTTGATAGGGATTTCATTTTCATTAAAAATAGTTACGCAGAGTAGTGCAGCGGGTGCGTGATGGGCCCATAAACCAGAGGTCCGAGGATCGAAACCTCGCTCTGCTAACAAGTTTTTGGTATGACATGAGGTACCCGACTCGGAGTGACAAAGTAGACACTTTCTTGGTCAGTACCCGAGAGTTTGGTTGACCACAACCTCGGTCTGCTCAGGATAATTATTTCCTTGAAAGTGATTTCATTTTCATTACAAATAGTTACGCAGAGTGGTGCAGTGGGAGCATGATGGGCCCATAACCCAGAGGCCCGAGGACCGAAACCTCGCTCTGCTAAAGAGGTATTTTTGCTTCACTGTTATTCAAATTTAATAAATATTTTAGAATGTTTTTAGAATGTCTGCTTTTATTTTGTTTGTTGTTTTTCTAAATTTACATGAGGCATGGTGGCGCAGTGGAAGCTTGCTGGGCCTATAACCCAGAGTGCCGAGGATCAAAACCTCGTTCTGCTGCTAATAACTTGTTGGTATGACTTGAAGTACTCGACACAGAGTGACAAAGTAGACCCTTTCTTGGTCAGTAACCGAGAGTTCGGATGATCACAACCTCGGTCTGCTCAGAATAATTTTGTATTTGATAGGGATTTCATTTTCATTAAAAATAGTTACGCAGAGTAGTGCAGCGGGTGCGTGATGGGCCCATAACCCAGAGGTCCGAGGACCAAAACCTCGCTTTGCTAACGAGGTATTTTTGCTTCACTGCTATTCACATTTAATAAATATTGTAGAATGTTTTTAGAATGTCTGCTTTCATTTTGTTTGCATTTTCTAAATTTACATGAGGCATAGTGGCGCCGTTGAAGCGTGCTGGGCCCATAACCCAGAGGTCCGAGGATCGAAACCTCGCTCTGCTAACAAGTTTTTGGTATGACATGAGGTACTCGACTCGGAGTGACAAAGTAGACCCTTTCTTGGTCAGTAACCGAGAGTTCGGATGATCACAACCTCGGTCTGCTCAGGATAATTTTGTATTTGATAGGGATTTCATTTTCATTAAAAATAGTTACGCAGAGTAGTGCAGCGCGTGCGTGATGGGCCCATAACCCAGAGGTCCGAGGACCAAAACCTCGCTTTGCTAACGAGGTATTTTTGCTTCACTGCTATTCACATTTAATAAATATTGTAGAATGTTTTTAGAATGTCTGCTTTCATTTTGTTTGCATTTTATAAATTTACATGAGGCATAGTGGCGCAGTTGAAGCGTGCTGGGCCCATAACCCAGAGGTCCGAGGATCGAAACCTCGCTCTGCTAACAAGTTTTTGGTATGACATGAGGTACCCGACTCGGAGTGACAAAGTAGACACTTTCTTGGTCAGTACCCGAGAGTTTGGTTGACCACAACCTCGGTCTGCTCAGGATAATTATTTCCTTGAAAGTGATTTCATTTTCATTACAAATAGTTACGCAGAGTGGTGCAGTGGGAGCATGATGGGCCCATAACCCAGAGGCCCGAGGACCGAAACCTCGCTCTGCTAAAGAGGTATTTTTGCTTCACTGTTATTCAAATTTAATAAATATTTTAGAATGTTTTTAGAATGTCTGCTTTTATTTTGTTTGTTGTTTTTCTAAATTTACATGAGGCATGGTGGCGCAGTGGAAGCTTGCTGGGCCTATAACCCAGAGTGCCGAGGATCAAAACCTCGTTCTGCTGCTAATAACTTTTTGGTCCGACTTGAAGTACTCGACTCAGAGTGACAAAGTAGACACTTTCTTGGTCAGTAACCGAGAGTTCGGATGATCACAACCTCGGTCTGCTCAGGATAATTTTGTATTTGATAGGGATTTCATTTTCATTAAAAATAGTTACGCAGAGTAGTGCAGCGGGAGCGTGATGGGCCCATAACCCAGAGGTCCGAGGACCAAAACCTCGCTTTGCTAACGAGGTATTTTTGCTTCACTGCTATTCACATTTAATAAATATTGTAGAATGTTTTTAGAATGTCTGCTTTCATTTTGTTTGCATTTTCTAAATTTACATGAGGCATAGTGGCGCAGTTGAAGCGTGCTGGGCCCATAACCCAGAGGTCCGAGGATCGAAACCTCGCTCTGCTAACAAGTTTTTGGTATGACATGAGGTACCCGACTCGGAGTGACAAAGTAGACACTTTCTTGGTCAGTACCCGAGAGTTTGGTTGACCACAACCTCGGTCTGCTCAGGATAATTATTTCCTTGAAAGTGATTTCATTTTCATTACAAATAGTTACGCAGAGTGGTGCAGTGGGAGCATGATGGGCCCATAACCCAGAGGCCCGAGGACCGAAACCTCGCTCTGCTAAAGAGGTATTTTTGCTTCACTGTTATTCAAATTTAATAAATATTTTAGAATGTTTTTAGAATGTCTGCTTTTATTTTGTTTGTTGTTTTTCTAAATTTACATGAGGCATGGTGGCGCAGTGGAAGCTTGCTGGGCCTATAACCCAGAGTGCCGAGGATCAAAACCTCGTTCTGCTGCTAATAACTTGTTGGTATGACTTGAAGTACTCGACACAGAGTGACAAAGTAGACCCTTTCTTGGTCAGTAACCGAGAGTTCGGATGATCACAACCTCGGTCTGCTCAGGATAATTTTGTATTTGATAGGGATTTCATTTTCATTAAAAATAGTTACGCAGAGTAGTGCAGCGGGAGCGTGATGGGCCCATAACCCAGAGGTCCGAGGACCAAAACCTCGCTTTGCTAACGAGGTATTTTTGCTTCACTGCTATTCACATTTAATAAATATTGTAGAATGTTTTTAGAATGTCTGCTTTCATTTTGTTTGCATTTTCTAAATTTACATGAGGCATAGTGGCGCAGTTGAAGCGTGCTGGGCCCATAACCCAGAGGTCCGAGGATCGAAACCTCGCTCTGCTAACAAGTTTTTGGTATGACATGAGGTACCCGACTCGGAGTGACAAAGTAGACACTTTCTTGGTCAGTACCCGAGAGTTTGGTTGACCACAACCTCGGTCTGCTCAGGATAATTATTTCCTTGAAAGTGATTTCATTTTCATTACAAATAGTTACGCAGAGTGGTGCAGTGGGAGCATGATGGGCCCATAACCCAGAGGCCCGAGGACCGAAACCTCGCTCTGCTAAAGAGGTATTTTTGCTTCACTGTTATTCAAATTTAATAAATATTTTAGAATGTTTTTAGAATGTCTGCTTTTATTTTGTTTGTTGTTTTTCTAAATTTACATGAGGCATGGTGGCGCAGTGGAAGCTTGCTGGGCCTATAACCCAGAGTGCCGAGGATCAAAACCTCGTTCTGCTGCTAATAACTTGTTGGTATGACTTGAAGTACTCGACACAGAGTGACAAAGTAGACCCTTTCTTGGTCAGTAACCGAGAGTTCGGATGATCACAACCTCGGTCTGCTCAGAATAATTTTGTATTTGATAGGGATTTCATTTTCATTAAAAATAGTTACGCAGAGTAGTGCAGCGGGTGCGTGATGGGCCCATAACCCAGAGGTCCGAGGACCAAAACCTCGCTTTGCTAACGAGGTATTTTTGCTTCACTGCTATTCACATTTAATAAATATTGTAGAATGTTTTTAGAATGTCTGCTTTCATTTTGTTTGCATTTTCTAAATTTACATGAGGCATAGTGGCGCAGTGGAAGCTTGCTGGGCCTATAACCCAGAGTGCCGAGGATCAAAACCTCGTTCTGCTGCTAATAACTTGTTGGTATGACTTGAAGTACTCGACACAGAGTGACAAAGTAGACCCTTTCTTGGTCAGTAACCGAGAGTTCGGATGATCACAACCTCGGTCTGCTCAGGATAATTTTGTATTTGATAGGGATTTCATTTTCATTAAAAATAGTTACGCAGAGTAGTGCAGCGGGAGCGTGATGGGCCCATAACCCAGAGGTCCGAGGACCAAAACCTCGCTTTGCTAACGAGGTATTTTTGCTTCACTGCTATTCACATTTAATAAATATTGTAGAATGTTTTTAGAATGTCTGCTTTCATTTTGTTTGCATTTTCTAAATTTACATGAGGCATAGTGGCGCAGTTGAAGCGTGCTGGGCCCATAACCCAGAGGTCCGAGGATCGAAACCTCGCTCTGCTAACAAGTTTTTGGTATGACATGAGGTACCCGACTCGGAGTGACAAAGTAGACACTTTCTTGGTCAGTACCCGAGAGTTTGGTTGACCACAACCTCGGTCTGCTCAGGATAATTATTTCCTTGAAAGTGATTTCATTTTCATTACAAATAGTTACGCAGAGTGGTGCAGTGGGAGCATGATGGGCCCATAACCCAGAGGCCCGAGGACCGAAACCTCGCTCTGCTAAAGAGGTATTTTTGCTTCACTGTTATTCAAATTTAATAAATATTTTAGAATGTTTTTAGAATGTCTGCTTTTATTTTGTTTGTTGTTTTTCTAAATTTACATGAGGCATGGTGGCGCAGTGGAAGCTTGCTGGGCCTATAACCCAGAGTGCCGAGGATCAAAACCTCGTTCTGCTGCTAATAACTTGTTGGTATGACTTGAAGTACTCGACACAGAGTGACAAAGTAGACCCTTTCTTGGTCAGTAACCGAGAGTTCGGATGATCACAACCTCGGTCTGCTCAGAATAATTTTGTATTTGATAGGGATTTCATTTTCATTAAAAATAGTTACGCAGAGTAGTGCAGCGGGTGCGTGATGGGCCCATAACCCAGAGGTCCGAGGACCAAAACCTCGCTTTGCTAACGAGGTATTTTTGCTTCACTGCTATTCACATTTAATAAATATTGTAGAATGTTTTTAGAATGTCTGCTTTCATTTTGTTTGCATTTTCTAAATTTACATGAGGCATAGTGGCGCAGTTGAAGCGTGCTGGGCCCATAACCCAGAGGTCCGAGGATCGAAACCTCGCTCTGCTAACAAGTTTTTGGTATGACATGAGGTACTCGACTCGGAGTGACAAAGTAGACCCTTTCTTGGTCAGTAACCGAGAGTTCGGATGATCACAACCTCGGTCTGCTCAGGATAATTTTGTATTTGATAGGGATTTCATTTTCATTAAAAATAGTTACGCAGAGTAGTGCAGCGGGTGCGTGATGGGCCCATAACCCAGAGGTCCGAGGACCAAAACCTCGCTTTGCTAACGAGGTATTTTTGCTTCACTGCTATTCACATTTAATAAATATTGTAGAATGTTTTTAGAATGTCTGCTTTCATTTTGTTTGCATTTTCTAAATTTACATGAGGCATAGTGGCGCAGTTGAAGCGTGCTGGGCCCATAACCCAGAGGTCCGAGGATCGAAACCTCGCTCTGCTAACAAGTTTTTGGTATGACATGAGGTACTCGACTCGGAGTGACAAAGTAGACACTTTCTTGGTCAGTACCCGAGAGTTTGGTTGACCACAACCTCGGTCTGCTCAGGATAATTGTTTCCTTGAAAGTGATTTCATTTTCATTACAAATAGTTACGCAGAGTGGTGCAGTGGGAGCATGATGGGCCCATAACCCAGAGGCCCGAGGACCGAAACCTCGCTCTGCTAAAGAGGTATTTTTGCTTCACTGTTATTCAAATTTAATAAATATTTTAGAATGTTTTTAGAATGTCTGCTTTTATTTTGTTTGTTGTTTTTCTAAATTTACATGAGGCATGTTGGCGCAGTGGAAGCTTGCTGGGCCTATAACCCAGAGTGCCGAGGATCAAAACCTCGTTCTGCTGCTAATAAATTTTTGGTCTGACTTGAAGTACTCGACTCAGAGTGACAAAGTAGACCCTTTCTTGGTCAGTAACCGAGAGTTCGGATGATCACAACCTCGGTCTGCTCAGGATAATTTTGTATTTGATAGGGATTTCATTTTCATTAAAAATAGTTACGCAGAGTAGTGCAGCGGGTGCGTGATGGGCCCATAACCCAGAGGTCCGAGGACCAAAACCTCGCTTTGCTAACGAGGTATTTTTGCTTCACTGCTATTCACATTTAATTAATATTGTAGAATGTTTTTAGAATGTCTGCTTTCATTTTGTTTGCATTTTCTAAATTTACATGAGGCATAGTGGCGCAGTTGAAGCGTGCTGGGCCCATAACCCAGAGGTCCGAGAATCGAAACCTCGCTCTGCTAACAAGTTTTTGGTATGACATGAGGTACTCGACTCGGAGTGACAAAGTAGACACTTTCTTGGTCAGTACCCGAGAGTTTGGTTGACCACAACTTCGGTCTGCTCAGGATAATTGTTTCCTTGAAAGTGATTTCATTTTCATTACAAATAGTTACGCAGAGTGGTGCAGTGGGAGCATGATGGGCCCATAACCCAGAGGCCCGAGGACCGAAACCTCGCTCTGCTAAAGAGGTATTTTTGCTTCACTGTTATTCAAATTTAATAAATATTTTAGAATGTTTTTAGAATGTCTGCTTTTATTTTGTTTGTTGTTTTTCTAAATTTACATGAGGCATGGTGGCGCAGTGGAAGCTTGCTGGGCCTATAACCCAGAGTGCCGAGGATCAAAACCTCGTTCTGCTGCTAATAACTTGTTGGTATGACTTGAAGTACTCGACACAGAGTGACAAAGTAGACCCTTTCTTGGTCAGTAACCGAGAGTTCGGATGATCACAACCTCGGTCTGCTCAGAATAATTTTGTATTTGATAGGGATTTCATTTTCATTAAAAATAGTTACGCAGAGTAGTGCAGCGGGTGCGTGATGGGCCCATAACCCAGAGGTCCGAGGACCAAAACCTCGCTTTGCTAACGAGGTATTTTTGCTTCACTGCTATTCACATTTAATAAATATTGTAGAATGTTTTTAGAATGTCTGCTTTCATTTTGTTTGCATTTTCTAAATTTACATGAGGCATAGTGGCGCAGTTGAAGCGTGCTGGGCCCATAACCCAGAGGTCCGAGGATCGAAACCTCGCTCTGCTAACAAGTTTTTGGTATGACATGAGGTACTCGACTCGGAGTGACAAAGTAGACCCTTTCTTGGTCAGTAACCGAGAGTTCGGATGATCACAACCTCGGTCTGCTCAGGATAATTTTGTATTTGATAGGGATTTCATTTTCATTAAAAATAGTTACGCAGAGTAGTGCAGCGGGTGCGTGATGGGCCCATAACCCAGAGGTCCGAGGACCAAAACCTCGCTTTGCTAACGAGGTATTTTTGCTTCACTGCTATTCACATTTAATAAATATTGTAGAATGTTTTTAGAATGTCTGCTTTCATTTTGTTTGCATTTTCTAAATTTACATGAGGCATAGTGGCGCAGTTGAAGCGTGCTGGGCCCATAACCCAGAGGTCCGAGAATCGAAACCTCGCTCTGCTAACAAGTTTTTGGTATGACATGAGGTACTCGACTCGGAGTGACAAAGTAGACACTTTCTTGGTCAGTACCCGAGAGTTTGGTTGACCACAACTTCGGTCTGCTCAGGATAATTGTTTCCTTGAAAGTGATTTCATTTTCATTACAAATAGTTACGCAGAGTGGTGCAGTGGGAGCATGATGGGCCCATAACCCAGAGGCCCGAGGACCGAAACCTCGCTCTGCTAAAGAGGTATTTTTGCTTCACTGTTATTCAAATTTAATAAATATTTTAGAATGTTTTTAGAATGTCTGCTTTTATTTTGTTTGTTGTTTTTCTAAATTTACATGAGGCATGGTGGCGCAGTGGAAGCTTGCTGGGCCTATAACCCAGAGTGCCGAGGATCAAAACCTCGTTCTGCTGCTAATAACTTTTTGGTCTGACTTGAAGTACTCGACTCAGAGTGACAAAGTAGACCCTTTCTTGGTCAGTAACCGAGAGTTCGGATGATCACAACCTCGGTCTGCTCAGAATAATTTTGTATTTGATAGGAATTTCATTTTCATTAAAAATAGTTACGCAGAGTAGTGCAGCGGGTGCGTGATGGGCCCATAACCCAGAGGTCCGAGGACCAAAACCTCGCTTTGCTAACGAGGTATTTTTGCTTCACTGCTATTCACATTTAATAAATATTGTAGAATGTTTTTAGAATGTCTGCTTTCATTTTGTTTGCATTTTCTAAATTTACATGAGGCATAGTGGCGCAGTTGAAGCGTGCTGGGCCCATAACCCAGAGGTCCGAGGATCGAAACCTCGCTCTGCTAAAGAGGTATTTTTGCTTCACTGTTATTCAAATTTAATAAATATTTTAGAATGTTTTTAGAATGTCTGCTTTCATTTTGTTTGCATTTTCTAAATTTACATGAGGCATAGTGGCGCAGTTGAAGCGTGCTGGGCCCATAACCCAGCGGTCCGAAGATCGAAACCTCGCTCTGCTAACAAGTTTTTGGTATGACATGAGGTACTCGACTCGGAGTGACAAAGTAGACACTTTCTTGGTCAGTACCCGAGAGTTTGGTTGACCACAACCTCGGTCTGCTCAGGATAATTATTTCCTTGAAAGTGATTTCATTTTCATTACAAATAGTTACGCAGAGTGGTGCAGTGGGAGCATGATGGGCCCATAACCCAGAGGCCCGAGGACCGAAACCTCGCTCTGCTAAAGAGGTATTTTTGCTTCACTGTTATTCAAATTTAATAAATATTTTAGAATGTTTTTAGAATGTCTGCTTTTATTTTGTTTGTTGTTTTTCTAAATTTACATGAGGCATGGTGGCGCAGTGGAAGCTTGCTGGGCCTATAACCCAGATAGCCGAGGATCAAAACCTCGTTCTGCTGCTAATAACTTTTTGGTATGACTTGAAGTACTCGACTCAGAGTGACAAAGTAGACCCTTTCTTGGTCAGTAACCGAGAGTTCGGATGATCACAACCTCGGTCTGCTCAGGATAATTTTGTATTTGATAGGGATTTCATTTTCATTAAAAAAAGTTACGCAGAGTAGTGCAGCGGGTGCGTGATGGGCCCATAACCCAGAGGTCCGAGGACCAAAACCTCGCTTTGCTAACGAGGTATTTTTGCTTCACTGCTATTCACATTTAATAAATATTGTAGAATGTTTTTAGAATGTCTGCTTTCATTTTGTTTGCATTTTCTAAATTTACATGAGGCATAGTGGCGCAGTTGAAGCGTGCTGGGCCCATAACCCAGAGGTCCGAGGATCGAAACCTCGCTCTGCTAACAAGTTTTTGGTATGACATGAGGTACCCGACTCGGAGTGACAAAGTAGACACTTTCTTGGTCAGTACCCGAGAGTTTGGTTGACCACAACCTCGGTCTGCTCAGGATAATTATTTCCTTGAAAGTGATTTCATTTTCATTACAAATAGTTACGCAGAGTGGTGCAGTGGGAGCATGATGGGCCCATAACCCAGAGGCCCGAGGACCGAAACCTCGCTCTGCTAAAGAGGTATTTTTGCTTCACTGTTATTCAAATTTAATAAATATTTTAGAATGTTTTTAGAATGTCTGCTTTTATTTTGTTTGTTGTTTTTCTAAATTTACATGAGGCATGGTGGCGCAGTGGAAGCTTGCTGGGCCTATAACCCAGAGTGCCGAGGATCAAAACCTCGTTCTGCTGCTAATAACTTTTTGGTCCGACTTGAAGTACTCGACTCAGAGTGACAAAGTAGACACTTTCTTGGTCAGTAACCGAGAGTTCGGATGATCACAACCTCGGTCTGCTCAGGATAATTTTGTATTTGATAGGGATTTCATTTTCATTAAAAATAGTTACGCAGAGTAGTGCAGCGGGAGCGTGATGGGCCCATAACCCAGAGGTCCGAGAACCAAAACCTCGCTTTGCTAACGAGGTATTTTTGCTTCACTGCTATTCACATTTAATAAATATTGTAGAATGTTTTTAGAATGTCTGCTTTCATTTTGTTTGCATTTTCTAAATTTACATGAGGCATAGTGGCGCAGTTGAAGCGTGCTGGGCCCATAACCCAGAGGTCCGAGGATCGAAACCTCGCTCTGCTAACAAGTTTTTGGTATGACATGAGGTACCCGACTCGGAGTGACAAAGTAGACACTTTCTTGGTCAGTACCCGAGAGTTTGGTTGACCACAACCTCGGTCTGCTCAGGATAATTATTTCCTTGAAAGTGATTTCATTTTCATTACAAATAGTTACGCAGAGTGGTGCAGTGGGAGCATGATGGGCCCATAACCCAGAGGCCCGAGGACCGAAACCTCGCTCTGCTAAAGAGGTATTTTTGCTTCACTGTTATTCAAATTTAATAAATATTTTAGAATGTTTTTAGAATGTCTGCTTTTATTTTGTTTGTTGTTTTTCTAAATTTACATGAGGCATGGTGGCGCAGTGGAAGCTTGCTGGGCCTATAACCCAGAGTGCCGAGGATCAAAACCTCGTTCTGCTGCTAATAACTTGTTGGTATGACTTGAAGTACTCGACACAGAGTGACAAAGTAGACCCTTTCTTGGTCAGTAACCGAGAGTTCGGATGATCACAACCTCGGTCTGCTCAGAATAATTTTGTATTTGATAGGGATTTCATTTTCATTAAAAATAGTTACGCAGAGTAGTGCAGCGGGTGCGTGATGGGCCCATAACCCAGAGGTCCGAGGACCAAAACCTCGCTTTGCTAACGAGGTATTTTTGCTTCACTGCTATTCACATTTAATAAATATTGTAGAATGTTTTTAGAATGTCTGCTTTCATTTTGTTTGCATTTTCTAAATTTACATGAGGCATAGTGGCGCCGTTGAAGCGTGCTGGGCCCATAACCCAGAGGTCCGAGGATCGAAACCTCGCTCTGCTAACAAGTTTTTGGTATGACATGAGGTACTCGACTCGGAGTGACAAAGTAGACCCTTTCTTGGTCAGTAACCGAGAGTTCGGATGATCACAACCTCGGTCTGCTCAGGATAATTTTGTATTTGATAGGGATTTCATTTTCATTAAAAATAGTTACGCAGAGTAGTGCAGCGGGTGCGTGATGGGCCCATAACCCAGAGGTCCGAGGACCAAAACCTCGCTTTGCTAACGAGGTATTTTTGCTTCACTGCTATTCACATTTAATAAATATTGTAGAATGTTTTTAGAATGTCTGCTTTCATTTTGTTTGCATTTTCTAAATTTACATGAGGCATAGTGGCGCAGTTGAAGCGTGCTGGGCCCATAACCCAGAGGTCCGAGGATCGAAACCTCGCTCTGCTAACAAGTTTTTGGTATGACATGAGGTACCCGACTCGGAGTGACAAAGTAGACACTTTCTTGGTCAGTACCCGAGAGTTTGGTTGACCACAACCTCGGTCTGCTCAGGATAATTATTTCCTTGAAAGTGATTTCATTTTCATTACAAATAGTTACGCAGAGTGGTGCAGTGGGAGCATGATGGGCCCATAACCCAGAGGCCCGAGGACCGAAACCTCGCTCTGCTAAAGAGGTATTTTTGCTTCACTGTTATTCAAATTTAATAAATATTTTAGAATGTTTTTAGAATGTCTGCTTTTATTTTGTTTGTTGTTTTTCTAAATTTACATGAGGCATGGTGGCGCAGTGGAAGCTTGCTGGGCCTATAACCCAGAGTGCCGAGGATCAAAACCTCGTTCTGCTGCTAATAACTTGTTGGTATGACTTGAAGTACTCGACACAGAGTGACAAAGTAGACCCTTTCTTGGTCAGTAACCGAGAGTTCGGATGATCACAACCTCGGTCTGCTCAGAATAATTTTGTATTTGATAGGGATTTCATTTTCATTAAAAATAGTTACGCAGAGTAGTGCAGCGGGTGCGTGATGGGCCCATAACCCAGAGGTCCGAGGACCAAAACCTCGCTTTGCTAACGAGGTATTTTTGCTTCACTGCTATTCACATTTAATAAATATTGTAGAATGTTTTTAGAATGTCTGCTTTCATTTTGTTTGCATTTTCTAAATTTACATGAGGCATAGTGGCGCCGTTGAAGCGTGCTGGGCCCATAACCCAGAGGTCCGAGGATCGAAACCTCGCTCTGCTAACAAGTTTTTGGTATGACATGAGGTACTCGACTCGGAGTGACAAAGTAGACCCTTTCTTGGTCAGTAACCGAGAGTTCGGATGATCACAACCTCGGTCTGCTCAGGATAATTTTGTATTTGATAGGGATTTCATTTTCATTAAAAATAGTTACGCAGAGTAGTGCAGCGGGTGCGTGATGGGCCCATAACCCAGAGGTCCGAGGACCAAAACCTCGCTTTGCTAACGAGGTATTTTTGCTTCACTGCTATTCACATTTAATAAATATTGTAGAATGTTTTTAGAATGTCTGCTTTCATTTTGTTTGCATTTTATAAATTTACATGAGGCATAGTGGCGCAGTTGAAGCGTGCTGGGCCCATAACCCAGAGGTCCGAGGATCGAAACCTCGCTCTGCTAACAAGTTTTTGGTATGACATGAGGTACCCGACTCGGAGTGACAAAGTAGACACTTTCTTGGTCAGTACCCGAGAGTTTGGTTGACCACAACCTCGGTCTGCTCAGGATAATTATTTCCTTGAAAGTGATTTCATTTTCATTACAAATAGTTACGCAGAGTGGTGCAGTGGGAGCATGATGGGCCCATAACCCAGAGGCCCGAGGACCGAAACCTCGCTCTGCTAAAGAGGTATTTTTGCTTCACTGTTATTCAAATTTAATAAATATTTTAGAATGTTTTTAGAATGTCTGCTTTTATTTTGTTTGTTGTTTTTCTAAATTTACATGAGGCATGGTGGCGCAGTGGAAGCTTGCTGGGCCTATAACCCAGAGTGCCGAGGATCAAAACCTCGTTCTGCTGCTAATAACTTTTTGGTCCGACTTGAAGTACTCGACTCAGAGTGACAAAGTAGACACTTTCTTGGTCAGTAACCGAGAGTTCGGATGATCACAACCTCGGTCTGCTCAGGATAATTTTGTATTTGATAGGGATTTCATTTTCATTAAAAATAGTTACGCAGAGTAGTGCAGCGGGAGCGTGATGGGCCCATAACCCAGAGGTCCGAGGACCAAAACCTCGCTTTGCTAACGAGGTATTTTTGCTTCACTGCTATTCACATTTAATAAATATTGTAGAATGTTTTTAGAATGTCTGCTTTCATTTTGTTTGCATTTTCTAAATTTACATGAGGCATAGTGGCGCAGTTGAAGCGTGCTGGGACCATAACCCAGAGGTCCGAGGATCGAAACCTCGCTCTGCTAACAAGTTTTTGGTATGACATGAGGTACCCGACTCGGAGTGACAAAGTAGACACTTTCTTGGTCAGTACCCGAGAGTTTGGTTGACCACAACCTCGGTCTGCTCAGGATAATTATTTCCTTGAAAGTGATTTCATTTTCATTACAAATAGTTACGCAGAGTGGTGCAGTGGGAGCATGATGGGCCCATAACCCAGAGGCCCGAGGACCGAAACCTCGCTCTGCTAAAGAGGTATTTTTGCTTCACTGTTATTCAAATTTAATAAATATTTTAGAATGTTTTTAGAATGTCTGCTTTTATTTTGTTTGTTGTTTTTCTAAATTTACATGAGGCATGGTGGCGCAGTGGAAGCTTGCTGGGCCTATAACCCAGAGTGCCGAGGATCAAAACCTCGTTCTGCTGCTAATAACTTGTTGGTATGACTTGAAGTACTCGACACAGAGTGACAAAGTAGACCCTTTCTTGGTCAGTAACCGAGAGTTCGGATGATCACAACCTCGGTCTGCTCAGAATAATTTTGTATTTGATAGGGATTTCATTTTCATTAAAAATAGTTACGCAGAGTAGTGCAGCGGGTGCGTGATGGGCCCATAACCCAGAGGTCCGAGGACCAAAACCTCGCTTTGCTAACGAGGTATTTTTGCTTCACTGCTATTCACATTTAATAAATATTGTAGAATGTTTTTAGAATGTCTGCTTTCATTTTGTTTGCATTTTCTAAATTTACATGAGGCATAGTGGCGCAGTTGAAGCGTGCTGGGCCCATAACCCAGAGGTCCGAGGATCGAAACCTCGCTCTGCTAACAAGTTTTTGGTATGACATGAGGTACTCGACTCGGAGTGACAAAGTAGACCCTTTCTTGGTCAGTAACCGAGAGTTCGGATGATCACAACCTCGGTCTGCTCAGGATAATTTTGTATTTGATAGGGATTTCATTTTCATTAAAAATAGTTACGCAGAGTAGTGCAGCGGGTGCGTGATGGGCCCATAACCCAGAGGTCCGAGGACCAAAACCTCGCTTTGCTAACGAGGTATTTTTGCTTCACTGCTATTCACATTTAATAAATATTGTAGAATGTTTTTAGAATGTCTGCTTTCATTTTGTTTGCATTTTCTAAATTTACATGAGGCATAGTGGCGCAGTTGAAGCGTGCTGGGCCCATAACCCAGAGGTCCGAGGATCGAAACCTCGCTCTGCTAACAAGTTTTTGGTATGACATGAGGTACTCGACTCGGAGTGACAAAGTAGACACTTTCTTGGTCAGTACCCGAGAGTTTGGTTGACCACAACCTCGGTCTGCTCAGGATAATTGTTTCCTTGAAAGTGATTTCATTTTCATTACAAATAGTTACGCAGAGTGGTGCAGTGGGAGCATGATGGGCCCATAACCCAGAGGCCCGAGGACCGAAACCTCGCTCTGCTAAAGAGGTATTTTTGCTTCACTGTTATTCAAATTTAATAAATATTTTAGAATGTTTTTAGAATGTCTGCTTTTATTTTGTTTGTTGTTTTTCTAAATTTACATGAGGCATGTTGGCGCAGTGGAAGCTTGCTGGGCCTATAACCCAGAGTGCCGAGGATCAAAACCTCGTTCTGCTGCTAATAAATTTTTGGTCTGACTTGAAGTACTCGACTCAGAGTGACAAAGTAGACCCTTTCTTGGTCAGTAACCGAGAGTTCGGATGATCACAACCTCGGTCTGCTCAGGATAATTTTGTATTTGATAGGGATTTCATTTTCATTAAAAATAGTTACGCAGAGTAGTGCAGCGGGTGCGTGATGGGCCCATAACCCAGAGGTCCGAGGACCAAAACCTCGCTTTGCTAACGAGGTATTTTTGCTTCACTGCTATTCACATTTAATTAATATTGTAGAATGTTTTTAGAATGTCTGCTTTCATTTTGTTTGCATTTTCTAAATTTACATGAGGCATAGTGGCGCAGTTGAAGCGTGCTGGGCCCATAACCCAGAGGTCCGAGAATCGAAACCTCGCTCTGCTAACAAGTTTTTGGTATGACATGAGGTACTCGACTCGGAGTGACAAAGTAGACACTTTCTTGGTCAGTACCCGAGAGTTTGGTTGACCACAACTTCGGTCTGCTCAGGATAATTGTTTCCTTGAAAGTGATTTCATTTTCATTACAAATAGTTACGCAGAGTGGTGCAGTGGGAGCATGATGGGCCCATAACCCAGAGGCCCGAGGACCGAAACCTCGCTCTGCTAAAGAGGTATTTTTGCTTCACTGTTATTCAAATTTAATAAATATTTTAGAATGTTTTTAGAATGTCTGCTTTTATTTTGTTTGTTGTTTTTCTAAATTTACATGAGGCATGGTGGCGCAGTGGAAGCTTGCTGGGCCTATAACCCAGAGTGCCGAGGATCAAAACCTCGTTCTGCTGCTAATAACTTGTTGGTATGACTTGAAGTACTCGACACAGAGTGACAAAGTAGACCCTTTCTTGGTCAGTAACCGAGAGTTCGGATGATCACAACCTCGGTCTGCTCAGAATAATTTTGTATTTGATAGGGATTTCATTTTCATTAAAAATAGTTACGCAGAGTAGTGCAGCGGGTGCGTGATGGGCCCATAACCCAGAGGTCCGAGGACCAAAACCTCGCTTTGCTAACGAGGTATTTTTGCTTCACTGCTATTCACATTTAATAAATATTGTAGAATGTTTTTAGAATGTCTGCTTTCATTTTGTTTGCATTTTCTAAATTTACATGAGGCATAGTGGCGCAGTTGAAGCGTGCTGGGCCCATAACCCAGAGGTCCGAGGATCGAAACCTCGCTCTGCTAACAAGTTTTTGGTATGACATGAGGTACTCGACTCGGAGTGACAAAGTAGACCCTTTCTTGGTCAGTAACCGAGAGTTCGGATGATCACAACCTCGGTCTGCTCAGGATAATTTTGTATTTGATAGGGATTTCATTTTCATTAAAAATAGTTACGCAGAGTAGTGCAGCGGGTGCGTGATGGGCCCATAACCCAGAGGTCCGAGGACCAAAACCTCGCTTTGCTAACGAGGTATTTTTGCTTCACTGCTATTCACATTTAATAAATATTGTAGAATGTTTTTAGAATGTCTGCTTTCATTTTGTTTGCATTTTCTAAATTTACATGAGGCATAGTGGCGCAGTTGAAGCGTGCTGGGCCCATAACCCAGAGGTCCGAGAATCGAAACCTCGCTCTGCTAACAAGTTTTTGGTATGACATGAGGTACTCGACTCGGAGTGACAAAGTAGACACTTTCTTGGTCAGTACCCGAGAGTTTGGTTGACCACAACTTCGGTCTGCTCAGGATAATTGTTTCCTTGAAAGTGATTTCATTTTCATTACAAATAGTTACGCAGAGTGGTGCAGTGGGAGCATGATGGGCCCATAACCCAGAGGCCCGAGGACCGAAACCTCGCTCTGCTAAAGAGGTATTTTTGCTTCACTGTTATTCAAATTTAATAAATATTTTAGAATGTTTTTAGAATGTCTGCTTTTATTTTGTTTGTTGTTTTTCTAAATTTACATGAGGCATGGTGGCGCAGTGGAAGCTTGCTGGGCCTATAACCCAGAGTGCCGAGGATCAAAACCTCGTTCTGCTGCTAATAACTTTTTGGTCTGACTTGAAGTACTCGACTCAGAGTGACAAAGTAGACCCTTTCTTGGTCAGTAACCGAGAGTTCGGATGATCACAACCTCGGTCTGCTCAGAATAATTTTGTATTTGATAGGAATTTCATTTTCATTAAAAATAGTTACGCAGAGTAGTGCAGCGGGTGCGTGATGGGCCCATAACCCAGAGGTCCGAGGACCAAAACCTCGCTTTGCTAACGAGGTATTTTTGCTTCACTGCTATTCACATTTAATAAATATTGTAGAATGTTTTTAGAATGTCTGCTTTCATTTTGTTTGCATTTTCTAAATTTACATGAGGCATAGTGGCGCAGTTGAAGCGTGCTGGGCCCATAACCCAGAGGTCCGAGGATCGAAACCTCGCTCTGCTAAAGAGGTATTTTTGCTTCACTGTTATTCAAATTTAATAAATATTTTAGAATGTTTTTAGAATGTCTGCTTTCATTTTGTTTGCATTTTCTAAATTTACATGAGGCATAGTGGCGCAGTTGAAGCGTGCTGGGCCCATAACCCAGCGGTCCGAAGATCGAAACCTCGCTCTGCTAACAAGTTTTTGGTATGACATGAGGTACTCGACTCGGAGTGACAAAGTAGACACTTTCTTGGTCAGTACCCGAGAGTTTGGTTGACCACAACCTCGGTCTGCTCAGGATAATTATTTCCTTGAAAGTGATTTCATTTTCATTACAAATAGTTACGCAGAGTGGTGCAGTGGGAGCATGATGGGCCCATAACCCAGAGGCCCGAGGACCGAAACCTCGCTCTGCTAAAGAGGTATTTTTGCTTCACTGTTATTCAAATTTAATAAATATTTTAGAATGTTTTTAGAATGTCTGCTTTTATTTTGTTTGTTGTTTTTCTAAATTTACATGAGGCATGGTGGCGCAGTGGAAGCTTGCTGGGCCTATAACCCAGATAGCCGAGGATCAAAACCTCGTTCTGCTGCTAATAACTTTTTGGTATGACTTGAAGTACTCGACTCAGAGTGACAAAGTAGACCCTTTCTTGGTCAGTAACCGAGAGTTCGGATGATCACAACCTCGGTCTGCTCAGGATAATTTTGTATTTGATAGGGATTTCATTTTCATTAAAAAAAGTTACGCAGAGTAGTGCAGCGGGTGCGTGATGGGCCCATAACCCAGAGGTCCGAGGACCAAAACCTCGCTTTGCTAACGAGGTATTTTTGCTTCACTGCTATTCACATTTAATAAATATTGTAGAATGTTTTTAGAATGTCTGCTTTCATTTTGTTTGCATTTTCTAAATTTACATGAGGCATAGTGGCGCAGTTGAAGCGTGCTGGGCCCATAACCCAGAGGTCCGAGGATCGAAACCTCGCTCTGCTAACAAGTTTTTGGTATGACATGAGGTACCCGACTCGGAGTGACAAAGTAGACACTTTCTTGGTCAGTACCCGAGAGTTTGGTTGACCACAACCTCGGTCTGCTCAGGATAATTATTTCCTTGAAAGTGATTTCATTTTCATTACAAATAGTTACGCAGAGTGGTGCAGTGGGAGCATGATGGGCCCATAACCCAGAGGCCCGAGGACCGAAACCTCGCTCTGCTAAAGAGGTATTTTTGCTTCACTGTTATTCAAATTTAATAAATATTTTAGAATGTTTTTAGAATGTCTGCTTTTATTTTGTTTGTTGTTTTTCTAAATTTACATGAGGCATGGTGGCGCAGTGGAAGCTTGCTGGGCCTATAACCCAGAGTGCCGAGGATCAAAACCTCGTTCTGCTGCTAATAACTTTTTGGTCCGACTTGAAGTACTCGACTCAGAGTGACAAAGTAGACACTTTCTTGGTCAGTAACCGAGAGTTCGGATGATCACAACCTCGGTCTGCTCAGGATAATTTTGTATTTGATAGGGATTTCATTTTCATTAAAAATAGTTACGCAGAGTAGTGCAGCGGGAGCGTGATGGGCCCATAACCCAGAGGTCCGAGGACCAAAACCTCGCTTTGCTAACGAGGTATTTTTGCTTCACTGCTATTCACATTTAATAAATATTGTAGAATGTTTTTAGAATGTCTGCTTTCATTTTGTTTGCATTTTCTAAATTTACATGAGGCATAGTGGCGCAGTTGAAGCGTGCTGGGCCCATAACCCAGAGGTCCGAGGATCGAAACCTCGCTCTGCTAACAAGTTTTTGGTATGACATGAGGTACCCGACTCGGAGTGACAAAGTAGACACTTTCTTGGTCAGTACCCGAGAGTTTGGTTGACCACAACCTCGGTCTGCTCAGGATAATTATTTCCTTGAAAGTGATTTCATTTTCATTACAAATAGTTACGCAGAGTGGTGCAGTGGGAGCATGATGGGCCCATAACCCAGAGGCCCGAGGACCGAAACCTCGCTCTGCTAAAGAGGTATTTTTGCTTCACTGTTATTCAAATTTAATAAATATTTTAGAATGTTTTTAGAATGTCTGCTTTTATTTTGTTTGTTGTTTTTCTAAATTTACATGAGGCATGGTGGCGCAGTGGAAGCTTGCTGGGCCTATAACCCAGAGTGCCGAGGATCAAAACCTCGTTCTGCTGCTAATAACTTGTTGGTATGACTTGAAGTACTCGACACAGAGTGACAAAGTAGACCCTTTCTTGGTCAGTAACCGAGAGTTCGGATGATCACAACCTCGGTCTGCTCAGAATAATTTTGTATTTGATAGGGATTTCATTTTCATTAAAAATAGTTACGCAGAGTAGTGCAGCGGGTGCGTGATGGGCCCATAACCCAGAGGTCCGAGGACCAAAACCTCGCTTTGCTAACGAGGTATTTTTGCTTCACTGCTATTCACATTTAATAAATATTGTAGAATGTTTTTAGAATGTCTGCTTTCATTTTGTTTGCATTTTCTAAATTTACATGAGGCATAGTGGCGCCGTTGAAGCGTGCTGGGCCCATAACCCAGAGGTCCGAGGATCGAAACCTCGCTCTGCTAACAAGTTTTTGGTATGACATGAGGTACTCGACTCGGAGTGACAAAGTAGACCCTTTCTTGGTCAGTAACCGAGAGTTCGGATGATCACAACCTCGGTCTGCTCAGGATAATTTTGTATTTGATAGGGATTTCATTTTCATTAAAAATAGTTACGCAGAGTAGTGCAGCGGGTGCGTGATGGGCCCATAACCCAGAGGTCCGAGGACCAAAACCTCGCTTTGCTAACGAGGTATTTTTGCTTCACTGCTATTCACATTTAATAAATATTGTAGAATGTTTTTAGAATGTCTGCTTTCATTTTGTTTGCATTTTATAAATTTACATGAGGCATAGTGGCGCAGTTGAAGCGTGCTGGGCCCATAACCCAGAGGTCCGAGGATCGAAACCTCGCTCTGCTAACAAGTTTTTGGTATGACATGAGGTACCCGACTCGGAGTGACAAAGTAGACACTTTCTTGGTCAGTACCCGAGAGTTTGGTTGACCACAACCTCGGTCTGCTCAGGATAATTATTTCCTTGAAAGTGATTTCATTTTCATTACAAATAGTTACGCAGAGTGGTGCAGTGGGAGCATGATGGGCCCATAACCCAGAGGCCCGAGGACCGAAACCTCGCTCTGCTAAAGAGGTATTTTTGCTTCACTGTTATTCAAATTTAATAAATATTTTAGAATGTTTTTAGAATGTCTGCTTTTATTTTGTTTGTTGTTTTTCTAAATTTACATGAGGCATGGTGGCGCAGTGGAAGCTTGCTGGGCCTATAACCCAGAGTGCCGAGGATCAAAACCTCGTTCTGCTGCTAATAACTTTTTGGTCCGACTTGAAGTACTCGACTCAGAGTGACAAAGTAGACACTTTCTTGGTCAGTAACCGAGAGTTCGGATGATCACAACCTCGGTCTGCTCAGGATAATTTTGTATTTGATAGGGATTTCATTTTCATTAAAAATAGTTACGCAGAGTAGTGCAGCGGGAGCGTGATGGGCCCATAACCCAGAGGTCCGAGGACCAAAACCTCGCTTTGCTAACGAGGTATTTTTGCTTCACTGCTATTCACATTTAATAAATATTGTAGAATGTTTTTAGAATGTCTGCTTTCATTTTGTTTGCATTTTCTAAATTTACATGAGGCATAGTGGCGCAGTTGAAGCGTGCTGGGACCATAACCCAGAGGTCCGAGGATCGAAACCTCGCTCTGCTAACAAGTTTTTGGTATGACATGAGGTACCCGACTCGGAGTGACAAAGTAGACACTTTCTTGGTCAGTACCCGAGAGTTTGGTTGACCACAACCTCGGTCTGCTCAGGATAATTATTTCCTTGAAAGTGATTTCATTTTCATTACAAATAGTTACGCAGAGTGGTGCAGTGGGAGCATGATGGGCCCATAACCCAGAGGCCCGAGGACCGAAACCTCGCTCTGCTAAAGAGGTATTTTTGCTTCACTGTTATTCAAATTTAATAAATATTTTAGAATGTTTTTAGAATGTCTGCTTTTATTTTGTTTGTTGTTTTTCTAAATTTACATGAGGCATGGTGGCGCAGTGGAAGCTTGCTGGGCCTATAACCCAGAGTGCCGAGGATCAAAACCTCGTTCTGCTGCTAATAACTTGTTGGTATGACTTGAAGTACTCGACACAGAGTGACAAAGTAGACCCTTTCTTGGTCAGTAACCGAGAGTTCGGATGATCACAACCTCGGTCTGCTCAGAATAATTTTGTATTTGATAGGGATTTCATTTTCATTAAAAATAGTTACGCAGAGTAGTGCAGCGGGTGCGTGATGGGCCCATAACCCAGAGGTCCGAGGACCAAAACCTCGCTTTGCTAACGAGGTATTTTTGCTTCACTGCTATTCACATTTAATAAATATTGTAGAATGTTTTTAGAATGTCTGCTTTCATTTTGTTTGCATTTTCTAAATTTACATGAGGCATAGTGGCGCAGTTGAAGCGTGCTGGGCCCATAACCCAGAGGTCCGAGGATCGAAACCTCGCTCTGCTAACAAGTTTTTGGTATGACATGAGGTACTCGACTCGGAGTGACAAAGTAGACCCTTTCTTGGTCAGTAACCGAGAGTTCGGATGATCACAACCTCGGTCTGCTCAGGATAATTTTGTATTTGATAGGGATTTCATTTTCATTAAAAATAGTTACGCAGAGTAGTGCAGCGGGTGCGTGATGGGCCCATAACCCAGAGGTCCGAGGACCAAAACCTCGCTTTGCTAACGAGGTATTTTTGCTTCACTGCTATTCACATTTAATAAATATTGTAGAATGTTTTTAGAATGTCTGCTTTCATTTTGTTTGCATTTTCTAAATTTACATGAGGCATAGTGGCGCAGTTGAAGCGTGCTGGGCCCATAACCCAGAGGTCCGAGGATCGAAACCTCGCTCTGCTAACAAGTTTTTGGTATGACATGAGGTACTCGACTCGGAGTGACAAAGTAGACACTTTCTTGGTCAGTACCCGAGAGTTTGGTTGACCACAACCTCGGTCTGCTCAGGATAATTGTTTCCTTGAAAGTGATTTCATTTTCATTACAAATAGTTACGCAGAGTGGTGCAGTGGGAGCATGATGGGCCCATAACCCAGAGGCCCGAGGACCGAAACCTCGCTCTGCTAAAGAGGTATTTTTGCTTCACTGTTATTCAAATTTAATAAATATTTTAGAATGTTTTTAGAATGTCTGCTTTTATTTTGTTTGTTGTTTTTCTAAATTTACATGAGGCATGTTGGCGCAGTGGAAGCTTGCTGGGCCTATAACC
Organism: Crossaster papposus; assembly: GCA_037893245.1. Lineage (NCBI taxonomy): Eukaryota > Metazoa > Echinodermata > Asteroidea > Velatida > Solasteridae > Crossaster > Crossaster papposus. The sequence continues at coordinate 122,322 of JBAIAA010000815.1, read as the reverse complement.
CAGAGTGCCGAGGATCAAAACCTCGTTCTGCTGCTAATAACTTTTTGGTCCGACTTGAAGTACTCGATTCAGAGTGACAAAGTAGACACTTTCTTGGTCAGTAACCGAGAGTTCGGATGATCACAACCTCGGTCTGCTCAGGATAATTTTGTATTTGATAGGGATTTCATTTTCATTAAAAATAGTTACGCAGAGTAGTGCAGCGGGAGCGTGATGGGCCCATAACCCAGAGGTCCGAGGACCAAAACCTCGCTTTGCTAACGAGGTATTTTTGCTTCACTGCTATTCACATTTAATAAATATTGTAGAATGTTTTTAGAATGTCTGCTTTCATTTTGTTTGCATTTTCTAAATTTACATGAGGCATAGTGGCGCAGTTGAAGCGTGCTGGGCCCATAACCCAGAGGTCCGAGGATCGAAACCTCGCTCTGCTAACAAGTTTTTGGTATGACATGAGGTACTCGACTCAGAGTGACAAAGTAGACCCTTTCTTGGTCAGTAACCGAGAGTTCGGATGATCACAACCTCGGTCTGCTCAGGATAATTTTGTATTTGATAGGGATTTCATTTTCATTAAAAATAGTTACGCAGAGTAGTGCAGCGGGTGCGTGATGGGCCCATAACCCAGAGGTCCGAGGACCAAAACCTCGCTTTGCTAACGAGGTATTTTGGCTTCACTGCTATTCACATTTAATAAATATTGTAGAATGTTTTTAGAATGTCTGCTTTCATTTTGTTTGCATTTTCTAAATTTACATGAGGCATAGTGGCGCAGTTGAAGCGTGCTGGGCCCATAACCCAGAGGTCCGAGGATCGAAACCTCGCTCTGCTAACAAGTTTTTGGTATGACATGAGGTACTCGACTCGGAGTGACAAAGTAGACACTTTCTTGGTCAGTACCCGAGAGTTTGGTTGACCACAACCTCGGTCTGCTCAGGATAATTGTTTCCTTGAAAGTGATTTCATTTTCATTACAAATAGTTACGCAGAGTGGTGCAGTGGGAGCATGATGGGCCCATAACCCAGAGGCCCGAGGACCGAAACCTCGCTCTGCTAAAGAGGTATTTTTGCTTCACTGTTATTCAAATTTAATAAATATTTTAGAATGTTTTTAGAATGTCTGCTTTTATTTTGTTTGTTGTTTTTCTAAATTTACATGAGGCATGGTGGCGCAGTGGAAGCTTGCTGGGCCTATAACCCAGAGTGCCGAGGATCAAAACCTCGTTCTGCTGCTAATAACTTTTTGGTCCGACTTGAAGTACTCGACTCAGAGTGACAAAGTAGACACTTTCTTGGTCAGTAATCGAGAGTTCGGATGATCACAACCTCGGTCTGCTCAGGATAATTTTGTATTTGATAGGGATTTCATTTTCATTAAAAATAGTTACGCAGAGTAGTGCAGCGGGTGCGTGATGGGCCCATAACCCAGAGGTCCGAGGACCAAAACCTCGCTTTGCTAACGAGGTATTTTGGCTTCACTGCTATTCACATTTAATAAATATTGTAGAATGTTTTTAGAATGTCTGCTTTCATTTTGTTTGCATTTTCTAAATTTACATGAGGCATAGTGGCGCAGTTGAAGCGTGCTGGGCCCATAACCCAGAGGTCCGAGGATCGAAACCTCGCTCTGCTAACAAGTTTTTGGTATGACATGAGGTACTCGACTCGGAGTGACAAAGTAGACACTTTCTTGGTCAGTACCCGAGAGTTTGGTTGACCACAACCTCGGTCTGCTCAGGATAATTGTTTCCTTGAAAGTGATTTCATTTTCATTACAAATAGTTACGCAGAGTGGTGCAGTGGGAGCATGATGGGCCCATAACCCAGAGGCCCGAGGACCGAAACCTCGCTCTGCTAAAGAGGTATTTTTGCTTCACTGTTATTCAAATTTAATAAATATTTTAGAATGTTTTTAGAATGTCTGCTTTTATTTTGTTTGTTGTTTTTCTAAATTTACATGAGGCATGGTGGCGCAGTGGAAGCTTGCTGGGCCTATAACCCAGAGTGCCGAGGATCAAAACCTCGTTCTGCTGCTAATAACTTTTTGGTCCGACTTGAAGTACTCGACTCAGAGTGACAAAGTAGACACTTTCTTGGTCAGTAACCGAGAGTTCGGATGATCACAACCTCGGTCTGCTCAGGATAATTTTGTATTTGATAGGGATTTCATTTTCATTAAAAATAGTTACGCAGAGTAGTGCAGCGGGAGCGTGATGGGCCCATAACCCAGAGGTCCGAGGACCAAAACCTCGCTTTGCTAACGAGGTATTTTTGCTTCACTGCTATTCACATTTAATAAATATTGTAGAATGTTTTTAGAATGTCTGCTTTCATTTTGTTTGCATTTTCTAAATTTACATGAGGCATAGTGGCGCAGTTGAAGCGTGCTGGGCCCATAACCCAGAGGTCCGAGGATCAAAACCTCGCTCTGCTAACAAGTTTTTGGTATGACATGAGGTACTCGACTCGGAGTGACAAAGTAGACACTTTCTTGGTCAGTACCCGAGAGTTTGGTTGACCACAACCTCGGTCTGCTCAGGATAATTGTTTCCTTGAAAGTGATTTCATTTTCATTACAAATAGTTACGCAGAGTGGTGCAGTGGGAGCATGATGGGCCCATAACCCAGAGGCCCGAGGACCGAAACCTCGCTCTGCTAAAGAGGTATTTTTGCTTCACTGTTATTCAAATTTAATAAATATTTTAGAATGTTTTTAGAATGTCTGCTTTTATTTTGTTTGTTGTTTTTCTAAATTTACATGAGGCATGGTGGCGCAGTGGAAGCTTGCTGGGCCTATAACCCAGAGTGCCGAGGATCAAAACCTCGTTCTGCTGCTAATAACTTTTTGGTCCGACTTGAAGTACTCGACTCAGAGTGACAAAGTAGACACTTTCTTGGTCAGTAACCGAGAGTTCGGATGATCACAACCTCGGTCTGCTCAGGATAATTTTGTATTTGATAGGGATTTCATTTTCATTAAAAATAGTTACGCAGAGTAGTGCAGCGGGAGCGTGATGGGCCCATAACCCAGAGGTCCGAGGACCAAAACCTCGCTTTGCTAACGAGGTATTTTTGCTTCACTGCTATTCACATTTAATAAATATTGTAGAATGTTTTTAGAATGTCTGCTTTCATTTTGTTTGCATTTTCTAAATTTACATGAGGCATAGTGGCGCAGTTGAAGCGTGCTGGGCCCATAACCCAGAGGTCCGAGGATCGAAACCTCGCTCTGCTAACAAGTTTTTGGTATGACATGAGGTACTCGACTCAGAGTGACAAAGTAGACCCTTTCTTGGTCAGTAACCGAGAGTTCGGATGATCACAACCTCGGTCTGCTCAGGATAATTTTGTATTTGATAGGGATTTCATTTTCATTAAAAATAGTTACGCAGAGTAGTGCAGCGGGTGGCGAAATTTTTTTCCCCACTATGGGAAAGGGTAAATGGGCGTTTCTTCACCCCTCGCGTCATGATTATTCAGTAGTTTCAACAATAATACTAAAATATATTGTTATTGCTCAGTCAACTAGTTACACGTAGGCCAGAGGTACATTAAAGCACTTTGAAAAACGGCTTCTGTCGACCTCTCCCAGTAGCCAAGTAGATAATGGGTTAGGTTATAAATAGTAAGATTGGGGTTCGAGTTCTCATGGGTTCGATGGTGCTCATTTTTCATTGACTATTTTTGGATTGTAAGTTTATTGTGGGATGAGTTTAATTTGAGGGGAAGCAAGGTTCTAAGAACCTAAGTATCTTCCATTCAGTGGGGTCTAGACACGCCCAGTTATGATAATTGGCCTTTACCATGCTGGGAAAAAAAATCACGCGGGTGCGTGATGGGCCCATAACCCAGAGGTCCGGGGACCAAAACCTCGCTTTGCTAACGAGGTATTTTTGCTTCACTGCTATTCACATTTAATAAATATTGTAGAATGTTTTTAGAATGTCTGCTTTCATTTTGTTTGCATTTTCTAAATTTACATGAGGCATAGTGGCGCAGTTGAAGCGTGCTGGGCCCATAACCCAGAGGTCCGAGGATCGAAACCTCGCTCTGCTAAAGAGGTATTTTTGCTTCACTGTTATTCAAATTTAATAAATATTTTAGAATGTTTTTAGAATGTCTGCTTTCATTTTGTGTTCATTTTCTAAATTTACATGAGGCATAGTGGCGCAGTGGAAGCTTGCTGGGCCTATAACCCAGAGTGCCGAGGATCAAAACCTCGTTCTGCTGCTAATAACTTGTTGGTATGACTTGAAGTACTCGACACAGAGTGACAAAGTAGACCCTTTCTTGGTCAGTAACCGAGAGTTCGAATGATCACAACCTCGGTCTGCTCAGAATAATTTTGTATTTGATAGGGATTTCATTTTCATTAAAAATAGTTACGCAGAGTAGTGCAGCGGGTGCGTGATGGGCCCATAACCCAGAGGTCCGAGGACCAAAACCTCGCTTTGCTAACGAGGTATTTTTGCTTCACTGCTATTCACATTTAATAAATATTGTAGAATGTTTTTAGAATGTCTGCTTTCATTTTGTTTGCATTTTCTAAATTTACATGAGGCATAGTGGCGCAGTTGAAGCGTGCTGGGCCCATAACCCAGAGGTCCGAGGATCGAAACCTCGCTCTGCTAACAAGTTTTTGGTATGACATGAGGTACTCGACTCGGAGTGACAAAGTAGACACTTTCTTGGTCAGTACCCGAGAGTTTGGTTGACCACAACCTCGGTCTGCTCAGGATAATTATTTCCTTGAAAGTGATTTCATTTTCATTAAAAATAGTTACGCAGAGTAGTGCAGCGGGTGCGTGATGGGCCCATAACCCAGAGGTCCGGGGACCAAAACCTCGCTTTGCTAACGAGGTATTTTTGCTTCACTGCTATTCACATTTAATAAATATTGTAGAATGTTTTTAGAATGTCTGCTTTCATTTTGTTTGCATTTTCTAAATTTACATGAGGCATAGTGGCGCAGTTGAAGCGTGCTGGGCCCATAACCCAGAGGTCCGAGGATCGAAACCTCGCTCTGCTAACAAGTTTTTGGTATGACATGAGGTACCCGACTCGGAGTGACAAAGTAGACACTTTCTTGGTCAGTACCCGAGAGTTTGGTTGACCACAACCTCGGTCTGCTCAGGATAATTATTTCCTTGAAAGTGATTTCATTTTCATTACAAATAGTTACGCAGAGTGGTGCAGTGGGAGCATGATGGGCCCATAACCCAGAGGCCCGAGGACCGAAACCTCGCTCTGCTAAAGAGGTATTTTTGCTTCACTGTTATTCAAATTTAATAAATATTTTAGAATGTTTTTAGAATGTCTGCTTTTATTTTGTTTGTTGTTTTTCTAAATTTACATGAGGCATGGTGGCGCAGTGGAAGCTTGCTGGGCCTATAACCCAGAGTGCCGAGGATCAAAACCTCGTTCTGCTGCTAATAACTTTTTGGTCCGACTTGAAGTACTCGACTCAGAGTGACAAAGTAGACACTTTCTTGGTCAGTAACCGAGAGTTCGGATGATCACAACCTCGGTCTGCTCAGGATAATTTTGTATTTGATAGGGATTTCATTTTCATTAAAAATAGTTACGCAGAGTAGTGCAGCGGGAGCGTGATGGGCCCATAACCCAGAGGTCCGAGGACCAAAACCTCGCTTTGCTAACGAGGTATTTTTGCTTCACTGCTATTCACATTTAATAAATATTGTAGAATGTTTTTAGAATGTCTGCTTTCATTTTGTTTGCATTTTCTAAATTTACATGAGGCATAGTGGCGCAGTTGAAGCGTGCTGGGCCCATAACCCAGAGGTCCGAGGATCGAAACCTCGCTCTGCTAACAAGTTTTTGGTATGACATGAGGTACTCGACTCAGAGTGACAAAGTAGACCCTTTCTTGGTCAGTAACCGAGAGTTCGGATGATCACAACCTCGGTCTGCTCAGGATAATTTTGTATTTGATAGGGATTTCATTTTCATTAAAAATAGTTACGCAGAGTAGTGCAGCGGGTGCGTGATGGGCCCATAACCCAGAGGTCCGGGGACCAAAACCTCGCTTTGCTAACGAGGTATTTTTGCTTCACTGCTATTCACATTTAATAAATATTGTAGAATGTTTTTAGAATGTCTGCTTTCATTTTGTTTGCATTTTCTAAATTTACATGAGGCATAGTGGCGCAGTTGAAGCGTGCTGGGCCCATAACCCAGAGGTCCGAGGATTGAAACCTCGCTCTGCTAACAAGTTTTTGGTATGACATGAGGTACCCGACTCGGAGTGACAAAGTAGACACTTTCTTGGTCAGTACCCGAGAGTTTGGTTGACCACAACCTCGGTCTGCTCAGGATAATTATTTCCTTGAAAGTGATTTCATTTTCATTACAAATAGTTACGCAGAGTGGTGCAGTGGGAGCATGATGGGCCCATAACCCAGAGGCCCGAGGACCGAAACCTCGCTCTGCTAAAGAGGTATTTTTGCTTCACTGTTATTCAAATTTAATAAATATTTTAGAATGTTTTTAGAATGTCTGCTTTTATTTTGTTTGTTGTTTTTCTAAATTTACATGAGGCATGGTGGCGCAGTGGAAGCTTGCTGGGCCTATAACCCAGAGTGCCGAGGATCAAAACCTCGTTCTGCTGCTAATAACTTTTTGGTCTGACTTGAAGTACTCGACTCAGAGTGACAAAGTAGACCCTTTCTTGGTCAGTAACCGAGAGTTCGGATGATCACAACCTCGGTCTGCTCAGAATAATTTTGTATTTGATAGGAATTTCATTTTCATTAAAAATAGTTACGCAGAGTAGTGCAGCGGGTGCGTGATGGGCCCATAACCCAGAGGTCCGAGGACCAAAACCTCGCTTTGCTAACGAGGTATTTTTGCTTCACTGCTATTCACATTTAATAAATATTGTAGAATGTTTTTAGAATGTCTGCTTTCATTTTGTTTGCATTTTCTAAATTTACATGAGGCATAGTGGCGCAGTTGAAGCGTGCTGGGCCCATAACCCAGAGGTCCGAGGATCGAAACCTCGCTCTGCTAAAGAGGTATTTTTGCTTCACTGTTATTCAAATTTAATAAATATTTTAGAATGTTTTTAGAATGTCTGCTTTCATTTTGTTTGCATTTTCTAAGTTTACATGAGGCATAGTGGCGCAGTTGAAGCGTGCTGGGCCCATAACCCAGCGGTCCGAAGATCGAAACCTCGCTCTGCTAACAAGTTTTTGGTATGACATGAGGTACTCGACTCGGAGTGACAAAGTAGACACTTTCTTGGTCATTACCCGAGAGTTTGGTTGACCACAACCTCGGTCTGCTCAGGATAATTATTTCCTTGAAAGTGATTTCATTTTCATTACAAATAGTTACGCAGAGTGGTGCAGTGGGAGCATGATGGGCCCATAACCCAGAGGCCCGAGGACCGAAACCTCGCTCTGCTAAAGAGGTATTTTTGCTTCACTGTTATTCAAATTTAATAAATATTTTAGAATGTTTTTAGAATGTCTGCTTTTATTTTGTTTGTTGTTTTTCTAAATTTACATGAGGCATGGTGGCGCAGTGGAAGCTTGCTGGGCCTATAACCCAGATAGCCGAGGATCAAAACCTCGTTCTGCTGCTAATAACTTTTTGGTCTGACTTGAAGTACTCGACTCAGAGTGACAAAGTAGACACTTTCTTGGTCAGTAACCGAGAGTTCGGATGATCACAACCTCGGTCTGCTCAGGATAATTTTGTATTTGATAGGGATTTCATTTTCATTAAAAATAGTTACGCAGAGTAGTGCAGCGGGTGCGTGATGGGCCCATAACCCAGAGGTCCGGGGACCAAAACCTCGCTTTGCTAACGAGGTATTTTTGCTTCACTGCTATTCACATTTAATAAATATTGTAGAATGTTTTTAGAATGTCTGCTTTCATTTTGTTTGCATTTTCTAAATTTACATGAGGCATAGTGGCGCAGTTGAAGCGTGCTGGGCCCATAACCCAGAGGTCCGAGGATCGAAACCTCGCTCTGCTAACAAGTTTTTGGTATGACATGAGGTACCCGACTCGGAGTGACAAAGTAGACACTTTCTTGGTCAGTACCCGAGAGTTTGGTTGACCACAACCTCGGTCTGCTCAGGATAATTATTTCCTTGAAAGTGATTTCATTTTCATTACAAATAGTTACGCAGAGTGGTGCAGTGGGAGCATGATGGGCCCATAACCCAGAGGCCCGAGGACCGAAACCTCGCTCTGCTAAAGAGGTATTTTTGCTTCACTGTTATTCAAATTTAATAAATATTTTAGAATGTTTTTAGAATGTCTGCTTTTATTTTGTTTGTTGTTTTTCTAAATTTACATGAGGCATGGTGGCGCAGTGGAAGCTTGCTGGGCCTATAACCCAGAGTGCCGAGGATCAAAACCTCGTTCTGCTGCTAATAACTTTTTGGTCCGACTTGAAGTACTCGACTCAGAGTGACAAAGTAGACACTTTCTTGGTCAGTAACCGAGAGTTCGGATGATCACAACCTCGGTCTGCTCAGGATAATTTTGTATTTGATAGGGATTTCATTTTCATTAAAAATAGTTACGCAGAGTAGTGCAGCGGGAGCGTGATGGGCCCATAACCCAGAGGTCCGAGGACCAAAACCTCGCTTTGCTAACGAGGTATTTTTGCTTCACTGCTATTCACATTTAATAAATATTGTAGAATGTTTTTAGAATGTCTGCTTTCATTTTGTTTGCATTTTCTAAATTTACATGAGGCATAGTGGCGCAGTTGAAGCGTGCTGGGCCCATAACCCAGAGGTCCGAGGATCGAAACCTCGCTCTGCTAACAAGTTTTTGGTATGACATGAGGTACTCGACTCAGAGTGACAAAGTAGACCCTTTCTTGGTCAGTAACTGAGAGTTCGGATGATCACAACCTCGGTCTGCTCGGGATAATTTTGTATTTGATAGGGATTTCATTTTCATTAAAAATAGTTACGCAGAGTAGTGCAGCGGGTGCGTGATGGGCCCATAACCCAGAGGTCCGGGGACCAAAACCTCGCTTTGCTAACGAGGTAATTTTGCTTCACTGCTATTCACATTTAATAAATATTGTAGAATGTTTTTAGAATGTCTGCTTTCATTTTGTTTGCATTTTCTAAATTTACATGAGGCATAGTGGCGCAGTTGAAGCGTGCTGGGCCCATAACCCAGAGGTCCGAGGATCGAAACCTCGCTCTGCTAAAGAGGTATTTTTGCTTCACTGTTATTCAAATTTAATAAATATTTTAGAATGTTTTTAGAATGTCTGCTTTCATTTTGTGTGCATTTTCTAAATTTACATGAGGCATAGTGGCGCAGTTGAAGCGTGCTGGGCCCATAACCCAGCGGTCCGAAGATCGAAACCTCGCTCTGCTAACAAGTTTTTGGTATGACATGAGGTACTCGACTCGGAGTGACAAAGTAGACACTTTCTTGGTCAGTACCCGAGAGTTTGGTTGACCACAACCTCGGTCTGCTCAGGATAATTATTTCCTTGAAAGTGATTTCATTTTCATTACAAATAGTTACGCAGAGTGGTGCAGTGGGAGCATGATGGGCCCATAACCCAGAGGCCCGAGGACCGAAACCTCGCTCTGCTAAAGAGGTATTTTTGCTTCACTGTTATTCAAATTTAATAAATATTTTAGAATGTTTTTAGAATGTCTGCTTTTATTTTGTTTGTTGTTTTTCTAAATTTACATGAGGCATGGTGGCGCAGTGGAAGCTTGCTGGGCCTATAACCCAGATAGCCGAGGATCAAAACCTCGTTCTGCTGCTAATAACTTTTTGGTCCGACTTGAAGTACTCGACTCAGAGTGACAAAGTAGACACTTTCTTGGTCAGTAACCGAGAGTTCGGATGATCACAACCTCGGTCTGCTCAGGATAATTTTGTATTTGATAGGGATTTCATTTTCATTAAAAATAGTTACGCAGAGTAGTGCAGCGGGAGCGTGATGGGCCCATAACCCAGAGGTCCGAGGACCAAAACCTCGCTTTGCTAACGAGGTATTTTTGCTTCACTGCTATTCACATTTAATAAATATTGTAGAATGTTTTTAGAATGTCTGCTTTCATTTTGTTTGCATTTTCTAAATTTACATGAGGCATAGTGGCGCAGTTGAAGCGTGCTGGGCCCATAACCCAGAGGTCCGAGGATCGAAACCTCGCTCTGCTAACAAGTTTTTGGTATGACATGAGGTACTCGACTCAGAGTGACAAAGTAGACCCTTTCTTGGTCAGTAACCGAGAGTTCGGATGATCACAACCTCGGTCTGCTCAGGATAATTTTGTATTTGATAGGGATTTCATTTTCATTAAAAATAGTTACGCAGAGTAGTGCAGCGGGTGCGTGATGGGCCCATAACCCAGAGGTCCGGGGACCAAAACCTCGCTTTGCTAACGAGGTATTTTTGCTTCACTGCTATTCACATTTAATAAATATTGTAGAATGTTTTTAGAATGTCTGCTTTCATTTTGTTTGCATTTTCTAAATTTACATGAGGCATAGTGGCGCAGTTGAAGCGTGCTGGGCCCATAACCCAGAGGTGCGAGGATCGAAACCTCGCTCTGCTAACAAGTTTTTGGTATGACATGAGGTACCCGACTCGGAGTGACAAAGTAGACACTTTCTTGGTCAGTACCCGAGAGTTTGGTTGACCACAACCTCGGTCTGCTCAGGATAATTATTTCCTTGAAAGTGATTTTATTTTCATTACAAATAGTTACGCAGAGTGGTGCAGTGGGAGCATGATGGGCCCATAACCCAGAGGCCCGAGGACCGAAACCTCGCTCTGCTAAAGAGGTATTTTTGCTTCACTGTTATTCAAATTTAATAAATATTTTAGAATGTTTTTAGAATGTCTGCTTTTATTTTGTTTGTTGTTTTTCTAAATTTACATGAGGCATGGTGGCGCAGTGGAAGCTTGCTGGGCCTATAACCCAGAGTGCCGAGGATCAAAACCTCGTTCTGCTGCTAATAACTTGTTGGTATGACTTGAAGTACTCGACACAGAGTGACAAAGTAGACCCTTTCTTGGTCAGTAACCGAGAGTTCGAATGATCACAACCTCGGTCTGCTCAGAATAATTTTGTATTTGATAGGGATTTCATTTTCATTAAAAATAGTTACGCAGAGTAGTGCAGCGGGTGCGTGATGGGCCCATAACCCAGAGGTCCGAGGACCAAAACCTCGCTTTGCTAACGAGGTATTTTTGCTTCACTGCTATTCACATTTAATAAATATTGTAGAATGTTTTTAGAATGTCTGCTTTCATTTTGTTTGCATTTTCTAAATTTACATGAGGCATAGTGGCGCAGTTGAAGCGTGCTGGGCCCATAACCCAGAGGTCCGAGGATCGAAACCTCGCTCTGCTAACAAGTTTTTGGTATGACATGAGGTACTCGACTCAGAGTGACAAAGTAGACCCTTTCTTGGTCAGTAACCGAGAGTTCGGATGATCACAACCTCGGTCTGCTCAGGATAATTTTGTATTTGATAGGGATTTCATTTTCATTAAAAATAGTTACGCAGAGTAGTGCAGCGGGTGCGTGATGGGCCCATAACCCAGAGGTCCGGGGACCAAAACCTCGCTTTGCTAACGAGGTATTTTTGCTTCACTGCTATTCACATTTAATAAATATTGTAGAATGTTTTTAGAATGTCTGCTTTCATTTTGTTTGCATTTTCTAAATTTACATGAGGCATAGTGGCGCAGTTGAAGCGTGCTGGGCCCATAACCCAGAGGTCCGAGGATCGAAACCTCGCTCTGCTAACAAGTTTTTGGTATGACATGAGGTACCCGACTCGGAGTGACAAAGTAGACACTTTCTTGGTCAGTACCCGAGAGTTTGGTTGACCACAACCTCGGTCTGCTCAGGATAATTATTTCCTTGAAAGTGATTTTATTTTCATTACAAATAGTTACGCAGAGTGGTGCAGTGGGAGCATGATGGGCCCATAACCCAGAGGCCCGAGGACCGAAACCTCGCTCTGCTAAAGAGGTATTTTTGCTTCACTGTTATTCAAATTTAATAAATATTTTAGAATGTTTTTAGAATGTCTGCTTTTATTTTGTTTGTTGTTTTTCTAAATTTACATGAGGCATGGTGGCGCAGTGGAAGCTTGCTGGGCCTATAACCCAGAGTGCCGAGGATCAAAACCTCGTTCTGCTGCTAATAACTTGTTGGTATGACTTGAAGTACTCGACACAGAGTGACAAAGTAGACCCTTTCTTGGTCAGTAACCGAGAGTTCGAATGATCACAACCTCGGTCTGCTCAGAATAATTTTGTATTTGATAGGGATTTCATTTTCATTAAAAATAGTTACGCAGAGTAGTGCAGCGGGTGCGTGATGGGCCCATAACCCAGAGGTCCGAGGACCAAAACCTCGCTTTGCTAACGAGGTATTTTTGCTTCACTGCTATTCACATTTAATAAATATTGTAGAATGTTTTTAGAATGTCTGCTTTCATTTTGTTTGCATTTTCTAAATTTACATGAGGCATAGTGGCGCAGTTGAAGCGTGCTGGGCCCATAACCCAGAGGTCCGAGGATCGAAACCTCGCTCTGCTAACAAGTTTTTGGTATGACATGAGGTACCCGACTCGGAGTGACAAAGTAGACACTTTCTTGGTCAGTACCCGAGAGTTTGGTTGACCACAACCTCGGTCTGCTCAGGATAATTATTTCCTTGAAAGTGATTTCATTTTCATTACAAATAGTTACGCAGAGTGGTGCAGTGGGAGCATGATGGGCCCATAACCCAGAGGCCCGAGGACCGAAACCTCGCTCTGCTAAAGAGGTATTTTTGCTTCACTGTTATTCAAATTTAATAAATATTTTAGAATGTTTTTAGAATGTCTGCTTTTATTTTGTTTGTTGTTTTTCTAAATTTACATGAGGCATGGTGGCGCAGTGGAAGCTTGCTGGGCCTATAACCCAGAGTGCCGAGGATCAAAACCTCGTTCTGCTGCTAATAACTTTTTGGTCCGACTTGAAGTACTCGACTCAGAGTGACAAAGTAGACACTTTCTTGGTCAGTAACCGAGAGTTCGGATGATCACAACCTCGGTCTGCTCAGGATAATTTTGTATTTGATAGGGATTTCATTTTCATTAAAAATAGTTACGCAGAGTAGTGCAGCGGGAGCGTGATGGGCCCATAACCCAGAGGTCCGAGGACCAAAACCTCGCTTTGCTAACGAGGTATTTTTGCTTCACTGCTATTCACATTTAATAAATATTGTAGAATGTTTTTAGAATGTCTGCTTTCATTTTGTTTGCATTTTCTAAATTTACATGAGGCATAGTGGCGCAGTTGAAGCGTGCTGGGCCCATAACCCAGAGGTCCGAGGATCGAAACCTCGCTCTGCTAACAAGTTTTTGGTATGACATGAGGTACTCGACTCAGAGTGACAAAGTAGACCCTTTCTTGGTCAGTAACCGAGAGTTCGGATGATCACAACCTCGGTCTGCTCAGAATAATTTTGTATTTGATAGGGATTTCATTTTCATTAAAAATAGTTACGCAGAGTAGTGCAGCGGGTGCGTGATGGGCCCATAACCCAGAGGTCCGAGGACCAAAACCTCGCTTTGCTAACGAGGTATTTTTGCTTCACTGCTATTCACATTTAATAAATATTGTAGAATGTTTTTAGAATGTCTGCTTTCATTTTGTTTGCATTTTCTAAATTTACATGAGGCATAGTTGCGCAGTTGAAGCGTGCTGGGCCCATAACCCAGAGGTCCGAGGATCGAAACCTCGCTCTGCTAAAGAGGTATTTTTGCTTCACTGTTATTCAAATTTAATAAATATTTTAGAATGTTTTTAGAATGTCTGCTTTCATTTTGTGTGCATTTTCTAAATTTACATGAGGCATAGTGGCGCAGTTGAAGCGTGCTGGGCCCATAACCCAGCGGTCCGAAGATCGAAACCTCGCTCTGCTAACAAGTTTTTGGTATGACATGAGGTACTCGACTCGGAGTGACAAAGTAGACACTTTCTTGGTCAGTACCCGAGAGTTTGGTTGACCACAACCTCGGTCTGCTCAGGATAATTATTTCCTTGAAAGTGATTTCATTTTCATTACAAATAGTTACGCAGAGTGGTGCAGTGGGAGCATGATGGGCCCATAACCCAGAGGCCCGAGGACCGAAAACCTCGCTCTGCTAAAGAGGTATTTTTGCTTCACTGTTATTCAAATTTAATAAATATTTTAGAATGTTTTTAGAATGTCTGCTTTTATTTTGTTTGTTGTTTTTCTAAATTTACATGAGGCATGGTGGCGCAGTGGAAGCTTGCTGGGCCTATAACCCAGATAGCCGAGGATCAAAACCTCGTTCTGCTGCTAATAACTTTTTGGTCCGACTTGAAGTACTCGACTCAGAGTGACAAAGTAGACACTTTCTTGGTCAGTAACCGAGAGTTCGGATGATCACAACCTCGGTCTGCTCAGGATAATTTTGTATTTGATAGGGATTTCATTTTCATTAAAAATAGTTACGCAGAGTAGTGCAGCGGGAGCGTGATGGGCCCATAACCCAGAGGTCCGAGGACCAAAACCTCGCTTTGCTAACGAGGTATTTTTGCTTCACTGCTATTCACATTTAATAAATATTGTAGAATGTTTTTAGAATGTCTGCTTTCATTTTGTTTGCATTTTCTAAATTTACATGAGGCATAGTGGCGCAGTTGAAGCGTGCTGGGCCCATAACCCAGAGGTCCGAGGATCGAAACCTCGCTCTGCTAACAAGTTTTTGGTATGACATGAGGTACTCGACTCAGAGTGACAAAGTAGACCCTTTCTTGGTCAGTAACCGAGAGTTCGGATGATCACAACCTCGGTCTGCTCAGGATAATTTTGTATTTGATAGGGATTTCATTTTCATTAAAAATAGTTACGCAGAGTAGTGCAGCGGGTGCGTGATGGGCCCATAACCCAGAGGTCCGGGGACCAAAACCTCGCTTTGCTAACGAGGTATTTTTGCTTCACTGCTATTCACATTTAATAAATATTGTAGAATGTTTTTAGAATGTCTGCTTTCATTTTGTTTGCATTTTCTAAATTTACATGAGGCATAGTGGCGCAGTTGAAGCGTGCTGGGCCCATAACCCAGAGGTCCGAGGATCGAAACCTCGCTCTGCTAAAGAGGTATTTTTGCTTCACTGTTATTCAAATTTAATAAATATTTTAGAATGTTTTTAGAATGTCTGCTTTTATTTTGTTTGTTGTTTTTCTAAATTTACATGAGGCATGGTGGCGCAGTGGAAGCTTGCTGGGCCTATAACCCAGATAGCCGAGGATCAAAACCTCGTTCTGCTGCTAATAACTTTTTGGTCCGACTTGAAGTACTCGACTCAGAGTGACAAAGTAGACACTTTCTTGGTCAGTAACCGAGAGTTCGGATGATCACAACCTCGGTCTGCTCAGGATAATTTTGTATTTGATAGGGATTTCATTTTCATTAAAAATAGTTACGCAGAGTAGTGCAGCGGGAGCGTGATGGGCCCATAACCCAGAGGTCCGAGGACCAAAACCTCGCTTTGCTAACGAGGTATTTTTGCTTCACTGCTATTCACATTTAATAAATATTGTAGAATGTTTTTAGAATGTCTGCTTTCATTTTGTTTGCATTTTCTAAATTTACATGAGGCATAGTGGCGCAGTTGAAGCGTGCTGGGCCCATAACCCAGAGGTCCGAGGATCGAAACCTCGCTCTGCTAACAAGTTTTTGGTATGACATGAGGTACTCGACTCAGAGTGACAAAGTAGACCCTTTCTTGGTCAGTAACCGAGAGTTCGGATGATCACAACCTCGGTCTGCTCAGGATAATTTTGTATTTGATAGGGATTTCATTTTCATTAAAAATAGTTACGCAGAGTAGTGCAGCGGGTGCGTGATGGGCCCATAACCCAGAGGTCCGGGAACCAAAACCTCGCTTTGCTAACGAGGTATTTTTGCTTCACTGCTATTCACATTTAATAAATATTGTAGAATGTTTTTAGAATGTCTGCTTTCATTTTGTTTGCATTTTCTAAATTTACAGGAGGCATAGTGGCGCAGTTGAAGCGTGCTGGGCCCATAACCCAGAGGTCCGAGGATCGAAACCTCGCTCTGCTAACAAGTTTTTGGTATGACATGAGGTACCCGACTCGGAGTGACAAAGTAGACACTTTCTTGGTCAGTACCCGAGAGTTTGGTTGACCACAACCTCGGTCTGCTCAGGATAATTATTTCCTTGAAAGTGATTTTATTTTCATTACAAATAGTTACGCAGAGTGGTGCAGTGGGAGCATGATGGGCCCATAACCCAGAGGCCCGAGGACCGAAACCTCGCTCTGCTAAAGAGGTATTTTTGCTTCACTGTTATTCAAATTTAATAAATATTTTAGAATGTTTTTAGAATGTCTGCTTTTATTTTGTTTGTTGTTTTTCTAAATTTACATGAGGCATGGTGGCGCAGTGGAAGCTTGCTGGGCCTATAACCCAGAGTGCCGAGGATCAAAACCTCGTTCTGCTGCTAATAACTTGTTGGTATGACTTGAAGTACTCGACACAGAGTGACAAAGTAGACCCTTTCTTGGTCAGTAACCGAGAGTTCGAATGATCACAACCTCGGTCTGCTCAGAATAATTTTGTATTTGATAGGGATTTCATTTTCATTAAAAATAGTTACGCAGAGTAGTGCAGCGGGTGCGTGATGGGCCCATAACCCAGAGGTCCGGGGACCAAAACCTCGCTTTGCTAACGAGGTATTTTTGCTTCACTGCTATTCACATTTAATAAATATTGTAGAATGTTTTTAGAATGTCTGCTTTCATTTTGTTTGCATTTTCTAAATTTACATGAGGCATAGTGGCGCAGTTGAAGCGTGCTGGGCCCATAACCCATAGGTCCGAGGATCGAAACCTCGCTCTGCTAACAAGTTTTTGGTATGACATGAGGTACCCGACTCGGAGTGACAAAGTAGACACTTTCTTGGTCAGTACCCGAGAGTTTGGTTGACCACAACCTCGGTCTGCTCAGGATAATTATTTCCTTGAAAGTGATTTCATTTTCATTACAAATAGTTACGCAGAGTGGTGCAGTGGGAGCATGATGGGCCCATAACCCAGAGGCCCGAGGACCGAAACCTCGCTCTGCTAAAGAGGTATTTTTGCTTCACTGTTATTCAAATTTAATAAATATTTTAGAATGTTTTTAGAATGTCTGCTTTTATTTTGTTTGTTGTTTTTCTAAATTTACATGAGGCATGGTGGCGCAGTGGAAGCTTGCTGGGCCTATAACCCAGAGTGCCGAGGATCAAAACCTCGTTCTGCTGCTAATAACTTTTTGGTCCGACTTGAAGTACTCGACTCAGAGTGACAAAGTAGACACTTTCTTGGTCAGTAACCGAGAGTTCGGATGATCACAACCTCGGTCTGCTCAGGATAATTTTGTATTTGATAGGGATTTCATTTTCATTAAAAATAGTTACGCAGAGTAGTGCAGCGGGAGCGTGATGGGCCCATAACCCAGAGGTCCGAGGACCAAAACCTCGCTTTGCTAACGAGGTATTTTTGCTTCACTGCTATTCACATTTAATAAATATTGTAGAATGTTTTTAGAATGTCTGCTTTCATTTTGTTTGCATTTTCTAAATTTACATGAGGCATAGTGGCGCAGTTGAAGCGTGCTGGGCCCATAACCCAGAGGTCCGAGGATCGAAACCTCGCTCTGCTAACAAGTTTTTGGTATGACATGAGGTACTCGACTCAGAGTGACAAAGTAGACCCTTTCTTGGTCAGTAACCGAGAGTTCGGATGATCACAACCTCGGTCTGCTCAGAATAATTTTGTATTTGATAGGGATTTCATTTTCATTAAAAATAGTTACGCAGAGTAGTGCAGCGGGTGCGTGATGGGCCCATAACCCAGAGGTCCGAGGACCAAAACCTCGCTTTGCTAACGAGGTATTTTTGCTTCACTGCTATTCACATTTAATAAATATTGTAGAATGTTTTTAGAATGTCTGCTTTCATTTTGTTTGCATTTTCTAAATTTACATGAGGCATAGTTGCGCAGTTGAAGCGTGCTGGGCCCATAACCCAGAGGTCCGAGGATCAAAACCTCGCTCTGCTAAAGAGGTATTTTTGCTTCACTGTTATTCAAATTTAATAAATATTTTAGAATGTTTTTAGAATGTCTGCTTTCATTTTGTGTGCATTTTCTAAATTTACATGAGGCATAGTGGCACAGTTGAAGCGTGCTGGGCCCATAACCCAGCGGTCCGAAGATCGAAACCTCGCTCTGCTAACAAGTTTTTGGTATGACATGAGGTACTCGACTCGGAGTGACAAAGTAGACACTTTCTTGGTCAGTACCCGAGAGTTTGGTTGACCACAACCTCGGTCTGCTCAGGATAATTATTTCCTTGAAAGTGATTTCATTTTCATTACAAATAGTTACGCAGAGTGGTGCAGTGGGAGCATGATGGGCCCATAACCCAGAGGCCCGAGGACCGAAACCTCGCTCTGCTAAAGAGGTATTTTTGCTTCACTGTTATTCAAATTTAATAAATATTTTAGAATGTTTTTAGAATGTCTGCTTTTATTTTGTTTGTTGTTTTTCTAAATTTACATGAGGCATGGTGGCGCAGTGGAAGCTTGCTGGGCCTATAACCCAGATAGCCGAGGATCAAAACCTCGTTCTGCTGCTAATAACTTTTTGGTCCGACTTGAAGTACTCGACTCAGAGTGACAAAGTAGACACTTTCTTGGTCAGTAACCGAGAGTTCGGATGATCACAACCTCGGTCTGCTCAGGATAATTTTGTATTTGATAGGGATTTCATTTTCATTAAAAATAGTTACGCAGAGTAGTGCAGCGGGAGCGTGATGGGCCCATAACCCAGAGGTCCGAGGACCAAAACCTCGCTTTGCTAACGAGGTATTTTTGCTTCACTGCTATTCACATTTAATAAATATTGTAGAATGTTTTTAGAATTTCTGCTTTCATTTTGTTTGCATTTTCTAAATTTACATGAGGCATAGTGGCGCAGTTGAAGCGTGCTGGGCCCATAACCCAAAGGTCCGAGGATCGAAACCTCGCTCTGCTAACAAGTTTTTGGTATGACATGAGGTACTCGACTCAGAGTGACAAAGTAGACCCTTTCTTGGTCAGTAACCGAGAGTTCGGATGATCACAACCTCGGTCTGCTCAGGATAATTTTGTATTTGATAGGGATTTCATTTTCATTAAAATAGTTACGCAGAGTAGTGCAGCGGGTGCGTGATGGGCCCATAACCCAGAGGTCCGGGGACCAAAACCTCGCTTTGCTAACGAGGTATTTTTGCTTCACTGCTATTCACATTTAATAAATATTGTAGAATGTTTTTAGAATGTCTGCTTTCATTTTGTTTGCATTTTCTAAATTTACATGAGGCATAGTGGCGCAGTTGAAGCGTGCTGGGCCCATAACCCAGAGGTCCGAGGATCGAAACCTCGCTCTGCTAACAAGTTTTTGGTATGACATGAGGTACCCGACTCGGAGTGACAAAGTAGACACTTTCTTGGTCAGTACCCGAGAGTTTGGTTGACCACAACCTCGGTCTGCTCAGGATAATTATTTCCTTGAAAGTGATTTTATTTTCATTACAAATAGTTACGCAGAGTGGTGCAGTGGGAGCATGATGGGCCCATAACCCAGAGGCCCGAGGACCGAAACCTCGCTCTGCTAAAGAGGTATTTTTGCTTCACTGTTATTCAAATTTAATAAATATTTTAGAATGTTTTTAGAATGTCTGCTTTTATTTTGTTTGTTGTTTTTCTAAATTTACATGAGGCATGGTGGCGCAGTGGAAGCTTGCTGGGCCTATAACCCAGAGTGCCGAGGATCAAAACCTCGTTCTGCTGCTAATAACTTGTTGGTATGACTTGAAGTACTCGACACAGAGTGACAAAGTAGACCCTTTCTTGGTCAGTAACCGAGAGTTCGAATGATCACAACCTCGGTCTGCTCAGAATAATTTTGTATTTGATAGGGATTTCATTTTCATTAAAAATAGTTACGCAGAGTAGTGCAGCGGGAGCGTGATGGGCCCATAACCCAGAGGTCCGAGGACCAAAACCTCGCTTTGCTAACGAGGTATTTTTGCTTCACTGCTATTCACATTTAATAAATATTGTAGAATGTTTTTAGAATGTCTGCTTTCATTTTGTTTGCATTTTCTAAATTTACATGAGGCATAGTGGCGCAGTTGAAGCGTGCTGGGCCCATAACCCAGAGGTCCGAGGATCGAAACCTCGCTCTGCTAACAAGTTTTTGGTATGACATGAGGTACTCGACTCAGAGTGACAAAGTAGACCCTTTCTTGGTCAGTAACCGAGAGTTCGGATGATCACAACCTCGGTCTGCTCAGGATAATTTTGTATTTGATAGGGATTTCATTTTCATTAAAAATAGTTACGCAGAGTAGTGCAGCGGGTGCGTGATGGGCCCATAACCCAGAGGTCCGGGGACCAAAACCTCGCTTTGCTAACGAGGTATTTTTGCTTCACTGCTATTCACATTTAATAAATATTGTAGAATGTTTTTAGAATGTCTGCTTTCATTTTGTTTGCATTTTCTAAATTTACATGAGGCATAGTGGCGCAGTTGAAGCGTGCTGGGCCCATAACCCAGAGGTCCGAGGATCGAAACCTCGCTCTGCTAACAAGTTTTTGGTATGACATGAGGTACCCGACTCGGAGTGACAAAGTAGACACTTTCTTGGTCAGTACCCGAGAGTTTGGTTGACCACAACCTCGGTCTGCTCAGGATAATTATTTCCTTGAAAGTGATTTTATTTTCATTACAAATAGTTACGCAGAGTGGTGCAGTGGGAGCATGATGGGCCCATAACCCAGAGGCCCGAGGACCGAAACCTCGCTCTGCTAAAGAGGTATTTTTGCTTCACTGTTATTCAAATTTAATAAATATTTTAGAATGTTTTTAGAATGTCTGCTTTTATTTTGTTTGTTGTTTTTCTAAATTTACATGAGGCATGGTGGCGCAGTGGAAGCTTGCTGGGCCTATAACCCAGAGTGCCGAGGATCAAAACCTCGTTCTGCTGCTAATAACTTGTTGGTATGACTTGAAGTACTCGACACAGAGTGACAAAGTAGACCCTTTCTTGGTCAGTAACCGAGAGTTCGAATGATCACAACCTCGGTCTGCTCAGAATAATTTTGTATTTGATAGGGATTTCATTTTCATTAAAAATAGTTACGCAGAGTAGTGCAGCGGGTGCGTGATGGGCCCATAACCCAGAGGTCCGAGGACCAAAACCTCGCTTTGCGAACGAGGTATTTTTGCTTCACTGCTATTCACATTTAATAAATATTGTAGAATGTTTTTAGAATGTCTGCTTTCATTTTGTTTGCATTTTCTAAATTTACATGAGGCATAGTGACGCAGTTGAAGCGTGCTGGGCCCATAACCCAGAGGTCCGAGGATCGAAACCTCGCTCTGCTAACAAGTTTTTGGTATGACATGAGGTACTCGACTCAGAGTGACAAAGTAGACCCTTTCTTGGTCAGTAACCGAGAGTTCGGATGATCACAACCTCGGTCTGCTCAGGATAATTTTGTATTTGATAGGGATTTCATTTTCATTAAAAATAGTTACGCAGAGTAGTGCAGCGGGTGCGTGATGGGCCCATAACCCAGAGGTCCGGGGACCAAAACCTCGCTTTGCTAACGAGGTATTTTTGCTTCACTGCTATTCACATTTAATAAATATTGTAGAATGTTTTTAGAATGTCTGCTTTCATTTTGTTTGCATTTTCTAAATTTACATGAGGCATAGTGGCGCAGTTGAAGCGTGCTGGGCCCATAACCCAGAGGTCCGAGGATCGAAACCTCGCTCTGCTAACAAGTTTTTGGTATGACATGAGGTACCCGACTCGGAGTGACAAAGTAGACACTTTCTTGGTCAGTACCCGAGAGTTTGGTTGACCACAACCTCGGTCTGCTCAGGATAATTATTTCCTTGAAAGTGATTTTATTTTCATTACAAATAGTTACGCAGAGTGGTGCAGTGGGAGCATGATGGGCCCATAACCCAGAGGCCCGAGGACCGAAACCTCGCTCTGCTAAAGAGGTATTTTTGCTTCACTGTTATTCAAATTTAATAAATATTTTAGAATGTTTTTAGAATGTCTGCTTTTATTTTGTTTGTTGTTTTTCTAAATTTACATGAGGCATGGTGGCGCAGTGGAAGCTTGCTGGGCCTATAACCCAGAGTGCCGAGGATCAAAACCTCGTTCTGCTGCTAATAACTTGTTGGTATGACTTGAAGTACTCGACACAGAGTGACAAAGTAGACCCTTTCTTGGTCAGTAACCGAGAGTTCGAATGATCACAACCTCGGTCTGCTCAGAATAATTTTGTATTTGATAGGGATTTCATTTTCATTAAAAATAGTTACGCAGAGTAGTGCAGCAGGTGCGTGATGGGCCCATAACCCAGAGGTCCGAGGACCAAAACCTCGCTTTGCTAACGAGGTATTTTTGCTTCACTGCTATTCACATTTAATAAATATTGTAGAATGTTTTTAGAATGTCTGCTTTCATTTTGTTTGCATTTTCTAAATTTACATGAGGCATAGTGGCGCAGTTGAAGCGTGCTGGGCCCATAACCCAGAGGTCCGAGGATCGAAACCTCGCTCTGCTAACAAGTTTTTGGTATGACATGAGGTACCCGACTCGGAGTGACAAAGTAGACACTTTCTTGGTCAGTACCCGAGAGTTTGGTTGACCACAACCTCGGTCTGCTCAGGATAATTATTTCCTTGAAAGTGATTTTATTTTCATTACAAATAGTTACGCAGAGTGGTGCAGTGGGAGCATGATGGGCCCATAACCCAGAGGCCCGAGGACCGAAACCTCGCTCTGCTAAAGAGGTATTTTTGCTTCACTGTTATTCAAATTTAATAAATATTTTAGAATGTTTTTAGAATGTCTGCTTTTATTTTGTTTGTTGTTTTTCTAAATTTACATGAGGCATGGTGGCGCAGTGGAAGCTTGCTGGGCCTATAACCCAGAGTGCCGAGGATCAAAACCTCGTTCTGCTGCTAATAACTTGTTGGTATGACTTGAAGTACTCGACACAGAGTGACAAAGTAGACCCTTTCTTGGTCAGTAACCGAGAGTTCGAATGATCACAACCTCGGTCTGCTCAGAATAATTTTGTATTTGATAGGGATTTCATTTTCATTAAAAATAGTTACGCAGAGTAGTGCAGCGGGTGCGTGATGGGCCCATAACCCAGAGGTCCGAGGACCAAAACCTCGCTTTGCTAACGAGGTATTTTTGCTTCACTGCTATTCACATTTAATAAATATTGTAGAATGTTTTTAGAATGTCTGCTTTCATTTTGTTTGCATTTTCTAAATTTACATGAGGCATAGTGGCGCAGTTGAAGCGTGCTGGGCCCATAACCCAGAGGTCCGAGGATCGAAACCTCGCTCTGCTAACAAGTTTTTGGTATGACATGAGGTACCCGACTCGGAGTGACAAAGTAGACACTTTCTTGGTCAGTACCCGAGAGTTTGGTTGACCACAACCTCGGTCTGCTCAGGATAATTATTTCCTTGAAAGTGATTTCATTTTCATTACAAATAGTTACGCAGAGTGGTGCAGTGGGAGCATGATGGGCCCATAACCCAGAGGCCCGAGGACCGAAACCTCGCTCTGCTAAAGAGGTATTTTTGCTTCACTGTTATTCAAATTTAATAAATATTTTAGAATGTTTTTAGAATGTCTGCTTTTATTTTGTTTGTTGTTTTTCTAAATTTACATGAGGCATGGTGGCGCAGTGGAAGCTTGCTGGGCCTATAACCCAGAGTGCCGAGGATCAAAACCTCGTTCTGCTGCTAATAACTTTTTGGTCCGACTTGAAGTACTCGACTCAGAGTGACAAAGTAGACACTTTCTTGGTCAGTAACCGAGAGTTCGGATGATCACAACCTCGGTCTGCTCAGGATAATTTTGTATTTGATAGGGATTTCATTTTCATTAAAAATAGTTACGCAGAGTAGTGCAGCGGGAGCGTGATGGGCCCATAACCCAGAGGTCCGAGGACCAAAACCTCGCTTTGCTAACGAGGTATTTTTGCTTCACTGCTATTCACATTTAATAAATATTGTAGAATGTTTTTAGAATGTCTGCTTTCATTTTGTTTGCATTTTCTAAATTTACATGAGGCATAGTGGCGCAGTTGAAGCGTGCTGGGCCCATAACCCAGAGGTCCGAGGATCGAAACCTCACTCTGCTAACAAGTTTTTGGTATGACATGAGGTACTCGACTCAGAGTGACAAAGTAGACCCTTTCTTGGTCAGTAACCGAGAGTTCGGATGATCACAACCTCGGTCTGCTCAGGATAATTTTGTATTTGATAGGGATTTCATTTTCATTAAAAATAGTTACGCAGAGTAGTGCAGCGGGTGCGTGATGGGCCCATAACCCAGAGGTCCGGGGACCAAAACCTCGCTTTGCTAACGAGGTATTTTTGCTTCACTGCTATTCACATTTAATAAATATTGTAGAATGTTTTTAGAATGTCTGCTTTCATTTTGTTTGCATTTTCTAAATTTACATGAGGCATAGTGGCGCAGTTGAAGCGTGCTGGGCCCATAACCCAGAGGTCCGAGGATCGAAACCTCGCTCTGCTAACAAGTTTTTGGTATGACATGAGGTACCCGACTCGGAGTGACAAAGTAGACACTTTCTTGGTCAGTACCCGAGAGTTTGGTTGACCACAACCTCGGTCTGCTCAGGATAATTATTTCCTTGAAAGTGATTTTATTTTCATTACAAATAGTTACGCAGAGTGGTGCAGTGGGAGCATGATGGGCCCATAACCCAGAGGCCCGAGGACCGAAACCTCGCTCTGCTAAAGAGGTATTTTTGCTTCACTGTTATTCAAATTTAATAAATATTTTAGAATGTTTTTAGAATGTCTGCTTTTATTTTGTTTGTTGTTTTTCTAAATTTACATGAGGCATGGTGGCGCAGTGGAAGCTTGCTGGGCCTATAACCCAGAGTGCCGAGGATCAAAACCTCGTTCTGCTGCTAATAACTTGTTGGTATGACTTGAAGTACTCGACACAGAGTGACAAAGTAGACCCTTTCTTGGTCAGTAACCGAGAGTTCGAATGATCACAACCTCGGTCTGCTCAGAATAATTTTGTATTTGATAGGGATTTCATTTTCATTAAAAATAGTTACGCAGAGTAGTGCAGCGGGTGCGTGATGGGCCCATAACCCAGAGGTCCGAGGACCAAAACCTCGCTTTGCTAACGAGGTATTTTTGCTTCACTGCTATTCACATTTAATAAATATTGTAGAATGTTTTTAGAATGTCTGCTTTCATTTTGTTTGCATTTTCTAAATTTACATGAGGCATAGTGGCGCAGTTGAAGCGTGCTGGGCCCATAACCCAGAGGTCCGAGGATCGAAACCTCGCTCTGCTAACAAGTTTTTGGTATGACATGAGGTACCCGACTCGGAGTGACAAAGTAGACACTTTCTTGGTCAGTACCCGAGAGTTTGGTTGACCACAACCTCGGTCTGCTCAGGATAATTATTTCCTTGAAAGTGATTTCATTTTCATTACAAATAGTTACGCAGAGTGGTGCAGTGGGAGCATGATGGGCCCATAACCCAGAGGCCCGAGGACCAAAACCTCGCTCTGCTAAAGAGGTATTTTTGCTTCACTGTTATTCAAATTTAATAAATATTTTAGAATGTTTTTAGAATGTCTGCTTTTATTTTGTTTGTTGATTTTCTAAATTTACATGAGGCATGGTGGCGCAGTGGAAGCTTGCTGGGCCTATAACCCAGAGTGCCGAGGATCAAAACCTCGTTCTGCTGCTAATAACTTTTTGGTCCGACTTGAAGTACTCGACTCAGAGTGACAAAGTAGACACTTTCTTGGTCAGTAACCGAGAGTTCGGATGATCACAACCTCGGTCTGCTCAGGATAATTTTGTATTTGATAGGGATTTCATTTTCATTAAAAATAGTTACGCAGAGTAGTGCAGCGGGAGCGTGATGGGCCCATAACCCAGAGGTCCGAGGACCAAAACCTCGCTTTGCTAACGAGGTATTTTTGCTTCACTGCTATTCACATTTAATAAATATTGTAGAATGTTTTTAGAATGTCTGCTTTCATTTTGTTTGCATTTTCTAAATTTACATGAGGCATAGTGGCGCAGTTGAAGCGTGCTGGGCCCATAACCCAGAGGTCCGAGGATCGAAACCTCGCTCTGCTAACAAGTTTTTGGTATGACATGAGGTACTCGACTCAGAGTGACAAAGTAGACCCTTTCTTGGTCAGTAACCGAGAGTTCGGATGATCACAACCTCGGTCTGCTCAGGATAATTTTGTATTTGATAGGGATTTCATTTTCATTAAAAATAGTTACGCAGAGTAGTGCAGCGGGTGCGTGATGGGCCCATAACCCAGAGGTCCGGGGACCAAAACCTCGCTTTGCTAACGAGGTATTTTTGCTTCACTGCTATTCACATTTAATAAATATTGTAGAATGTTTTTAGAATGTCTGCTTTCATTTTGTTTGCATTTTCTAAATTTACATGAGGCATAGTGGCGCAGTTGAAGCGTGCTGGGCCCATAACCCAGAGGTCCGAGGATCGAAACCTCGCTCTGCTAACAAGTTTTTGGTATGACATGAGGTACCCGACTCGGAGTGACAAAGTAGACACTTTCTTGGTCAGTACCCGAGAGTTTGGTTGACCACAACCTCGGTCTGCTCAGGATAATTATTTCCTTGAAAGTGATTTCATTTTCATTACAAATAGTTACGCAGAGTGGTGCAGTGGGAGCATGATGGGCCCATAACCCAGAGGCCCGAGGACCGAAACCTCGCTCTGCTAAAGAGGTATTTTTGCTTCACTGTTATTCAAATTTAATAAATATTTTAGAATGTTTTTAGAATGTCTGCTTTTATTTTGTTTGTTGTTTTTCTAAATTTACATGAGGCATGGTGGCGCAGTGGAAGCTTGCTGGGCCTATAACCCAGAGTGCCGAGGATCAAAACCTCGTTCTGCTGCTAATAACTTGTTGGTATGACTTGAAGTACTCGACAGAGAGTGACAAAGTAGACCCTTTCTTGGTCAGTAACCGAGAGTTCGGATGATCACAACCTCGGTCTGCTCAGAATAATTTTGTATTTGATAGGGATTTCATTTTCATTAAAAATAGTTACGCAGAGTAGTGCAGCGGGTGCGTGATGGGCCCATAACCCAGAGGTCCGAGGACCAAAACCTCGCTTTGCTAACGAGGTATTTTTGCTTCACTGCTATTCACATTTAATAAATATTGTAGAATGTTTTTAGAATGTCTGCTTTCATTTTGTTTGCATTTTCTAAATTTACATGAGGCATAGTGGCGCAGTTGAAGCGTGCTGGGCCCATAACCCAGAGGTCCGAGGATCGAAACCTCGCTCTGCTAACAAGTTTTTGGTATGACATGAGGTACTCGACTCGGAGTGACAAAGTAGACCCTTTCTTGGTCAGTAACCGAGAGTTCGGATGATCACAACCTCGGTCTCCTCAGGATAATTTTGTATTTGATAGGGATTTCATTTTCATTAAAAATAGTTACGCAGAGTAGTGCAGCGGGTGCGTGATGGGCCCATAACCCAGAGGTCCGAGGACCAAAACCTCGCTTTGCTAACGAGGTATTTTTGCTTCACTGCTATTCACATTTAATAAATATTGTAGAATGTTTTTAGAATGTCTGCTTTCATTTTGTTTGCATTTTCTAAATTTACATGAGGCATAGTGGCGCAGTTGAAGCGTGCTGGGCCCATAACCCAGAGGTCCGAGGATCGAAACCTCGCTCTGCTAACAAGTTTTTGGTATGACATGAGGTACCCGACTCGGAGTGACAAAGTAGACACTTTCTTGGTCAGTACCCGAGAGTTTGGTTGACCACAACCTCGGTCTGCTCAGGATAATTATTTCCTTGAAAGTGATTTCATTTTCATTACAAATAGTTACGCAGAGTGGTGCAGTGGGAGCATGATGGGCCCATAACCCAGAGGCCCGAGGACCGAAACCTCGCTCTGCTAAAGAGGTATTTTTGCTTCACTGTTATTCAAATTTAATAAATATTTTAGAATGTTTTTAGAATGTCTGCTTTTATTTTGTTTGTTGTTTTTCTAAATTTACATGAGGCATGGTGGCGCAGTGGAAGCTTGCTGGGCCTATAACCCAGAGTGCCGAGGATCAAAACCTCGTTCTGCTGCTAATAACTTTTTGGTCCGACTTGAAGTACTCGACTCAGAGTGACAAAGTAGACACTTTCTTGGTCAGTAACCGAGAGTTCGGATGATCACAACCTCGGTCTGCTCAGGATAATTTTGTATTTGATAGGGATTTCATTTTCATTAAAAATAGTTACGCAGAGTAGTGCAGCGGGAGCGTGATGGGCCCATAACCCAGAGGTCCGAGGACCAAAACCTCGCTTTGCTAACGAGGTATTTTTGCTTCACTGCTATTCACATTTAATAAATATTGTAGAATGTTTTTAGAATGTCTGCTTTCATTTTGTTTGCATTTTCTAAATTTACATGAGGCATAGTGGCGCAGTTGAAGCGTGCTGGGCCCATAACCCAGAGGTCCGAGGATCGAAACCTCGCTCTGCTAACAAGTTTTTGGTATGACATGAGGTACCCGACTCGGAGTGACAAAGTAGACACTTTCTTGGTCAGTACCCGAGAGTTTGGTTGACCACAACCTCGGTCTGCTCAGGATAATTATTTCCTTGAAAGTGATTTCATTTTCATTACAAATAGTTACGCAGAGTGGTGCAGTGGGAGCATGATGGGCCCATAACCCAGAGGCCCGAGGACCGAAACCTCGCTCTGCTAAGGAGGTATTTTTGCTTCACTGTTATTCAAATTTTATAAATATTTTAGAATGTTTTTAGAATGTCTGCTTTTATTTTGTTTGTTGTTTTTCTAAATTTACATGAGGCATGGTGGCGCAGTGGAAGCTTGCTGGGCCTATAACCCAGAGTGCCGAGGATCAAAACCTCGTTCTGCTGCTAATAACTTGTTGGTATGACTTGAAGTACTCGACACAGAGTGACAAAGTAGACCCTTTCTTGGTCAGTAACCGAGAGTTCGGATGATCACAACCTCGGTCTGCTCAGAATAATTTTGTATTTGATAGGGATTTCATTTTCATTAAAAATAGTTACGCAGAGTAGTGCAGCGGGTGCGTGATGGGCCCATAACCCAGAGGTCCGAGGACCAAAACCTCGCTTTGCTAACGAGGTATTTTTGCTTCACTGCTATTCACATTTAATAAATATTGTAGAATGTTTTTAGAATGTCTGCTTTCATTTTGTTTGCATTTTCTAAATTTACATGAGGCATAGTGGCGCCGTTGAAGCGTGCTGGGCCCATAACCCAGAGGTCCGAGGATCGAAACCTCGCTCTGCTAACAAGTTTTTGGTATGACATGAGGTACTCGACTCGGAGTGACAAAGTAGACCCTTTCTTGGTCAGTAACCGAGAGTTCGGATGATCACAACCTCGGTCTGCTCAGGATAATTTTGTATTTGATAGGGATTTCATTTTCATTAAAAATAGTTACGCAGAGTAGTGCAGCGGGTGCGTGATGGGCCCATAAACCAGAGGTCCGAGGATCGAAACCTCGCTCTGCTAACAAGTTTTTGGTATGACATGAGGTACCCGACTCGGAGTGACAAAGTAGACACTTTCTTGGTCAGTACCCGAGAGTTTGGTTGACCACAACCTCGGTCTGCTCAGGATAATTATTTCCTTGAAAGTGATTTCATTTTCATTACAAATAGTTACGCAGAGTGGTGCAGTGGGAGCATGATGGGCCCATAACCCAGAGGCCCGAGGACCGAAACCTCGCTCTGCTAAAGAGGTATTTTTGCTTCACTGTTATTCAAATTTAATAAATATTTTAGAATGTTTTTAGAATGTCTGCTTTTATTTTGTTTGTTGTTTTTCTAAATTTACATGAGGCATGGTGGCGCAGTGGAAGCTTGCTGGGCCTATAACCCAGAGTGCCGAGGATCAAAACCTCGTTCTGCTGCTAATAACTTGTTGGTATGACTTGAAGTACTCGACACAGAGTGACAAAGTAGACCCTTTCTTGGTCAGTAACCGAGAGTTCGGATGATCACAACCTCGGTCTGCTCAGAATAATTTTGTATTTGATAGGGATTTCATTTTCATTAAAAATAGTTACGCAGAGTAGTGCAGCGGGTGCGTGATGGGCCCATAACCCAGAGGTCCGAGGACCAAAACCTCGCTTTGCTAACGAGGTATTTTTGCTTCACTGCTATTCACATTTAATAAATATTGTAGAATGTTTTTAGAATGTCTGCTTTCATTTTGTTTGCATTTTCTAAATTTACATGAGGCATAGTGGCGCCGTTGAAGCGTGCTGGGCCCATAACCCAGAGGTCCGAGGATCGAAACCTCGCTCTGCTAACAAGTTTTTGGTATGACATGAGGTACTCGACTCGGAGTGACAAAGTAGACCCTTTCTTGGTCAGTAACCGAGAGTTCGGATGATCACAACCTCGGTCTGCTCAGGATAATTTTGTATTTGATAGGGATTTCATTTTCATTAAAAATAGTTACGCAGAGTAGTGCAGCGCGTGCGTGATGGGCCCATAACCCAGAGGTCCGAGGACCAAAACCTCGCTTTGCTAACGAGGTATTTTTGCTTCACTGCTATTCACATTTAATAAATATTGTAGAATGTTTTTAGAATGTCTGCTTTCATTTTGTTTGCATTTTATAAATTTACATGAGGCATAGTGGCGCAGTTGAAGCGTGCTGGGCCCATAACCCAGAGGTCCGAGGATCGAAACCTCGCTCTGCTAACAAGTTTTTGGTATGACATGAGGTACCCGACTCGGAGTGACAAAGTAGACACTTTCTTGGTCAGTACCCGAGAGTTTGGTTGACCACAACCTCGGTCTGCTCAGGATAATTATTTCCTTGAAAGTGATTTCATTTTCATTACAAATAGTTACGCAGAGTGGTGCAGTGGGAGCATGATGGGCCCATAACCCAGAGGCCCGAGGACCGAAACCTCGCTCTGCTAAAGAGGTATTTTTGCTTCACTGTTATTCAAATTTAATAAATATTTTAGAATGTTTTTAGAATGTCTGCTTTTATTTTGTTTGTTGTTTTTCTAAATTTACATGAGGCATGGTGGCGCAGTGGAAGCTTGCTGGGCCTATAACCCAGAGTGCCGAGGATCAAAACCTCGTTCTGCTGCTAATAACTTTTTGGTCCGACTTGAAGTACTCGACTCAGAGTGACAAAGTAGACACTTTCTTGGTCAGTAACCGAGAGTTCGGATGATCACAACCTCGGTCTGCTCAGGATAATTTTGTATTTGATAGGGATTTCATTTTCATTAAAAATAGTTACGCAGAGTAGTGCAGCGGGAGCGTGATGGGCCCATAACCCAGAGGTCCGAGGACCAAAACCTCGCTTTGCTAACGAGGTATTTTTGCTTCACTGCTATTCACATTTAATAAATATTGTAGAATGTTTTTAGAATGTCTGCTTTCATTTTGTTTGCATTTTCTAAATTTACATGAGGCATAGTGGCGCAGTTGAAGCGTGCTGGGCCCATAACCCAGAGGTCCGAGGATCGAAACCTCGCTCTGCTAACAAGTTTTTGGTATGACATGAGGTACCCGACTCGGAGTGACAAAGTAGACACTTTCTTGGTCAGTACCCGAGAGTTTGGTTGACCACAACCTCGGTCTGCTCAGGATAATTATTTCCTTGAAAGTGATTTCATTTTCATTACAAATAGTTACGCAGAGTGGTGCAGTGGGAGCATGATGGGCCCATAACCCAGAGGCCCGAGGACCGAAACCTCGCTCTGCTAAAGAGGTATTTTTGCTTCACTGTTATTCAAATTTAATAAATATTTTAGAATGTTTTTAGAATGTCTGCTTTTATTTTGTTTGTTGTTTTTCTAAATTTACATGAGGCATGGTGGCGCAGTGGAAGCTTGCTGGGCCTATAACCCAGAGTGCCGAGGATCAAAACCTCGTTCTGCTGCTAATAACTTGTTGGTATGACTTGAAGTACTCGACACAGAGTGACAAAGTAGACCCTTTCTTGGTCAGTAACCGAGAGTTCGGATGATCACAACCTCGGTCTGCTCAGAATAATTTTGTATTTGATAGGGATTTCATTTTCATTAAAAATAGTTACGCAGAGTAGTGCAGCGGGTGCGTGATGGGCCCATAACCCAGAGGTCCGAGGACCAAAACCTCGCTTTGCTAACGAGGTATTTTTGCTTCACTGCTATTCACATTTAATAAATATTGTAGAATGTTTTTAGAATGTCTGCTTTCATTTTGTTTGCATTTTCTAAATTTACATGAGGCATAGTGGCGCAGTTGAAGCGTGCTGGGCCCATAACCCAGAGGTCCGAGGATCGAAACCTCGCTCTGCTAACAAGTTTTTGGTATGACATGAGGTACTCGACTCAGAGTGACAAAGTAGACCCTTTCTTGGTCAGTAACCGAGAGTTCGGATGATCACAACCTCGGTCTGCTCAGGATAATTTTGTATTTGATAGGGATTTCATTTTCATTAAAAATAGTTACGCAGAGTAGTGCAGCGGGTGCGTGATGGGCCCATAACCCAGAGGTCCGGGGACCAAAACCTCGCTTTGCTAACGAGGTATTTTTGCTTCACTGCTATTCACATTTAATAAATATTGTAGAATGTTTTTAGAATGTCTGCTTTCATTTTGTTTGCATTTTCTAAATTTACATGAGGCATAGTGGCGCAGTTGAAGCGTGCTGGGCCCATAACCCAGAGGTCCGAGGATCGAAACCTCGCTCTGCTAACAAGTTTTTGGTATGACATGAGGTACCCGACTCGGAGTGACAAAGTAGACACTTTCTTGGTCAGTACCCGAGAGTTTGGTTGACCACAACCTCGGTCTGCTCAGGATAATTATTTCCTTGAAAGTGATTTCATTTTCATTACAAATAGTTACGCAGAGTGGTGCAGTGGGAGCATGATGGGCCCATAACCCAGAGGCCCGAGGACCGAAACCTCGCTCTGCTAAAGAGGTATTTTTGCTTCACTGTTATTCAAATTTAATAAATATTTTAGAATGTTTTTAGAATGTCTGCTTTTATTTTGTTTGTTGTTTTTCTAAATTTACATGAGGCATGGTGGCGCAGTGGAAGCTTGCTGGGCCTATAACCCAGAGTGCCGAGGATCAAAACCTCGTTCTGCTGCTAATAACTTGTTGGTATGACTTGAAGTACTCGACAGAGAGTGACAAAGTAGACCCTTTCTTGGTCAGTAACCGAGAGTTCGGATGATCACAACCTCGGTCTGCTCAGAATAATTTTGTATTTGATAGGGATTTCATTTTCATTAAAAATAGTTACGCAGAGTAGTGCAGCGGGTGCGTGATGGGCCCATAACCCAGAGGTCCGAGGACCAAAACCTCGCTTTGCTAACGAGGTATTTTTGCTTCACTGCTATTCACATTTAATAAATATTGTAGAATGTTTTTAGAATGTCTGCTTTCATTTTGTTTGCATTTTCTAAATTTACATGAGGCATAGTGGCGCAGTTGAAGCGTGCTGGGCCCATAACCCAGAGGTCCGAGGATCGAAACCTCGCTCTGCTAACAAGTTTTTGGTATGACATGAGGTACTCGACTCGGAGTGACAAAGTAGACCCTTTCTTGGTCAGTAACCGAGAGTTCGGATGATCACAACCTCGGTCTCCTCAGGATAATTTTGTATTTGATAGGGATTTCATTTTCATTAAAAATAGTTACGCAGAGTAGTGCAGCGGGTGCGTGATGGGCCCATAACCCAGAGGTCCGAGGACCAAAACCTCGCTTTGCTAACGAGGTATTTTTGCTTCACTGCTATTCACATTTAATAAATATTGTAGAATGTTTTTAGAATGTCTGCTTTCATTTTGTTTGCATTTTCTAAATTTACATGAGGCATAGTGGCGCAGTTGAAGCGTGCTGGGCCCATAACCCAGAGGTCCGAGGATCGAAACCTCGCTCTGCTAACAAGTTTTTGGTATGACATGAGGTACCCGACTCGGAGTGACAAAGTAGACACTTTCTTGGTCAGTACCCGAGAGTTTGGTTGACCACAACCTCGGTCTGCTCAGGATAATTATTTCCTTGAAAGTGATTTCATTTTCATTACAAATAGTTACGCAGAGTGGTGCAGTGGGAGCATGATGGGCCCATAACCCAGAGGCCCGAGGACCGAAACCTCGCTCTGCTAAAGAGGTATTTTTGCTTCACTGTTATTCAAATTTAATAAATATTTTAGAATGTTTTTAGAATGTCTGCTTTTATTTTGTTTGTTGTTTTTCTAAATTTACATGAGGCATGGTGGCGCAGTGGAAGCTTGCTGGGCCTATAACCCAGAGTGCCGAGGATCAAAACCTCGTTCTGCTGCTAATAACTTTTTGGTCCGACTTGAAGTACTCGACTCAGAGTGACAAAGTAGACACTTTCTTGGTCAGTAACCGAGAGTTCGGATGATCACAACCTCGGTCTGCTCAGGATAATTTTGTATTTGATAGGGATTTCATTTTCATTAAAAATAGTTACGCAGAGTAGTGCAGCGGGAGCGTGATGGGCCCATAACCCAGAGGTCCGAGGACCAAAACCTCGCTTTGCTAACGAGGTATTTTTGCTTCACTGCTATTCACATTTAATAAATATTGTAGAATGTTTTTAGAATGTCTGCTTTCATTTTGTTTGCATTTTCTAAATTTACATGAGGCATAGTGGCGCAGTTGAAGCGTGCTGGGCCCATAACCCAGAGGTCCGAGGATCGAAACCTCGCTCTGCTAACAAGTTTTTGGTATGACATGAGGTACCCGACTCGGAGTGACAAAGTAGACACTTTCTTGGTCAGTACCCGAGAGTTTGGTTGACCACAACCTCGGTCTGCTCAGGATAATTATTTCCTTGAAAGTGATTTCATTTTCATTACAAATAGTTACGCAGAGTGGTGCAGTGGGAGCATGATGGGCCCATAACCCAGAGGCCCGAGGACCGAAACCTCGCTCTGCTAAGGAGGTATTTTTGCTTCACTGTTATTCAAATTTTATAAATATTTTAGAATGTTTTTAGAATGTCTGCTTTTATTTTGTTTGTTGTTTTTCTAAATTTACATGAGGCATGGTGGCGCAGTGGAAGCTTGCTGGGCCTATAACCCAGAGTGCCGAGGATCAAAACCTCGTTCTGCTGCTAATAACTTGTTGGTATGACTTGAAGTACTCGACACAGAGTGACAAAGTAGACCCTTTCTTGGTCAGTAACCGAGAGTTCGGATGATCACAACCTCGGTCTGCTCAGAATAATTTTGTATTTGATAGGGATTTCATTTTCATTAAAAATAGTTACGCAGAGTAGTGCAGCGGGTGCGTGATGGGCCCATAACCCAGAGGTCCGAGGACCAAAACCTCGCTTTGCTAACGAGGTATTTTTGCTTCACTGCTATTCACATTTAATAAATATTGTAGAATGTTTTTAGAATGTCTGCTTTCATTTTGTTTGCATTTTCTAAATTTACATGAGGCATAGTGGCGCCGTTGAAGCGTGCTGGGCCCATAACCCAGAGGTCCGAGGATCGAAACCTCGCTCTGCTAACAAGTTTTTGGTATGACATGAGGTACTCGACTCGGAGTGACAAAGTAGACCCTTTCTTGGTCAGTAACCGAGAGTTCGGATGATCACAACCTCGGTCTGCTCAGGATAATTTTGTATTTGATAGGGATTTCATTTTCATTAAAAATAGTTACGCAGAGTAGTGCAGCGGGTGCGTGATGGGCCCATAAACCAGAGGTCCGAGGATCGAAACCTCGCTCTGCTAACAAGTTTTTGGTATGACATGAGGTACCCGACTCGGAGTGACAAAGTAGACACTTTCTTGGTCAGTACCCGAGAGTTTGGTTGACCACAACCTCGGTCTGCTCAGGATAATTATTTCCTTGAAAGTGATTTCATTTTCATTACAAATAGTTACGCAGAGTGGTGCAGTGGGAGCATGATGGGCCCATAACCCAGAGGCCCGAGGACCGAAACCTCGCTCTGCTAAAGAGGTATTTTTGCTTCACTGTTATTCAAATTTAATAAATATTTTAGAATGTTTTTAGAATGTCTGCTTTTATTTTGTTTGTTGTTTTTCTAAATTTACATGAGGCATGGTGGCGCAGTGGAAGCTTGCTGGGCCTATAACCCAGAGTGCCGAGGATCAAAACCTCGTTCTGCTGCTAATAACTTGTTGGTATGACTTGAAGTACTCGACACAGAGTGACAAAGTAGACCCTTTCTTGGTCAGTAACCGAGAGTTCGGATGATCACAACCTCGGTCTGCTCAGAATAATTTTGTATTTGATAGGGATTTCATTTTCATTAAAAATAGTTACGCAGAGTAGTGCAGCGGGTGCGTGATGGGCCCATAACCCAGAGGTCCGAGGACCAAAACCTCGCTTTGCTAACGAGGTATTTTTGCTTCACTGCTATTCACATTTAATAAATATTGTAGAATGTTTTTAGAATGTCTGCTTTCATTTTGTTTGCATTTTCTAAATTTACATGAGGCATAGTGGCGCCGTTGAAGCGTGCTGGGCCCATAACCCAGAGGTCCGAGGATCGAAACCTCGCTCTGCTAACAAGTTTTTGGTATGACATGAGGTACTCGACTCGGAGTGACAAAGTAGACCCTTTCTTGGTCAGTAACCGAGAGTTCGGATGATCACAACCTCGGTCTGCTCAGGATAATTTTGTATTTGATAGGGATTTCATTTTCATTAAAAATAGTTACGCAGAGTAGTGCAGCGCGTGCGTGATGGGCCCATAACCCAGAGGTCCGAGGACCAAAACCTCGCTTTGCTAACGAGGTATTTTTGCTTCACTGCTATTCACATTTAATAAATATTGTAGAATGTTTTTAGAATGTCTGCTTTCATTTTGTTTGCATTTTATAAATTTACATGAGGCATAGTGGCGCAGTTGAAGCGTGCTGGGCCCATAACCCAGAGGTCCGAGGATCGAAACCTCGCTCTGCTAACAAGTTTTTGGTATGACATGAGGTACCCGACTCGGAGTGACAAAGTAGACACTTTCTTGGTCAGTACCCGAGAGTTTGGTTGACCACAACCTCGGTCTGCTCAGGATAATTATTTCCTTGAAAGTGATTTCATTTTCATTACAAATAGTTACGCAGAGTGGTGCAGTGGGAGCATGATGGGCCCATAACCCAGAGGCCCGAGGACCGAAACCTCGCTCTGCTAAAGAGGTATTTTTGCTTCACTGTTATTCAAATTTAATAAATATTTTAGAATGTTTTTAGAATGTCTGCTTTTATTTTGTTTGTTGTTTTTCTAAATTTACATGAGGCATGGTGGCGCAGTGGAAGCTTGCTGGGCCTATAACCCAGAGTGCCGAGGATCAAAACCTCGTTCTGCTGCTAATAACTTTTTGGTCCGACTTGAAGTACTCGACTCAGAGTGACAAAGTAGACACTTTCTTGGTCAGTAACCGAGAGTTCGGATGATCACAACCTCGGTCTGCTCAGGATAATTTTGTATTTGATAGGGATTTCATTTTCATTAAAAATAGTTACGCAGAGTAGTGCAGCGGGAGCGTGATGGGCCCATAACCCAGAGGTCCGAGGACCAAAACCTCGCTTTGCTAACGAGGTATTTTTGCTTCACTGCTATTCACATTTAATAAATATTGTAGAATGTTTTTAGAATGTCTGCTTTCATTTTGTTTGCATTTTCTAAATTTACATGAGGCATAGTGGCGCAGTTGAAGCGTGCTGGGCCCATAACCCAGAGGTCCGAGGATCGAAACCTCGCTCTGCTAACAAGTTTTTGGTATGACATGAGGTACCCGACTCGGAGTGACAAAGTAGACACTTTCTTGGTCAGTACCCGAGAGTTTGGTTGACCACAACCTCGGTCTGCTCAGGATAATTATTTCCTTGAAAGTGATTTCATTTTCATTACAAATAGTTACGCAGAGTGGTGCAGTGGGAGCATGATGGGCCCATAACCCAGAGGCCCGAGGACCGAAACCTCGCTCTGCTAAAGAGGTATTTTTGCTTCACTGTTATTCAAATTTAATAAATATTTTAGAATGTTTTTAGAATGTCTGCTTTTATTTTGTTTGTTGTTTTTCTAAATTTACATGAGGCATGGTGGCGCAGTGGAAGCTTGCTGGGCCTATAACCCAGAGTGCCGAGGATCAAAACCTCGTTCTGCTGCTAATAACTTGTTGGTATGACTTGAAGTACTCGACACAGAGTGACAAAGTAGACCCTTTCTTGGTCAGTAACCGAGAGTTCGGATGATCACAACCTCGGTCTGCTCAGAATAATTTTGTATTTGATAGGGATTTCATTTTCATTAAAAATAGTTACGCAGAGTAGTGCAGCGGGTGCGTGATGGGCCCATAACCCAGAGGTCCGAGGACCAAAACCTCGCTTTGCTAACGAGGTATTTTTGCTTCACTGCTATTCACATTTAATAAATATTGTAGAATGTTTTTAGAATGTCTGCTTTCATTTTGTTTGCATTTTCTAAATTTACATGAGGCATAGTGGCGCAGTTGAAGCGTGCTGGGCCCATAACCCAGAGGTCCGAGGATCGAAACCTCGCTCTGCTAACAAGTTTTTGGTATGACATGAGGTACTCGACTCGGAGTGACAAAGTAGACCCTTTCTTGGTCAGTAACCGAGAGTTCGGATGATCACAACCTCGGTCTGCTCAGGATAATTTTGTATTTGATAGGGATTTCATTTTCATTAAAAATAGTTACGCAGAGTAGTGCAGCGGGTGCGTGATGG
The DNA here is from genome assembly GCA_037893245.1 of Crossaster papposus. NCBI lineage: Eukaryota > Metazoa > Echinodermata > Asteroidea > Velatida > Solasteridae > Crossaster > Crossaster papposus. The sequence continues at coordinate 83,396 of JBAIAA010000815.1, read as the reverse complement.
GCCCATAACCCAGAGGTCCGAGGACCAAAACCTCGCTTTGCTAACGAGGTATTTTTGCTTCACTGCTATTCACATTTAATAAATATTGTAGAATGTTTTTAGAATGTCTGCTTTCATTTTGTTTGCATTTTCTAAATTTACATGAGGCATAGTGGCGCAGTTGAAGCGTGCTGGGCCCATAACCCAGAGGTCCGAGGATCGAAACCTCGCTCTGCTAACAAGTTTTTGGTATGACATGAGGTACTCGACTCGGAGTGACAAAGTAGACACTTTCTTGGTCAGTACCCGAGAGTTTGGTTGACCACAACCTCGGTCTGCTCAGGATAATTGTTTCCTTGAAAGTGATTTCATTTTCATTACAAATAGTTACGCAGAGTGGTGCAGTGGGAGCATGATGGGCCCATAACCCAGAGGCCCGAGGACCGAAACCTCGCTCTGCTAAAGAGGTATTTTTGCTTCACTGTTATTCAAATTTAATAAATATTTTAGAATGTTTTTAGAATGTCTGCTTTTATTTTGTTTGTTGTTTTTCTAAATTTACATGAGGCATGTTGGCGCAGTGGAAGCTTGCTGGGCCTATAACCCAGAGTGCCGAGGATCAAAACCTCGTTCTGCTGCTAATAAATTTTTGGTCTGACTTGAAGTACTCGACTCAGAGTGACAAAGTAGACCCTTTCTTGGTCAGTAACCGAGAGTTCGGATGATCACAACCTCGGTCTGCTCAGGATAATTTTGTATTTGATAGGGATTTCATTTTCATTAAAAATAGTTACGCAGAGTAGTGCAGCGGGTGCGTGATGGGCCCATAACCCAGAGGTCCGAGGACCAAAACCTCGCTTTGCTAACGAGGTATTTTTGCTTCACTGCTATTCACATTTAATTAATATTGTAGAATGTTTTTAGAATGTCTGCTTTCATTTTGTTTGCATTTTCTAAATTTACATGAGGCATAGTGGCGCAGTTGAAGCGTGCTGGGCCCATAACCCAGAGGTCCGAGAATCGAAACCTCGCTCTGCTAACAAGTTTTTGGTATGACATGAGGTACTCGACTCGGAGTGACAAAGTAGACACTTTCTTGGTCAGTACCCGAGAGTTTGGTTGACCACAACTTCGGTCTGCTCAGGATAATTGTTTCCTTGAAAGTGATTTCATTTTCATTACAAATAGTTACGCAGAGTGGTGCAGTGGGAGCATGATGGGCCCATAACCCAGAGGCCCGAGGACCGAAACCTCGCTCTGCTAAAGAGGTATTTTTGCTTCACTGTTATTCAAATTTAATAAATATTTTAGAATGTTTTTAGAATGTCTGCTTTTATTTTGTTTGTTGTTTTTCTAAATTTACATGAGGCATGGTGGCGCAGTGGAAGCTTGCTGGGCCTATAACCCAGAGTGCCGAGGATCAAAACCTCGTTCTGCTGCTAATAACTTGTTGGTATGACTTGAAGTACTCGACACAGAGTGACAAAGTAGACCCTTTCTTGGTCAGTAACCGAGAGTTCGGATGATCACAACCTCGGTCTGCTCAGAATAATTTTGTATTTGATAGGGATTTCATTTTCATTAAAAATAGTTACGCAGAGTAGTGCAGCGGGTGCGTGATGGGCCCATAACCCAGAGGTCCGAGGACCAAAACCTCGCTTTGCTAACGAGGTATTTTTGCTTCACTGCTATTCACATTTAATAAATATTGTAGAATGTTTTTAGAATGTCTGCTTTCATTTTGTTTGCATTTTCTAAATTTACATGAGGCATAGTGGCGCAGTTGAAGCGTGCTGGGCCCATAACCCAGAGGTCCGAGGATCGAAACCTCGCTCTGCTAACAAGTTTTTGGTATGACATGAGGTACTCGACTCGGAGTGACAAAGTAGACCCTTTCTTGGTCAGTAACCGAGAGTTCGGATGATCACAACCTCGGTCTGCTCAGGATAATTTTGTATTTGATAGGGATTTCATTTTCATTAAAAATAGTTACGCAGAGTAGTGCAGCGGGTGCGTGATGGGCCCATAACCCAGAGGTCCGAGGACCAAAACCTCGCTTTGCTAACGAGGTATTTTTGCTTCACTGCTATTCACATTTAATAAATATTGTAGAATGTTTTTAGAATGTCTGCTTTCATTTTGTTTGCATTTTCTAAATTTACATGAGGCATAGTGGCGCAGTTGAAGCGTGCTGGGCCCATAACCCAGAGGTCCGAGGATCGAAACCTCGCTCTGCTAACAAGTTTTTGGTATGACATGAGGTACTCGACTCGGAGTGACAAAGTAGACACTTTCTTGGTCAGTACCCGAGAGTTTGGTTGACCACAACCTCGGTCTGCTCAGGATAATTGTTTCCTTGAAAGTGATTTCATTTTCATTACAAATAGTTACGCAGAGTGGTGCAGTGGGAGCATGATGGGCCCATAACCCAGAGGCCCGAGGACCGAAACCTCGCTCTGCTAAAGAGGTATTTTTGCTTCACTGTTATTCAAATTTAATAAATATTTTAGAATGTTTTTAGAATGTCTGCTTTTATTTTGTTTGTTGTTTTTCTAAATTTACATGAGGCATGTTGGCGCAGTGGAAGCTTGCTGGGCCTATAACCCAGAGTGCCGAGGATCAAAACCTCGTTCTGCTGCTAATAACTTTTTGGTCTGACTTGAAGTACTCGACTCAGAGTGACAAAGTAGACCCTTTCTTGGTCAGTAACCGAGAGTTCGGATGATCACAACCTCGGTCTGCTCAGAATAATTTTGTATTTGATAGGAATTTCATTTTCATTAAAAATAGTTACGCAGAGTAGTGCAGCGGGTGCGTGATGGGCCCATAACCCAGAGGTCCGAGGACCAAAACCTCGCTTTGCTAACGAGGTATTTTTGCTTCACTGCTATTCACATTTAATAAATATTGTAGAATGTTTTTAGAATGTCTGCTTTCATTTTGTTTGCATTTTCTAAATTTACATGAGGCATAGTGGCGCAGTTGAAGCGTGCTGGGCCCATAACCCAGAGGTCCGAGGATCGAAACCTCGCTCTGCTAAAGAGGTATTTTTGCTTCACTGTTATTCAAATTTAATAAATATTTTAGAATGTTTTTAGAATGTCTGCTTTCATTTTGTTTGCATTTTCTAAATTTACATGAGGCATAGTGGCGCAGTTGAAGCGTGCTGGGCCCATAACCCAGCGGTCCGAAGATCGAAACCTCGCTCTGCTAACAAGTTTTTGGTATGACATGAGGTACTCGACTCGGAGTGACAAAGTAGACACTTTCTTGGTCAGTACCCGAGAGTTTGGTTGACCACAACCTCGGTCTGCTCAGGATAATTATTTCCTTGAAAGTGATTTCATTTTCATTACAAATAGTTACGCAGAGTGGTGCAGTGGGAGCATGATGGGCCCATAACCCAGAGGCCCGAGGACCGAAACCTCGCTCTGCTAAAGAGGTATTTTTGCTTCACTGTTATTCAAATTTAATAAATATTTTAGAATGTTTTTAGAATGTCTGCTTTTATTTTGTTTGTTGTTTTTCTAAATTTACATGAGGCATGGTGGCGCAGTGGAAGCTTGCTGGGCCTATAACCCAGATAGCCGAGGATCAAAACCTCGTTCTGCTGCTAATAACTTTTTGGTATGACTTGAAGTACTCGACTCAGAGTGACAAAGTAGACCCTTTCTTGGTCAGTAACCGAGAGTTCGGATGATCACAACCTCGGTCTGCTCAGGATAATTTTGTATTTGATAGGGATTTCATTTTCATTAAAAAAAGTTACGCAGAGTAGTGCAGCGGGTGCGTGATGGGCCCATAACCCAGAGGTCCGAGGACCAAAACCTCGCTTTGCTAACGAGGTATTTTTGCTTCACTGCTATTCACATTTAATAAATATTGTAGAATGTTTTTAGAATGTCTGCTTTCATTTTGTTTGCATTTTCTAAATTTACATGAGGCATAGTGGCGCAGTTGAAGCGTGCTGGGCCCATAACCCAGAGGTCCGAGGATCGAAACCTCGCTCTGCTAACAAGTTTTTGGTATGACATGAGGTACCCGACTCGGAGTGACAAAGTAGACACTTTCTTGGTCAGTACCCGAGAGTTTGGTTGACCACAACCTCGGTCTGCTCAGGATAATTATTTCCTTGAAAGTGATTTCATTTTCATTACAAATAGTTACGCAGAGTGGTGCAGTGGGAGCATGATGGGCCCATAACCCAGAGGCCCGAGGACCGAAACCTCGCTCTGCTAAAGAGGTATTTTTGCTTCACTGTTATTCAAATTTAATAAATATTTTAGAATGTTTTTAGAATGTCTGCTTTTATTTTGTTTGTTGTTTTTCTAAATTTACATGAGGCATGGTGGCGCAGTGGAAGCTTGCTGGGCCTATAACCCAGAGTGCCGAGGATCAAAACCTCGTTCTGCTGCTAATAACTTTTTGGTCCGACTTGAAGTACTCGACTCAGAGTGACAAAGTAGACACTTTCTTGGTCAGTAACCGAGAGTTCGGATGATCACAACCTCGGTCTGCTCAGGATAATTTTGTATTTGATAGGGATTTCATTTTCATTAAAAATAGTTACGCAGAGTAGTGCAGCGGGAGCGTGATGGGCCCATAACCCAGAGGTCCGAGGACCAAAACCTCGCTTTGCTAACGAGGTATTTTTGCTTCACTGCTATTCACATTTAATAAATATTGTAGAATGTTTTTAGAATGTCTGCTTTCATTTTGTTTGCATTTTCTAAATTTACATGAGGCATAGTGGCGCAGTTGAAGCGTGCTGGGCCCATAACCCAGAGGTCCGAGGATCGAAACCTCGCTCTGCTAACAAGTTTTTGGTATGACATGAGGTACCCGACTCGGAGTGACAAAGTAGACACTTTCTTGGTCAGTACCCGAGAGTTTGGTTGACCACAACCTCGGTCTGCTCAGGATAATTATTTCCTTGAAAGTGATTTCATTTTCATTACAAATAGTTACGCAGAGTGGTGCAGTGGGAGCATGATGGGCCCATAACCCAGAGGCCCGAGGACCGAAACCTCGCTCTGCTAAAGAGGTATTTTTGCTTCACTGTTATTCAAATTTAATAAATATTTTAGAATGTTTTTAGAATGTCTGCTTTTATTTTGTTTGTTGTTTTTCTAAATTTACATGAGGCATGGTGGCGCAGTGGAAGCTTGCTGGGCCTATAACCCAGATAGCCGAGGATCAAAACCTCGTTCTGCTGCTAATAACTTTTTGGTATGACTTGAAGTACTCGACTCAGAGTGACAAAGTAGACCCTTTCTTGGTCAGTAACCGAGAGTTCGGATGATCACAACCTCGGTCTGCTCAGGATAATTTTGTATTTGATAGGGATTTCATTTTCATTAAAAAAAGTTACGCAGAGTAGTGCAGCGGGTGCGTGATGGGCCCATAACCCAGAGGTCCGAGGACCAAAACCTCGCTTTGCTAACGAGGTATTTTTGCTTCACTGCTATTCACATTTAATAAATATTGTAGAATGTTTTTAGAATGTCTGCTTTCATTTTGTTTGCATTTTCTAAATTTACATGAGGCATAGTGGCGCAGTTGAAGCGTGCTGGGCCCATAACCCAGAGGTCCGAGGATCGAAACCTCGCTCTGCTAACAAGTTTTTGGTATGACATGAGGTACCCGACTCGGAGTGACAAAGTAGACACTTTCTTGGTCAGTACCCGAGAGTTTGGTTGACCACAACCTCGGTCTGCTCAGGATAATTATTTCCTTGAAAGTGATTTCATTTTCATTACAAATAGTTACGCAGAGTGGTGCAGTGGGAGCATGATGGGCCCATAACCCAGAGGCCCGAGGACCGAAACCTCGCTCTGCTAAAGAGGTATTTTTGCTTCACTGTTATTCAAATTTAATAAATATTTTAGAATGTTTTTAGAATGTCTGCTTTTATTTTGTTTGTTGTTTTTCTAAATTTACATGAGGCATGGTGGCGCAGTGGAAGCTTGCTGGGCCTATAACCCAGAGTGCCGAGGATCAAAACCTCGTTCTGCTGCTAATAACTTTTTGGTCCGACTTGAAGTACTCGACTCAGAGTGACAAAGTAGACACTTTCTTGGTCAGTAACCGAGAGTTCGGATGATCACAACCTCGGTCTGCTCAGGATAATTTTGTATTTGATAGGGATTTCATTTTCATTAAAAATAGTTACGCAGAGTAGTGCAGCGGGAGCGTGATGGGCCCATAACCCAGAGGTCCGAGGACCAAAACCTCGCTTTGCTAACGAGGTATTTTTGCTTCACTGCTATTCACATTTAATAAATATTGTAGAATGTTTTTAGAATGTCTGCTTTCATTTTGTTTGCATTTTCTAAATTTACATGAGGCATAGTGGCGCAGTTGAAGCGTGCTGGGCCCATAACCCAGAGGTCCGAGGATCGAAACCTCGCTCTGCTAACAAGTTTTTGGTATGACATGAGGTACCCGACTCGGAGTGACAAAGTAGACACTTTCTTGGTCAGTACCCGAGAGTTTGGTTGACCACAACCTCGGTCTGCTCAGGATAATTATTTCCTTGAAAGTGATTTCATTTTCATTACAAATAGTTACGCAGAGTGGTGCAGTGGGAGCATGATGGGCCCATAACCCAGAGGCCCGAGGACCGAAACCTCGCTCTGCTAAAGAGGTATTTTTGCTTCACTGTTATTCAAATTTAATAAATATTTTAGAATGTTTTTAGAATGTCTGCTTTTATTTTGTTTGTTGTTTTTCTAAATTTACATGAGGCATGGTGGCGCAGTGGAAGCTTGCTGGGCCTATAACCCAGAGTGCCGAGGATCAAAACCTCGTTCTGCTGCTAATAACTTGTTGGTATGACTTGAAGTACTCGACACAGAGTGACAAAGTAGACCCTTTCTTGGTCAGTAACCGAGAGTTCGGATGATCACAACCTCGGTCTGCTCAGAATAATTTTGTATTTGATAGGGATTTCATTTTCATTAAAAATAGTTACGCAGAGTAGTGCAGCGGGTGCGTGATGGGCCCATAACCCAGAGGTCCGAGGACCAAAACCTCGCTTTGCTAACGAGGTATTTTTGCTTCACTGCTATTCACATTTAATAAATATTGTAGAATGTTTTTAGAATGTCTGCTTTCATTTTGTTTGCATTTTCTAAATTTACATGAGGCATAGTGGCGCCGTTGAAGCGTGCTGGGCCCATAACCCAGAGGTCCGAGGATCGAAACCTCGCTCTGCTAACAAGTTTTTGGTATGACATGAGGTACTCGACTCGGAGTGACAAAGTAGACCCTTTCTTGGTCAGTAACCGAGAGTTCGGATGATCACAACCTCGGTCTGCTCAGGATAATTTTGTATTTGATAGGGATTTCATTTTCATTAAAAATAGTTACGCAGAGTAGTGCAGCGGGTGCGTGATGGGCCCATAACCCAGAGGTCCGAGGACCAAAACCTCGCTTTGCTAACGAGGTATTTTTGCTTCACTGCTATTCACATTTAATAAATATTGTAGAATGTTTTTAGAATGTCTGCTTTCATTTTGTTTGCATTTTATAAATTTACATGAGGCATAGTGGCGCAGTTGAAGCGTGCTGGGCCCATAACCCAGAGGTCCGAGGATCGAAACCTCGCTCTGCTAACAAGTTTTTGGTATGACATGAGGTACCCGACTCGGAGTGACAAAGTAGACACTTTCTTGGTCAGTACCCGAGAGTTTGGTTGACCACAACCTCGGTCTGCTCAGGATAATTATTTCCTTGAAAGTGATTTCATTTTCATTACAAATAGTTACGCAGAGTGGTGCAGTGGGAGCATGATGGGCCCATAACCCAGAGGCCCGAGGACCGAAACCTCGCTCTGCTAAAGAGGTATTTTTGCTTCACTGTTATTCAAATTTAATAAATATTTTAGAATGTTTTTAGAATGTCTGCTTTTATTTTGTTTGTTGTTTTTCTAAATTTACATGAGGCATGGTGGCGCAGTGGAAGCTTGCTGGGCCTATAACCCAGAGTGCCGAGGATCAAAACCTCGTTCTGCTGCTAATAACTTTTTGGTCCGACTTGAAGTACTCGACTCAGAGTGACAAAGTAGACACTTTCTTGGTCAGTAACCGAGAGTTCGGATGATCACAACCTCGGTCTGCTCAGGATAATTTTGTATTTGATAGGGATTTCATTTTCATTAAAAATAGTTACGCAGAGTAGTGCAGCGGGAGCGTGATGGGCCCATAACCCAGAGGTCCGAGGACCAAAACCTCGCTTTGCTAACGAGGTATTTTTGCTTCACTGCTATTCACATTTAATAAATATTGTAGAATGTTTTTAGAATGTCTGCTTTCATTTTGTTTGCATTTTCTAAATTTACATGAGGCATAGTGGCGCAGTTGAAGCGTGCTGGGACCATAACCCAGAGGTCCGAGGATCGAAACCTCGCTCTGCTAACAAGTTTTTGGTATGACATGAGGTACCCGACTCGGAGTGACAAAGTAGACACTTTCTTGGTCAGTACCCGAGAGTTTGGTTGACCACAACCTCGGTCTGCTCAGGATAATTATTTCCTTGAAAGTGATTTCATTTTCATTACAAATAGTTACGCAGAGTGGTGCAGTGGGAGCATGATGGGCCCATAACCCAGAGGCCCGAGGACCGAAACCTCGCTCTGCTAAAGAGGTATTTTTGCTTCACTGTTATTCAAATTTAATAAATATTTTAGAATGTTTTTAGAATGTCTGCTTTTATTTTGTTTGTTGTTTTTCTAAATTTACATGAGGCATGGTGGCGCAGTGGAAGCTTGCTGGGCCTATAACCCAGAGTGCCGAGGATCAAAACCTCGTTCTGCTGCTAATAACTTGTTGGTATGACTTGAAGTACTCGACACAGAGTGACAAAGTAGACCCTTTCTTGGTCAGTAACCGAGAGTTCGGATGATCACAACCTCGGTCTGCTCAGAATAATTTTGTATTTGATAGGGATTTCATTTTCATTAAAAATAGTTACGCAGAGTAGTGCAGCGGGTGCGTGATGGGCCCATAACCCAGAGGTCCGAGGACCAAAACCTCGCTTTGCTAACGAGGTATTTTTGCTTCACTGCTATTCACATTTAATAAATATTGTAGAATGTTTTTAGAATGTCTGCTTTCATTTTGTTTGCATTTTCTAAATTTACATGAGGCATAGTGGCGCAGTTGAAGCGTGCTGGGCCCATAACCCAGAGGTCCGAGGATCGAAACCTCGCTCTGCTAACAAGTTTTTGGTATGACATGAGGTACTCGACTCGGAGTGACAAAGTAGACCCTTTCTTGGTCAGTAACCGAGAGTTCGGATGATCACAACCTCGGTCTGCTCAGGATAATTTTGTATTTGATAGGGATTTCATTTTCATTAAAAATAGTTACGCAGAGTAGTGCAGCGGGTGCGTGATGGGCCCATAACCCAGAGGTCCGAGGACCAAAACCTCGCTTTGCTAACGAGGTATTTTTGCTTCACTGCTATTCACATTTAATAAATATTGTAGAATGTTTTTAGAATGTCTGCTTTCATTTTGTTTGCATTTTCTAAATTTACATGAGGCATAGTGGCGCAGTTGAAGCGTGCTGGGCCCATAACCCAGAGGTCCGAGGATCGAAACCTCGCTCTGCTAACAAGTTTTTGGTATGACATGAGGTACTCGACTCGGAGTGACAAAGTAGACACTTTCTTGGTCAGTACCCGAGAGTTTGGTTGACCACAACCTCGGTCTGCTCAGGATAATTGTTTCCTTGAAAGTGATTTCATTTTCATTACAAATAGTTACGCAGAGTGGTGCAGTGGGAGCATGATGGGCCCATAACCCAGAGGCCCGAGGACCGAAACCTCGCTCTGCTAAAGAGGTATTTTTGCTTCACTGTTATTCAAATTTAATAAATATTTTAGAATGTTTTTAGAATGTCTGCTTTTATTTTGTTTGTTGTTTTTCTAAATTTACATGAGGCATGTTGGCGCAGTGGAAGCTTGCTGGGCCTATAACCCAGAGTGCCGAGGATCAAAACCTCGTTCTGCTGCTAATAAATTTTTGGTCTGACTTGAAGTACTCGACTCAGAGTGACAAAGTAGACCCTTTCTTGGTCAGTAACCGAGAGTTCGGATGATCACAACCTCGGTCTGCTCAGGATAATTTTGTATTTGATAGGGATTTCATTTTCATTAAAAATAGTTACGCAGAGTAGTGCAGCGGGTGCGTGATGGGCCCATAACCCAGAGGTCCGAGGACCAAAACCTCGCTTTGCTAACGAGGTATTTTTGCTTCACTGCTATTCACATTTAATTAATATTGTAGAATGTTTTTAGAATGTCTGCTTTCATTTTGTTTGCATTTTCTAAATTTACATGAGGCATAGTGGCGCAGTTGAAGCGTGCTGGGCCCATAACCCAGAGGTCCGAGAATCGAAACCTCGCTCTGCTAACAAGTTTTTGGTATGACATGAGGTACTCGACTCGGAGTGACAAAGTAGACACTTTCTTGGTCAGTACCCGAGAGTTTGGTTGACCACAACTTCGGTCTGCTCAGGATAATTGTTTCCTTGAAAGTGATTTCATTTTCATTACAAATAGTTACGCAGAGTGGTGCAGTGGGAGCATGATGGGCCCATAACCCAGAGGCCCGAGGACCGAAACCTCGCTCTGCTAAAGAGGTATTTTTGCTTCACTGTTATTCAAATTTAATAAATATTTTAGAATGTTTTTAGAATGTCTGCTTTTATTTTGTTTGTTGTTTTTCTAAATTTACATGAGGCATGGTGGCGCAGTGGAAGCTTGCTGGGCCTATAACCCAGAGTGCCGAGGATCAAAACCTCGTTCTGCTGCTAATAACTTGTTGGTATGACTTGAAGTACTCGACACAGAGTGACAAAGTAGACCCTTTCTTGGTCAGTAACCGAGAGTTCGGATGATCACAACCTCGGTCTGCTCAGAATAATTTTGTATTTGATAGGGATTTCATTTTCATTAAAAATAGTTACGCAGAGTAGTGCAGCGGGTGCGTGATGGGCCCATAACCCAGAGGTCCGAGGACCAAAACCTCGCTTTGCTAACGAGGTATTTTTGCTTCACTGCTATTCACATTTAATAAATATTGTAGAATGTTTTTAGAATGTCTGCTTTCATTTTGTTTGCATTTTCTAAATTTACATGAGGCATAGTGGCGCAGTTGAAGCGTGCTGGGCCCATAACCCAGAGGTCCGAGGATCGAAACCTCGCTCTGCTAACAAGTTTTTGGTATGACATGAGGTACTCGACTCGGAGTGACAAAGTAGACCCTTTCTTGGTCAGTAACCGAGAGTTCGGATGATCACAACCTCGGTCTGCTCAGGATAATTTTGTATTTGATAGGGATTTCATTTTCATTAAAAATAGTTACGCAGAGTAGTGCAGCGGGTGCGTGATGGGCCCATAACCCAGAGGTCCGAGGACCAAAACCTCGCTTTGCTAACGAGGTATTTTTGCTTCACTGCTATTCACATTTAATAAATATTGTAGAATGTTTTTAGAATGTCTGCTTTCATTTTGTTTGCATTTTCTAAATTTACATGAGGCATAGTGGCGCAGTTGAAGCGTGCTGGGCCCATAACCCAGAGGTCCGAGAATCGAAACCTCGCTCTGCTAACAAGTTTTTGGTATGACATGAGGTACTCGACTCGGAGTGACAAAGTAGACACTTTCTTGGTCAGTACCCGAGAGTTTGGTTGACCACAACTTCGGTCTGCTCAGGATAATTGTTTCCTTGAAAGTGATTTCATTTTCATTACAAATAGTTACGCAGAGTGGTGCAGTGGGAGCATGATGGGCCCATAACCCAGAGGCCCGAGGACCGAAACCTCGCTCTGCTAAAGAGGTATTTTTGCTTCACTGTTATTCAAATTTAATAAATATTTTAGAATGTTTTTAGAATGTCTGCTTTTATTTTGTTTGTTGTTTTTCTAAATTTACATGAGGCATGGTGGCGCAGTGGAAGCTTGCTGGGCCTATAACCCAGAGTGCCGAGGATCAAAACCTCGTTCTGCTGCTAATAACTTTTTGGTCTGACTTGAAGTACTCGACTCAGAGTGACAAAGTAGACCCTTTCTTGGTCAGTAACCGAGAGTTCGGATGATCACAACCTCGGTCTGCTCAGAATAATTTTGTATTTGATAGGAATTTCATTTTCATTAAAAATAGTTACGCAGAGTAGTGCAGCGGGTGCGTGATGGGCCCATAACCCAGAGGTCCGAGGACCAAAACCTCGCTTTGCTAACGAGGTATTTTTGCTTCACTGCTATTCACATTTAATAAATATTGTAGAATGTTTTTAGAATGTCTGCTTTCATTTTGTTTGCATTTTCTAAATTTACATGAGGCATAGTGGCGCAGTTGAAGCGTGCTGGGCCCATAACCCAGAGGTCCGAGGATCGAAACCTCGCTCTGCTAAAGAGGTATTTTTGCTTCACTGTTATTCAAATTTAATAAATATTTTAGAATGTTTTTAGAATGTCTGCTTTCATTTTGTTTGCATTTTCTAAATTTACATGAGGCATAGTGGCGCAGTTGAAGCGTGCTGGGCCCATAACCCAGCGGTCCGAAGATCGAAACCTCGCTCTGCTAACAAGTTTTTGGTATGACATGAGGTACTCGACTCGGAGTGACAAAGTAGACACTTTCTTGGTCAGTACCCGAGAGTTTGGTTGACCACAACCTCGGTCTGCTCAGGATAATTATTTCCTTGAAAGTGATTTCATTTTCATTACAAATAGTTACGCAGAGTGGTGCAGTGGGAGCATGATGGGCCCATAACCCAGAGGCCCGAGGACCGAAACCTCGCTCTGCTAAAGAGGTATTTTTGCTTCACTGTTATTCAAATTTAATAAATATTTTAGAATGTTTTTAGAATGTCTGCTTTTATTTTGTTTGTTGTTTTTCTAAATTTACATGAGGCATGGTGGCGCAGTGGAAGCTTGCTGGGCCTATAACCCAGATAGCCCAGGATCAAAACCTCGTTCTGCTGCTAATAACTTTTTGGTATGACTTGAAGTACTCGACTCAGAGTGACAAAGTAGACCCTTTCTTGGTCAGTAACCGAGAGTTCGGATGATCACAACCTCGGTCTGCTCAGGATAATTTTGTATTTGATAGGGATTTCATTTTCATTAAAAAAAGTTACGCAGAGTAGTGCAGCGGGTGCGTGATGGGCCCATAACCCAGAGGTCCGAGGACCAAAACCTCGCTTTGCTAACGAGGTATTTTTGCTTCACTGCTATTCACATTTAATAAATATTGTAGAATGTTTTTAGAATGTCTGCTTTCATTTTGTTTGCATTTTCTAAATTTACATGAGGCATAGTGGCGCAGTTGAAGCGTGCTGGGCCCATAACCCAGAGGTCCGAGGATCGAAACCTCGCTCTGCTAACAAGTTTTTGGTATGACATGAGGTACCCGACTCGGAGTGACAAAGTAGACACTTTCTTGGTCAGTACCCGAGAGTTTGGTTGACCACAACCTCGGTCTGCTCAGGATAATTATTTCCTTGAAAGTGATTTCATTTTCATTACAAATAGTTACGCAGAGTGGTGCAGTGGGAGCATGATGGGCCCATAACCCAGAGGCCCGAGGACCGAAACCTCGCTCTGCTAAAGAGGTATTTTTGCTTCACTGTTATTCAAATTTAATAAATATTTTAGAATGTTTTTAGAATGTCTGCTTTTATTTTGTTTGTTGTTTTTCTAAATTTACATGAGGCATGGTGGCGCAGTGGAAGCTTGCTGGGCCTATAACCCAGAGTGCCGAGGATCAAAACCTCGTTCTGCTGCTAATAACTTTTTGGTCCGACTTGAAGTACTCGACTCAGAGTGACAAAGTAGACACTTTCTTGGTCAGTAACCGAGAGTTCGGATGATCACAACCTCGGTCTGCTCAGGATAATTTTGTATTTGATAGGGATTTCATTTTCATTAAAAATAGTTACGCAGAGTAGTGCAGCGGGAGCGTGATGGGCCCATAACCCAGAGGTCCGAGGACCAAAACCTCGCTTTGCTAACGAGGTATTTTTGCTTCACTGCTATTCACATTTAATAAATATTGTAGAATGTTTTTAGAATGTCTGCTTTCATTTTGTTTGCATTTTCTAAATTTACATGAGGCATAGTGGCGCAGTTGAAGCGTGCTGGGCCCATAACCCAGAGGTCCGAGGATCGAAACCTCGCTCTGCTAACAAGTTTTTGGTATGACATGAGGTACCCGACTCGGAGTGACAAAGTAGACACTTTCTTGGTCAGTACCCGAGAGTTTGGTTGACCACAACCTCGGTCTGCTCAGGATAATTATTTCCTTGAAAGTGATTTCATTTTCATTACAAATAGTTACGCAGAGTGGTGCAGTGGGAGCATGATGGGCCCATAACCCAGAGGCCCGAGGACCGAAACCTCGCTCTGCTAAAGAGGTATTTTTGCTTCACTGCTATTCACATTTAATAAATATTGTAGAATGTTTTTAGAATGTCTGCTTTCATTTTGTTTGCATTTTATAAATTTACATGAGGCATAGTGGCGCAGTTGAAGCGTGCTGGGCCCATAACCCAGAGGTCCGAGGATCGAAACCTCGCTCTGCTAACAAGTTTTTGGTATGACATGAGGTACCCGACTCGGAGTGACAAAGTAGACACTTTCTTGGTCAGTACCCGAGAGTTTGGTTGACCACAACCTCGGTCTGCTCAGGATAATTATTTCCTTGAAAGTGATTTCATTTTCATTACAAATAGTTACGCAGAGTGGTGCAGTGGGAGCATGATGGGCCCATAACCCAGAGGCCCGAGGACCGAAACCTCGCTCTGCTAAAGAGGTATTTTTGCTTCACTGTTATTCAAATTTAATAAATATTTTAGAATGTTTTTAGAATGTCTGCTTTTATTTTGTTTGTTGTTTTTCTAAATTTACATGAGGCATGGTGGCGCAGTGGAAGCTTGCTGGGCCTATAACCCAGAGTGCCGAGGATCAAAACCTCGTTCTGCTGCTAATAACTTTTTGGTCCGACTTGAAGTACTCGACTCAGAGTGACAAAGTAGACACTTTCTTGGTCAGTAACCGAGAGTTCGGATGATCACAACCTCGGTCTGCTCAGGATAATTTTGTATTTGATAGGGATTTCATTTTCATTAAAAATAGTTACGCAGAGTAGTGCAGCGGGAGCGTGATGGGCCCATAACCCAGAGGTCCGAGGACCAAAACCTCGCTTTGCTAACGAGGTATTTTTGCTTCACTGCTATTCACATTTAATAAATATTGTAGAATGTTTTTAGAATGTCTGCTTTCATTTTGTTTGCATTTTCTAAATTTACATGAGGCATAGTGGCGCAGTTGAAGCGTGCTGGGACCATAACCCAGAGGTCCGAGGATCGAAACCTCGCTCTGCTAACAAGTTTTTGGTATGACATGAGGTACCCGACTCGGAGTGACAAAGTAGACACTTTCTTGGTCAGTACCCGAGAGTTTGGTTGACCACAACCTCGGTCTGCTCAGGATAATTATTTCCTTGAAAGTGATTTCATTTTCATTACAAATAGTTACGCAGAGTGGTGCAGTGGGAGCATGATGGGCCCATAACCCAGAGGCCCGAGGACCGAAACCTCGCTCTGCTAAAGAGGTATTTTTGCTTCACTGTTATTCAAATTTAATAAATATTTTAGAATGTTTTTAGAATGTCTGCTTTTATTTTGTTTGTTGTTTTTCTAAATTTACATGAGGCATGGTGGCGCAGTGGAAGCTTGCTGGGCCTATAACCCAGAGTGCCGAGGATCAAAACCTCGTTCTGCTGCTAATAACTTGTTGGTATGACTTGAAGTACTCGACACAGAGTGACAAAGTAGACCCTTTCTTGGTCAGTAACCGAGAGTTCGGATGATCACAACCTCGGTCTGCTCAGAATAATTTTGTATTTGATAGGGATTTCATTTTCATTAAAAATAGTTACGCAGAGTAGTGCAGCGGGTGCGTGATGGGCCCATAACCCAGAGGTCCGAGGACCAAAACCTCGCTTTGCTAACGAGGTATTTTTGCTTCACTGCTATTCACATTTAATAAATATTGTAGAATGTTTTTAGAATGTCTGCTTTCATTTTGTTTGCATTTTCTAAATTTACATGAGGCATAGTGGCGCAGTTGAAGCGTGCTGGGCCCATAACCCAGAGGTCCGAGGATCGAAACCTCGCTCTGCTAACAAGTTTTTGGTATGACATGAGGTACTCGACTCGGAGTGACAAAGTAGACCCTTTCTTGGTCAGTAACCGAGAGTTCGGATGATCACAACCTCGGTCTGCTCAGGATAATTTTGTATTTGATAGGGATTTCATTTTCATTAAAAATAGTTACGCAGAGTAGTGCAGCGGGTGCGTGATGGGCCCATAACCCAGAGGTCCGAGGACCAAAACCTCGCTTTGCTAACGAGGTATTTTTGCTTCACTGCTATTCACATTTAATAAATATTGTAGAATGTTTTTAGAATGTCTGCTTTCATTTTGTTTGCATTTTCTAAATTTACATGAGGCATAGTGGCGCAGTTGAAGCGTGCTGGGCCCATAACCCAGAGGTCCGAGGATCGAAACCTCGCTCTGCTAACAAGTTTTTGGTATGACATGAGGTACTCGACTCGGAGTGACAAAGTAGACACTTTCTTGGTCAGTACCCGAGAGTTTGGTTGACCACAACCTCGGTCTGCTCAGGATAATTGTTTCCTTGAAAGTGATTTCATTTTCATTACAAATAGTTACGCAGAGTGGTGCAGTGGGAGCATGATGGGCCCATAACCCAGAGGCCCGAGGACCGAAACCTCGCTCTGCTAAAGAGGTATTTTTGCTTCACTGTTATTCAAATTTAATAAATATTTTAGAATGTTTTTAGAATGTCTGCTTTTATTTTGTTTGTTGTTTTTCTAAATTTACATGAGGCATGTTGGCGCAGTGGAAGCTTGCTGGGCCTATAACCCAGAGTGCCGAGGATCAAAACCTCGTTCTGCTGCTAATAAATTTTTGGTCTGACTTGAAGTACTCGACTCAGAGTGACAAAGTAGACCCTTTCTTGGTCAGTAACCGAGAGTTCGGATGATCACAACCTCGGTCTGCTCAGGATAATTTTGTATTTGATAGGGATTTCATTTTCATTAAAAATAGTTACGCAGAGTAGTGCAGCGGGTGCGTGATGGGCCCATAACCCAGAGGTCCGAGGACCAAAACCTCGCTTTGCTAACGAGGTATTTTTGCTTCACTGCTATTCACATTTAATAAATATTGTAGAATGTTTTTAGAATGTCTGCTTTCATTTTGTTTGCATTTTCTAAATTTACATGAGGCATAGTGGCGCAGTTGAAGCGTGCTGGGCCCATAACCCAGAGGTCCGAGGATCGAAACCTCGCTCTGCTAAAGAGGTATTTTTGCTTCACTGTTATTCAAATTTAATAAATATTTTAGAATGTTTTTAGAATGTCTGCTTTCATTTTGTTTGCATTTTCTAAATTTACATGAGGCATAGTGGCGCAGTTGAAGCGTGCTGGGCCCATAACCCAGCGGTCCGAAGATCGAAACCTCGCTCTGCTAACAAGTTTTTGGTATGACATGAGGTACTCGACTCGGAGTGACAAAGTAGACACTTTCTTGGTCAGTACCCGAGAGTTTGGTTGACCACAACCTCGGTCTGCTCAGGATAATTATTTCCTTGAAAGTGATTTCATTTTCATTACAAATAGTTACGCAGAGTGGTGCAGTGGGAGCATGATGGGCCCATAACCCAGAGGCCCGAGGACCGAAACCTCGCTCTGCTAAAGAGGTATTTTTGCTTCACTGTTATTCAAATTTAATAAATATTGTAGAATGTTTTTAGAATGTCTGCTTTCATTTTGTTTGCATTTTCTAAATTTACATGAGGCATAGTGGCGCAGTTGAAGCGTGCTGGGCCCATAACCCAGAGGTCCGAGAATCGAAACCTCGCTCTGCTAACAAGTTTTTGGTATGACATGAGGTACTCGACTCGGAGTGACAAAGTAGACACTTTCTTGGTCAGTACCCGAGAGTTTGGTTGACCACAACTTCGGTCTGCTCAGGATAATTGTTTCCTTGAAAGTGATTTCATTTTCATTACAAATAGTTACGCAGAGTGGTGCAGTGGGAGCATGATGGGCCCATAACCCAGAGGCCCGAGGACCGAAACCTCGCTCTGCTAAAGAGGTATTTTTGCTTCACTGTTATTCAAATTTAATAAATATTTTAGAATGTTTTTAGAATGTCTGCTTTTATTTTGTTTGTTGTTTTTCTAAATTTACATGAGGCATGGTGGCGCAGTGGAAGCTTGCTGGGCCTATAACCCAGAGTGCCGAGGATCAAAACCTCGTTCTGCTGCTAATAACTTTTTGGTCTGACTTGAAGTACTCGACTCAGAGTGACAAAGTAGACCCTTTCTTGGTCAGTAACCGAGAGTTCGGATGATCACAACCTCGGTCTGCTCAGAATAATTTTGTATTTGATAGGAATTTCATTTTCATTAAAAATAGTTACGCAGAGTAGTGCAGCGGGTGCGTGATGGGCCCATAACCCAGAGGTCCGAGGACCAAAACCTCGCTTTGCTAACGAGGTATTTTTGCTTCACTGCTATTCACATTTAATAAATATTGTAGAATGTTTTTAGAATGTCTGCTTTCATTTTGTTTGCATTTTCTAAATTTACATGAGGCATAGTGGCGCAGTTGAAGCGTGCTGGGCCCATAACCCAGAGGTCCGAGGATCGAAACCTCGCTCTGCTAAAGAGGTATTTTTGCTTCACTGTTATTCAAATTTAATAAATATTTTAGAATGTTTTTAGAATGTCTGCTTTCATTTTGTTTGCATTTTCTAAATTTACATGAGGCATAGTGGCGCAGTTGAAGCGTGCTGGGCCCATAACCCAGCGGTCCGAAGATCGAAACCTCGCTCTGCTAACAAGTTTTTGGTATGACATGAGGTACTCGACTCGGAGTGACAAAGTAGACACTTTCTTGGTCAGTACCCGAGAGTTTGGTTGACCACAACCTCGGTCTGCTCAGGATAATTATTTCCTTGAAAGTGATTTCATTTTCATTACAAATAGTTACGCAGAGTGGTGCAGTGGGAGCATGATGGGCCCATAACCCAGAGGCCCGAGGACCGAAACCTCGCTCTGCTAAAGAGGTATTTTTGCTTCACTGTTATTCAAATTTAATAAATATTTTAGAATGTTTTTAGAATGTCTGCTTTTATTTTGTTTGTTGTTTTTCTAAATTTACATGAGGCATGGTGGCGCAGTGGAAGCTTGCTGGGCCTATAACCCAGATAGCCGAGGATCAAAACCTCGTTCTGCTGCTAATAACTTTTTGGTATGACTTGAAGTACTCGACTCAGAGTGACAAAGTAGACCCTTTCTTGGTCAGTAACCGAGAGTTCGGATGATCACAACCTCGGTCTGCTCAGGATAATTTTGTATTTGATAGGGATTTCATTTTCATTAAAAAAAGTTACGCAGAGTAGTGCAGCGGGTGCGTGATGGGCCCATAACCCAGAGGTCCGAGGACCAAAACCTCGCTTTGCTAACGAGGTATTTTTGCTTCACTGCTATTCACATTTAATAAATATTGTAGAATGTTTTTAGAATGTCTGCTTTCATTTTGTTTGCATTTTCTAAATTTACATGAGGCATAGTGGCGCAGTTGAAGCGTGCTGGGCCCATAACCCAGAGGTCCGAGGATCGAAACCTCGCTCTGCTAACAAGTTTTTGGTATGACATGAGGTACTCGACTCGGAGTGACAAAGTAGACACTTTCTTGGTCAGTACCCGAGAGTTTGGTTGACCACAACCTCGGTCTGCTCAGGATAATTATTTCCTTGAAAGTGATTTCATTTTCATTAAAAATAGTTACGCAGAGTGGTGCAGTGGGAGCATGATGGGCCCATAACCCAGAGGCCCGAGGACCAAAACCTCGCTCTGCTAAAGAGGTATTTTTGCTTCACTGTTATTCAAATTTAATAAATATTTTAGAATGTTTTTAGAATGTCTGCTTTTATTTTGTTTGTTGTTTTTCTAAATTTACATGAGGCATGGTGGCGCAGTGGAAGCTTGCTGGGCCTATAACGGCGCAAACTCCACAGAAATAGACACCTGGTGTCGGAACAAGCCCTCGAGTTAAATATGTAGAGGGAAAGAAGTGTGCATTAGAAATTTCCAGTCTTACAGTCAAAAATGATAAATATTTTAGAATGTTTTTAGAATGTCTGCTTTTATTTTGTTTGTTGTTTTTCTAAATTTACATGAGGCATGGTGGCGCAGTGGAAGCTTGCTGGGCCTATAACGGCGCAAACTCCACAGAAATAGACACCTGGTGTCGGAACAAGCCCTCGAGTTAAATATGTAGAGGGAAAGAAGTGTGCATTAGAAATTTTTAGTCTTACAGTCAAAAATGATGTCAAAAATGATAATTTCAGGCTTGGTTGTACCGTAAATAACAGCTTAAATTAGTGGTTTTCTAACCCAAAATCCGCACCGTCAGCGCAAACTCCACAGAAATAGACACCTGATGTCGGAACAAGCCCTCGAGTTAAATATGTAAAGGGAAAGAAGTGTGCATTAGAAATTTCCAGTCTTACAGTCAAAACTGAAGTCAAAAATGATAATTTCAGGCTTGGTTGTATCGTAAATAACAGCTTAAATTAGTGGTTTTCTAACCCAAAATCCGCACCGTCGGCGCAAACTCCACAGAAATAGACACCTGGTGTCGGAACGAGCCCTCGAGTTAAATATGTAGAGGGAAAGAAGTGTGCATTAGAAATTTCCAGTCTTACAGTCAAAAATGATGTCAAAAATGATAATTTCAGGCTTGGTTGTACCGTAAATAACAGCTTAAATTAGTGGTTTTCTAACCCAAAATCCGCACCGTCGGCGCAAACTCCACAGAAATAGACACCTGATGTCGGAACAAGCCCTCGAGTTAAATATGTAGAGGGAAAGAAGTGTGCATTAGAAATTTCCAGTCTTACAGTCAAAAATGATGTCAAAAATGATAATTTCAGGCTTGGTTGTATCGTAAATAACAGCTTAAATTAGTGGTTTTCTAACCCAAAATCCGCACCGTCGGCGCAAACTCCACAGAAATAGACACCTGATGTCGGAACAAGCCCTCGAGTTAAATATGTAGAGGGAAAGAAGTGTGCATTAGAAATTTCCAGTCTTACAGTCAAAAATGATAATTTCAGGCTTGGTTGTATCGTAAATAACAGCTTAAATTAGTGGTTTTCTAACCCAAAATCCGCACCGTCGGCGCAAACTCCACAGAAATAGACACCTGATGTCGGGACAAGCCCTCAAGTTAAATATGTAGAAGGAAAGAAGTGTGCATTAGAAATTTCCAGTCTTACAGTCAAAAATGATAATTTCAGGCTTGGTTGTATCGTAAATAACAGCTTAAATTAGTGGTTTTCTAACCCAAAATCCGCACCGTCGGCGCAAACTCCACAGAAATAGACACCTGATGTCGGAACAAGCCCTCGAGTTAAATATGTAGAGGGAAAGAAGTGTGCATTATAAATTTCCAGTCTTACAGTCAAAAATGATAATTTCAGGCTTGGTTGTATCGTAAATAACAGCTTAAATTAGTGGTTTTCTAACCCAAAATCCGCACCGTCGGCGCAAACTCCACAGAAATAGACACCTGGTGTCGGAACAAGCCCTCGAGTTAAATATGTAGAGGGAAAGAAGTGTGCATTAGAAATTTCCAGTCTTACAGTCAAAAATGATGTCAAAAATGATAATTTCAGGCTTGGTTGTACCGTAAATAACAGCTTAAATTAGTGGTTTTCTAACCCAAAATCCGCACCGTCAGCGCAAACTCCACAGAAATAGACACCTGATGTCGGAACAAGCCCTCGAGTTAAATATGTAGAGGGAAAGAAGTGTGCATTAGAAATTTCCAGTCTTACAGTCAAAACTGATGTCAAAAATGATAATTTCAGGCTTGGTTGTATCGTAAATAACAGCTTAAATTAGTGGTTTTCTAACCCAAAATCCGCACCGTCGGCGCAAACTCCACAGAAATAGACACCTGATGTCGGAACAAGCCCTCAAGTTAAATATGTAGAGGGAAAGAAGTGTGCATTATAAATTTCCAGTCTTACAGTCAAAAATGATAATTTCAGGCTTGGTTGTATCATAAATAACAGCTTAAATTAGTGGTTTTCTAACCCAAAGTCCGCACCGTCGGCGCAAACTCCACAGAAATAGACACCTGGTGTCGGAACAAGCCCTCGAGTTAAATATGTAGAGGGAAAGAAGTGTGCATTAGAAATTTCCAGTCTTACAGTCAAAAATGATGTCAAAAATGATAATTTCAGGCTTGGTTGTATCGTAAATAACAGCTTAAATTAGTGGTTTTCTAACCCAAAGTCCGCACCGTCGGCGCAAACTCCACAGAAATAGACACCTGGTGTCGGAACAAGCCCTCGAGTTAAATATGTAGAGGGAAAGAAGTGTGCATTAGAAATGTCCAGTCTTACAGTCAAAAATGATGTCAAAAATGATAATTTCAGGCTTGGTTGTACCGTAAATAACAGCTTAAATTAGTGGTTTTCTAACCCAAAATCCGCACCGTCAGCGCAAACTCCACAGAAATAGACACCTGATGTCGGAACAAGCCCTCGAGTTAAATATGTAGAGGGAAAGAAGTGTGCATTAGAAATTTCCAGTCTTACAGTCAAAACTGATGTCAAAAATGATAATTTCAGGCTTGGTTGTATCGTAAATAACAGCTTAAATTAGTGGTTTTCTAACCCAAAATCCGCACCGTCGGCGCAAACTCCACAGAAATAGACACCTGGTGTCGGAACGAGCCCTCGAGTTAAATATGTAGAGGGAAAGAAGTGTGCATTAGAAATTTCCAGTCTTACAGTCAAAAATGATGTCAAAAATGATAATTTCAGGCTTGGTTGTACCGTAAATAACAGCTTAAATTAGTGGTTTTCTAACCCAAAATCCGCACCGTCGGCGCAAACTCCACAGAAATAGACACCTGATGTCGGAACAAGCCCTCGAGTTAAATATGTAGAGGGAAAGAAGTGTGCATTAGAAATTTCCAGTCTTACAGTCAAAAATGATGTCAAAAATGATAATTTCAGGCTTGGTTGTATCGTAAATAACAGCTTAAATTAGTGGTTTTCTAACCCAAAATCCGCACCGTCGGCGCAAACTCCACAGAAATAGACACCTGATGTCGGAACAAGCCCTCGAGTTAAATATGTAGAGGGAAAGAAGTGTGCATTAGAAATTTCCAGTCTTACAGTCAAAAATGATAATTTCAGGCTTGGTTGTATCGTAAATAACAGCTTAAATTAGTGGTTTTCTAACCCAAAATCCGCACCGTCGGCGCAAACTCCACAGAAATAGACACCTGATGTCGGAACAAGCCCTCGAGTTAAATATGTAGAGGGAAAGAAGTGTGCATTAGAAATTTCCAGTCTTACAGTCAAAAATGATAATTTCAGGCTTGGTTGTATCGTAAATAACAGCTTAAATTAGTGGTTTTCTAACCCAAAATCCGCACCGTCGGCGCAAACTCCACAGAAATAGACACCTGGTGTCGGAACAAGCCCTCGAGTTAAATATGTAGAGGGAAAGAAGTGTGCATTAGAAATTTCCAGTCTTACAGTCAAAAATGATGTCAAAAATGATAATTTCAGGCTTGGTTGTACCGTAAATAACAGCTTAAATTAGTGGTTTTCTAACCCAAAATCCGCACCGTCAGCGCAAACTCCACAGAAATAGACACCTGATGTCGGAACAAGCCCTCGAGTTAAATATGTAGAGGGAAAGAAGTGTGCATTAGAAATTTCCAGTCTTACAGTCAAAACTGATGTCAAAAATGATAATTTCAGGCTTGGTTGTATCGTAAATAACAGCTTAAATTAGTGGTTTTCTAACCCAAAATCCGCACCGTCGGCGCAAACTCCACAGAAATAGACACCTGATGTCGGAACAAGCCCTCAAGTTAAATATGTAGAGGGAAAGAAGTGTGCATTATAAATTTCCAGTCTTACAGTCAAAAATGATAATTTCAGGCTTGGTTGTATCATAAATAACAGCTTAAATTAGTGGTTTTCTAACCCAAAGTCCGCACCGTCGGCGCAAACTCCACAGAAATAGACACCTGGTGTCGGAACAAGCCCTCGAGTTAAATATGTAGAGGGAAAGAAGTGTGCATTAGAAATTTCCAGTCTTACAGTCAAAAATGATGTCAAAAATGATAATTTCAGGCTTGGTTGTATCGTAAATAACAGCTTAAATTAGTGGTTTTCTAACCCAAAGTCCGCACCGTCGGCGCAAACTCCACAGAAATAGACACCTGGTGTCGGAACAAGCCCTCGAGTTAAATATGTAGAGGGAAAGAAGTGTGCATTAGAAATGTCCAGTCTTACAGTCAAAAATGATGTCAAAAATGATAATTTCAGGCTTGGTTGTACCGTAAATAACAGCTTAAATTAGTGGTTTTCTAACCCAAAATCCGCACCGTCAGCGCAAACTCCACAGAAATAGACACCTGATGTCGGAACAAGCCCTCGAGTTAAATATGTAGAGGGAAAGAAGTGTGCATTAGAAATTTCCAGTCTTACAGTCAAAACTGATGTCAAAAATGATAATTTCAGGCTTGGTTGTATCGTAAATAACAGCTTAAATTAGTGGTTTTCTAACCCAAAATCCGCACCGTCGGCGCAAACTCCACAGAAATAGACACCTGGTGTCGGAACGAGCCCTCGAGTTAAATATGTAGAGGGAAAGAAGTGTGCATTAGAAATTTCCAGTCTTACAGTCAAAAATGATGTCAAAAATGATAATTTCAGGCTTGGTTGTACCGTAAATAACAGCTTAAATTAGTGGTTTTCTAACCCAAAATCCGCACCGTCGGCGCAAACTCCACAGAAATAGACACCTGATGTCGGAACAAGCCCTCGAGTTAAATATGTAGAGGGAAAGAAGTGTGCATTAGAAATTTCCAGTCTTACAGTCAAAAATGATGTCAAAAATGATAATTTCAGGCTTGGTTGTATCGTAAATAACAGCTTAAATTAGTGGTTTTCTAACCCAAAATCCGCACCGTCGGCGCAAACTCCACAGAAATAGACACCTGATGTCGGAACAAGCCCTCGAGTTAAATATGTAGAGGGAAAGAAGTGTGCATTAGAAATTTCCAGTCTTACAGTCAAAAATGATAATTTCAGGCTTGGTTGTATCGTAAATAACAGCTTAAATTAGTGGTTTTCTAACCCAAAATCCGCACCGTCGGCGCAAACTCCACAGAAATAGACACCTGGTGTCGGAACAAGCCCTCGAGTTAAATATGTAGAGGGAAAGAAGTGTGCATTAGAAATTTCCAGTCTTACAGTCAAAAATGATGTCAAAAATGATAATTTCAGGCTTGGTTGTACCGTAAATAACAGCTTAAATTAGTGGTTTTCTAACCCAAAATCCGCACCGTCAGCGCAAACTCCACAGAAATAGACACCTGATGTCGGAACAAGCCCTCGAGTTAAATATGTAGAGGGAAAGAAGTGTGCATTAGAAATTTCCAGTCTTACAGTCAAAACTGATGTCAAAAATGATAATTTCAGGCTTGGTTGTATCGTAAATAACAGCTTAAATTAGTGGTTTTCTAACCCAAAATCCGCACCGTCGGCGCAAACTCCACAGAAATAGACACCTGATGTCGGGACAAGCCCTCAAGTTAAATATGTAGAAGGAAAGAAGTGTGCATTAGAAATTTCCAGTCTTACAGTCAAAAATGATAATTTCAGGCTTGGTTGTATGGTAAATAACAGCTTAAATTAGTGGTTTTCTAACCCAAAATCCGCACCGTCGGCGCAAACTCCACAGAAATAGACACCTGATGTCGGAACAAGCCCTCGAGTTAAATATGTAGAGGGAAAGAAGTGTGCATTATAAATTTCCAGTCTTACAGTCAAAAATGATAATTTCAGGCTTGGTTGTATCGTAAATAACAGCTTAAATTAGTGGTTTTCTAACCCAAAATTCGCACCGTCGGCGCAAACTCCACAGAAATAGACACCTGGTGTCGGAACAAGCCCTCGAGTTAAATATGTAGAGGGAAAGAAGTGTGCATTAGAAATTTCCAGTCTTACAGTCAAAAATGATGTCAAAAATGATAATTTCAGGCTTGGTTGTACCGTAAATAACAGCTTAAATTAGTGGTTTTCTAACCCAAAATCCGCACCGTCAGCGCAAACTCCACAGAAATAGACACCTGATGTCGGAACAAGCCCTCGAGTTAAATATGTAGAGGGAAAGAAGTGTGCATTAGAAATTTCCAGTCTTACAGTCAAAACTGATGTCAAAAATGATAATTTCAGGCTTGGTTGTATCGTAAATAACAGCTTAAATTAGTGGTTTTCTAACCCAAAATCCGCACCGTCGGCGCAAACTCCACAGAAATAGACACCTTGTGTCGGAACGAGCCCTCGAGTTAAATATGTAGAGGGAAAGAAGTGTGCATTAGAAATTTCCAGTCTTACAGTCAAAAATGATAATTTCAGGCTTGGTTGTATCGTAAATAACAGCTTAAATTAGTGGTTTTCTAAACCAAAATCCGCACCGTCGGCGCAAACTCCACAGAAATAGACACCTGATGTCGGAACAAGCCCTCGAGTTAAATATGTAGAGGGAAAGAAGTGTGCATTAGAAATTTCCAGTCTTACAGTCAAAAATGATGTCAAAAATGATAATTTCAGGCTTGGTTGTATCGTAAATAACAGCTTAAATTAGTGGTTTTCTAACCCAAAATCCGCACCGTCGGCGCAAACTCCACAGAAATAGACACCTGATGTCGGAACAAGCCCTCGAGTTAAATATGTAGAGGGAAAGAAGTGTGCATTATAAATTTCCAGTCTTACAGTCAAAAATGATAATTTCAGGCTTGGTTGTATCGTAAATAACAGCTTAAATTAGTGGTTTTCTAACCCAAAATCCGCACCGTCGGCGCAAACTCCACAGAAATAGACACCTGGTGTCGGAACAAGCCCTCGAGTTAAATATGTAGAGGGAAAGAAGTGTGCATTAGAAATTTCCAGTCTTACAGTCAAAACTGATGTCAAAAATGATAATTTCAGGCTTGGTTGTATCGTAAATAACAGCTTAAATTAGTGGTTTTCTAACCCAAAATCCGCACCGTCGGCGCAAACTCCACAGAAATAGACACCTGATGTCGGAACAAGCCCTCGAGTTAAATATGTAGAGGGAAAGAAGTGTGCATTAGAAATTTCCAGTCTTACAGTCAAAAATGATGTCAAAAATGATAATTTCAGGCTTGGTTGTATCGTAAATAACAGCTTAAATTAGTGGTTTTCTAACCCAAAATCCGCACCGTCGGCGCAAACTCCACAGAAATAGACACCTGATGTCGGAACAAGCCCTCGAGTTAAATATGTAGAGGGAAAGAAGTGTGCATTAGAAATTTCCAGTCTTACAGTCAAAAATGATGTCAAAAATGATAATTTCAGGCTTGGTTGTATCGTAAATAACAGCTTAAATTAGTGGTTTTCTAACCCAAAATCCGCACCGTCGGCGCAAACTCCACAGAAATAGACACCTGATGTCGGAACAAGCCCTCGAGTTAAATATGTAGAGGGAAAGAAGTGTGCATTATAAATTTCCAGTCTTACAGTCAAAAATGATGTCAAAAATGATAAATTTTGTCAGGGTTGTATGTACCGTAAATAACAGCTTAAATTAGTGGTTTTCTAACCCAAAATCTGCACCGTCGGCGCAAACTCCACAGAAATAGACACCTGGTGTCAGAACAAGCCCTCGAGTTAAATATGTAGAGGGAAAGAAGTGTGCAAAACATTTGTATACATTAAATTACCTATTTAATTTAAATTACAACAAACTTACAGTCTAGTAGATATACAACTATTAAGAAAATTCAATCATTATTATCACACTTCTTGCGAACGCATAAAATTACCTATTTAATTTAAGAAATATTCCAAAACCTTACAAGTATACTGGTCTGTTGCTTATTCAATTACAGCAAAAGGAAATAAAGTTACAAATTACAAATTACCCTATTATTACAAATTATCGACATTCAAAATGTTCAAGTGAAATAGGCGAGTCACTCAAATTTCTAAAGTGATTCAGTCACCGAATCCAAACTATAAATGCACAACTTATATACATCACAAATAGTATCCTTCACGAGTTGAATTTGATTCACAAACTTTCAATGATTAATAATTAACATCACACTTACGAATCTCTTCTAGACGGGTTGAATCCTGCTCCACGACACCGGCCTATCTTGGCAAACAGCAAACCGCAGTTTGGGCAACTTAATTCTAGGTCCTGTTTTGACCAAGAGTGTATATTTTGCTCTATTATAGACACCTGATATTGTGTCATCTGTGGCAAAAGTGCCTGCAGGTTTGAGTCTTGGCCATTTAACAAGTCAAATCTTAGGTGGAGCTCACACTAACGTGCTGTTTTGGTGGAAGCGTCTAGCTTTCTGCCCTACTACTTGCACTGTTACTTTACACATCGATTTCACTGTTTACACATGCTCAAACTAACTTTAAATTACAATACCCTTATTGTTAGTCTGCCTAGCCTAACTATTCTACCTAACCTAACAAACAAAAGAAAAGAGACAAAACACAGGTAAATTCTGGTTTATTGTTCAACAAGGATGGGGTGACGATTATGTAAGAAGGGTAACAACACTACCTCAACCTACACAAAGCTTCTTGAGAACCTGATACAATAAAATACCTACTTGGTAACTTATACTGGGAATTAACACAATAGGAATATGTACAATGGGATAAGTAAAGATAATTCATGGCCTTGTCAATTCTTTCAGATGGGAAAATTAAAGGGGATGTTTGCACATTATAAATAAGAGGGAATAAAATACAAATACTCTTTGTTACCAGGCGAAGTTCTGAAGTTTCAAACATTTGTCACGCACAGATCATTAATATAATTCAGTCAAAGTACCATTATAATTATAATTATAGCCTTGTTATAATTATCAATATATTATCTTACACCAGGCAAAGTTCACAAGTTTCAAACATCTGCCACGTTTACATGTCAAATAATTTCGTCTGGCACGCTTTCTTTTTAAAGAAAATTACAAAAGAATGCCATTTTCAAATAATTATGCGTCTCAGACTCAGAGAAGCACTTTTGGACAATGTTCGAACGACGCGCGGCGCACGCGTTGGCGCTATTATCGGTTTAGTGCGTAAACGTAACACGCAAGTATTACACCGATCCAGTAGGCCACGCCCACCTTAGCAACTGCCTAGCAACGATCGAAACGTGACGCGTGTCTGGCACGCCTAGCTAGCCTACGACCTGCGCGATGCGATGTACATTGTACATGTACATCGTGTACATGTACTGTACAAACGTACACATGCATAGTACTGGCACGCCAAAAACTTTTTATTAACGTTATAAAATAAATGAACATGGCGCAGAGTAACGTTAATGACTGCAACTTTGCTGAATTAACGTCAGGCTTAACTTCACGCCTTTCCTCAATGAAATGAAAAGTCAGCTTGGAGTTATTTCGCGACGTGACACTCACCAAGAGGGCTAGGAAAAGAGGGTATTTGTTTTTTGTTCAAGGTTATGTGCATGGGATTTGGTTTCAGTTATAAAGAAGAAAATCAAGTTGTTGAAATCGTCGCAAAATGTTTCCGTTCAATGAAAAAGAGTTCACCGCCCCACACGATAAATTCAATTATTTCATTTAAACAACCGGAGAGCAAGATCGTGGAGAGTGCCTGCAGCTGTGTGGCCGGGTAGGTTTATTAATTAATCTCAATAAATTCCATGTTTGTCCTACACGTAGGCCCTAGGCCTAGTTCTATACAGGCCGAGCCGTAAATCGGGCATACGCCTTCATAATATTAAACTTATTGATTATTTGTTTGGCCGCGGTATATTACTAGTGTATGTGCTTAGTTATAGCCTACCTTAACATGCACACAATCATTTCACTCAGCAAAAGAAAATAATAAGACTGAGTCAAAAAGTATGGGGTAAATTAAAAATGAAGTTGCAAACTTGTGTACTTGTATAGATTGTCAGGGACGTGCTGTCATGTTGTCGGCGTAATCGACACGATTACACACTTTCAGCAAATGGGAATGAAGGAAGTGCCCACATATCCAGCTGTTACAAGCCTTCCCCAACAATGGCACAGACCAAGAGGGACTAAAATAAGCCCCAAATCAGTGACCTCCATGATCTTTGCAAAGGCCAAGAAAGACCAAAGCAGAAAACGGAGACCAAATCTCGCCAGGAAACCAGAGAGGTGAAGTATTTTTGGAAAAACAAAATGTTAAAGGGATTCCCTTGGTTTAACAGTTAATTATCCCAGGCCAACTTTTCCAACATATCTCTAAGCAAGGTTTTTAAGGAAGCTTGTAATAGGGGAATTGGCGTGAATCGCGCGAAGCATTCATTAAAAAAATGTATCAGATTTCCCGCTAAAAGGCAAAAAAAACAACCCAGTACCAACACCGTTGCCTCAAAATAATAAATGGTCTTTTTTATTGTGACGACCTCCAGTCGTCCCTTGTTTATGACGTCATTAAGAGTGCGCCCTCTTGTGACCTTTGTGACTTCTTACAGTGCAGTGACCAAGCTCCACTGAACTTGCAGCCAATCGGGGATAAGGGAAGGGTTAACTATCCAATCACATTTGAGGGGGGCGGGGTTTAGGACATCATTGTTAAGTGAGATATAGTTAAAAGCATATGGTTATTGTTAAAAGGTTTGGTTGAGTGAAATAAAGGGGAGAACTGGTTCGGAATTGAATCAAGACAGCCATTTCCCGTGTTTCTCTCTCTCTCTCTCTTATGTGTTCAGATACATTTAGTGTAAGTAATTATAAATAAACTAAGGGACATTGGACTCAGCACTGTCGCCACGCTACCCAATGACAGACTGGTGCTGAGTCCAACGGGATGTGACTACAAACATGAAAAACCGCTCGGACGACAGTAAGAGTCTGTTACAAACTGGTGGCAGCGCTGTGGATCGAACCCACGAATTTGATATTATTTAAATACGTACAAGAAGCTTGTACCTAGGACAATGTTTCCGCAATGAGTTGTTTGTAGAGGACATCGAATCAATAACTTCAAAGTAGAAGACAAATAGTTTTGTTTGGTCGTTTTGAAGTTCTGTAAAGTTTTAGTAACGATAAGTAGGCCTTGTGGTGAAGTAGACAACGATTTTACTCAAAACCAGTACAAATTTGTTTTCCACCGAGATAGTATTCGGCAGATAGATTATTCGAACGAAGTTCCACCGGAGTTTATTGGTGGAAAAGTAGTTTCCACCACAGGTAGTCGGTGGGCAGATTAATCCACCAAATTTCCACCAGAATCTGCTTGTGGAAAAGCAGTTTTTCCACCGAGGTTCCACCAGAGTTTATTGGTGGAAAAGCAGTTTTGTATACCGTTACAGTTATATAGGATTGGCGGAAAAGCAGTTTCCACCACAGGTAGTCTGCAGAAGGTTTTTCCACCGAGGTTCCACCAGAGTTTATTGGTGGAAAAGCAGTTTCCACCGCAGGTAGTCTGCTGGTGGAAAAGCATTTTTTCCACCACAGGTAGTTGGTGGGCAGTTTTCCACCGAAGTTCCACCAGAGTTTATTGGTGGAAAAGCAGTTTTTCCACCGAGGTTCCACCAGAGTTTATTGGTGGAAAAGCAGTTTTGTATACCGCTACAGTTATATAGGATTGGCGGAAAATACACTGTGGTAACGGCGTGCTTTCCAAGTGGAAACGGCTATGGCTTCCCCCGAAACCTATGAAATCGATGAGGACATAACGTTCAGAATAAGAGACAAAGAGAAAACGGAAGAACCACAAGTTTCCCCAAACAAAGAACTTAATGCAAGCGATGATAGTGTTTCCGATGAAGAGTCAGACGAGATTGAGACGCCTGTGGCGGATGATATTGAACTTTTAGAGGGTGTGAGATGTCTGAGAGTGACGGCGGAAAATACGGAAAATCCGCTGCTGAAACAGAAAGAGATGAATGATTTGACGCCAAAACGTGAGCATCAAAACCTTTTACCGGGCAAGGTTAAGTCCCATCACTTTAAAAACCTACAACCTGATGCTTTCACTGGTGATGAAGATTGGAACGAGTACATTACACATTTCCAATTGTGTGCAGAAATGTGCAACTGGGATAACAAAACAAAGGCACACATGCTTGCTTTCAGACTCCAGGGCAACGCCCGCAGATATTACACTGGGCTTCCGTCCCAAATTAAAGGAAATTACAACAGTTTGGAAACAGCAATGGCTAGTCGTTTTGGAAGCGGAAAGAAACAAGAGCAGTGGAAAGCCAGACTCGTAGGAAGAAACAGAAAACCTGGCGAGCCAGTACAGAAACTGGCAGATGACATTTGGTGTATGGTACAGAAAGCATACCCACAGATGGAAATGGCAGCGAAAGAAGTGCTGGCTTTTGACGCATTTAGAAACGCTGTCGGTCCTGGTTTGAAGCTCAAACTTTTTGACAGAGGATGCAGTACAATAGACGACGCCGTAATGACGATTGAACAATATGAAGCTGTCCGGGAATCTATCAAAGACAGTAGAAGTTATTTAAGGGGTGTGAAAACCGACACGGCAGACCAGAATGAGGAAAGCAATGTTGGTCAAATTCTCTCCAGAGTTTTAGAACACCTAGATTGTCAGGAGCACAATAAAATGGGGACTCCTGATGCTGGCCTAGTGGGGACACAAGGATATCCAGTGCCGAGCAACAAAGGAAATGCGGGACAGAACACAAGTAATATGGCAACTGGACGTCGGTCTCTCAGCGACGTGATTTGTTATGGGTGTAACAACCCAGGACATGTGCGGAAGAACTGTCCCATAAGGAGGAACAACCAAGACATCGTCTGTTTTCAGTGTGGAAATGTAGGTCATATCAGACGAAACTGTCCTCATCGCGGACGCAGACAACCACAACGCGAAGAGACCTTTCCGTCCAGCAACTTTGGACAGGAATGGTCGGGAAACGGGCATCCACCAGTTCTTTAGGTCAGGGGCGGGTGGAAAATAATGGGCCTAAGAAGACCAACAACAGTGGGATCTTTGATTCTTTGTCTAGTGACCAGAGAAGAAAAGGACCTTGGAATAAACACAACGGTATGTACGTAACAGCTAGAATAGATGGAATCGCAATCAACACTTCTTAGTCGACACCGGTGCCTCAGTGACAATGCTCTCAACGAAAACATACGATCGGATTAACGATCAGTCGGCTACTAGACTTGAACCCGTAGATTTCCCACTGGCGGGGGTTGATGGCGTTGATCTTGAAGCTATAGGGAAAACTACCAAGTCTATCACGTTACGAAATATCGGAAGAAGACAGCAAATAGTTGTAGCGAACATATCGACAGATGGTATCCTTGGCATAGATTTCCTTCGACAAAACAGGTGTCAAGTTTGTCTTGTACGACATGTTTTGAAGATAGATGGCGAGGAGATACCCTGTTGGTCAGGAGATGGGAGACAAAGTGTATGCAGAGTGGAGATATCAAACAGAACCTTAGTACCGCCACATACAAAGACACTAGTTCCCATTAAGATTACCAAGAATATATGTGTTCAGGTTTTTGGCAGATAGAAATGGATTCAAGGGATAAAGACAAAACAGCCTTCGCGACTCGCCTGGGACTTTACCAATTCAGAACCATGCCTTTTGATTTGATCAATGCCCCAGCCACGTTTGAGCGTTTGATGGAGACTGTTCTCCGTGGTCTCCTGTGGGAAGAATGTCTTGTGTACATCGATGACATTATTGTTTTTGGTGCCACCGTTGACGATTGTCTCTCAAGACTAGTCAATGTCTTCGACAGACTCAAACGTGCTGGATTGAAGCTTCGACCCGATAAGTGTTCATTCTTCCAGAAGGAAGTGTTGTTCCTAGGTCACGTGGTGACACCAGACGGTGTTAAAACTGACCCAGCAAAGATTGAAGCGGTGAGAGATTGGCCTATACCTGTGAACATCAAACAAGTTAGAAGTTTTCTTGGGCTCTGTAGCTATTACCGCCGATTTGTGAAAGATTTTTCAAAATTAGCTTCCCCACTGCACAAGCTAACTGAGAAAGGTGTACGATTTATCTGGTCAGGAGATTGCCAAAGGGCATTTCAGACTTTGAAAGTGGCTTTGACATCAACACCTACCTTGGCGTACCCATGTACAGAAGGTCAATATGTCTTAGATACAGATGCTAGTGACAGGGCGATGGGAGCTGTCTTATCCCAGATACAAGGCGACCGGGAACATGTGATTGCTTTCATGAGCAAATCGTTCACAAAGGCAGAACAGAGATATTGCGTGACCCGTAAAGAAATGTGTGCTTTAGTTACTGCTTTGAAACAGTACAAACATTATCTCTACGGGCGGCGAGTGGAAGTGCGTACAGATAATACCGCAGTGAGTTGGATTCGAAAAATCAAAGACCCAGAAGGTCAGATGGCTAGATGGTTGGAACATCTTGGTAATTTTGATCTCCATATCTCTCATCGCCCAGGAAAACGACACATTAATGCTGACAGCCTGTCTCGTAAACCTTGCAATCAGTGCGGTTGTCCTGATGAAACGTCCTCTTTCGATATAGCCTGTGACATGCCAAATGAACCTTCCAAGCAGGATTCACCATGTGAGTCAATTGGAATGGTAACGACCAGACAGCAACATGCAGACACAGGGGAACAATTTCGCCCAACTCAGGGATGGCTTGACGGCTGGGATCCAATCCAATTGAGGGCTGCACAGGAAATTGACCCAGATATCGCTCAACATGTAAAGGCTTTAAACGAAGATCGGAACAGACCCAAGTGGTCAGACATATCTGCTGGATCGGTTCGTCTTAAAACACTTTGGAGACAGTGGGATCGTCTGCAAGTGTTTGGAGGTGTTATGTACCGAAAATGGTATGAGGAAGATTCAGAAATTTACCATTGGCAATGTGTTGTTCCAAACTCCAAACACAAAGAGGTGCTCAGACATTTCCACGACACACCCACAGCTGGACACATGGGAGTTGCGCGGACTTCGGAGAAGATCCGCCGAAATTTCTATTGGACTTGTTTAAAGGGAGACGTAAAGAAATACTGTCGTCAATGCGATCAGTGCGCCACTAAGAAACCGCCACACAAGAAGGAAAAGGGAAAACTGCGACAATACAGGGTTGGTGAGAGAATGGAGCGTATAGCCATTGATATCGTTGGTCCACTTCCAGAAACCAATCACGGAAATCGGTACATCATGGTTGTTGCCGACTATTTCACTAAATGGACGGAGGCGTTTGGGATTCCAAACCAAGTCACTGTAGCCGATAAACTGGTGAAGGAGGTGCTGTGTAGATTTGGCAATGCGCGTCAGATACACAGCGATCAAGGACGAAACTTCGAGTCTCGTGTATTTAAGGCCGTGTGCAATTTATTTGACATGGACAAGACACGCACGACTGGATATCATCCCGAAGGTGACGGTATGGTAGAGCGCTATAATCGCACTTTACTCTCTATGTTGAGAATGTATGCTGACGATGATCAAACCAAGTGGGATGAATCTCTACCATTCGTAATGATGGCCTACCGTGCCTCCGTACACGAGAGTACCGGGAAAACACCAAACGAGATGATGTTAGGAAGAAACGTAAATCTTACTATTGACGTCGTAGTAGCTTCACCAGCAGAGGAGCGATGCAGTGAGCCAGACCTGGACGACTATGACGATTATGTAGATGACTTGCGACAGAGTTTGAGAGCAGCACATGATTTTGCTAGGACCAAGCTGCGCAAGAGTGCTCAGTATCAGGAATATCAATACAACCTAAAGGCTGACAAGAAAGCATTGAGTCAGGGGCAACCAGTATGGCTGTATGATCCGTCAAAGAAACGTGGTGTATGTCAAAAACTCGTTGCTAAATGGACAGGGCCTTTTGTGATAACGCAGAAGATAGATGATCTTGTGTATAAGGTGCAGAAACACCCAAGGGCAAATCCAAAGGTGGTGTATCTGAACAGGCTCAAGCCATATGAAGGTGGCAGTCCGCCACAGTGGTTTAAACCACGCCGATAAAATATTTGATGGCCCGTATAAGGGACCCAGGTCATCCTGATTAGTTCTCAAATTTGTAGACATGAAAATCACCTCTTTCATTTTACCATGCGGAGCTATGTATCACTAGAGGGACTGATCACCCCACGAGTTTTACATGGTTACTTTGTCAACGCGTTGAATAAGTCGTTGTTTCTCAGAGACAAAAGAGAACGCAGTTCAGGTTGATGATTCTTTATATCGGCGAAGTGGTTGCCTAGGAGCCTGTCATCAAGACAGGATGAAGTGACAGGATGAAGTGACGGTATTAAAGGTTGTCACCTAGTTTTTGATTTAGCGCACGTGCGTGACGTGTTTCGGTGCGCCACCAGCGACAGATTGTGGTGAGGCTGTTGCTAGGGGTTGCGTACTCCATATTGGATTTGAGTGTAATGTGTAACTTGAATTCACGAAGATTCCGACAAAAGGAAGGCGGAGACTAGTCGAAGTCTCGGGTTGTCAGACTGAGCAGTCGAAGTAAGCTGTTAAGACAATACTACTTTGGAGCTAATTAGATAATTAAGTCATTGAAAGTGGATAAATGTTTGGCCAATTTGATGATGGAGTTTGTACTCTATAACGTTACGCTTGCTTAGGCAGTGAATGTGAGCAGTGCTACTGCAGTGCTAGCGTTACTAATCCCAGTTGCGCGTTTAATGTCAACCCGCTGGATAAATAGGTCTATGGGTGATATTATACAGATGCAAATGAAGAAGTAAATTGATTGGTTTGTTAACGCAAATAGTTTTGCAATATTTTTTTATTTATGAACCCCATCGTTTTCTTCCTACAGAATACTACTGTACCGTTCAAAGATAACGATGGACCCTCAAGGCCATTGGAAGCAGGAGGAAGGTGTGTACCGTTGCCAGTTTAAGGGGTGTAGTTTTGAGAGCACAACCCTCACGCTTATGAGGAATCACCTAGCAAATGTACATCGGACAGCCGTCACAGTGTGTCCTTGGTGCGAACCAACGATAGAGTGTACGAGACCAGACAGTCTGATTCGGCATATCAAGCGTAGACATGAGCGTGCCGGTCGTTTTGTCCAGCTTTCCATGGCCCATGTGTTTGCCAAAGATCCCAGACAGTGGCCGTTTCCAGTCTCTAACAAACTGGATCCGGTTTCCTTGGTTGAAGCCCGCAAAGCTATGGAGGAGTGGCGGTGTAAGCATG
Organism: Crossaster papposus; assembly: GCA_037893245.1. Classification (NCBI taxonomy): domain Eukaryota; kingdom Metazoa; phylum Echinodermata; class Asteroidea; order Velatida; family Solasteridae; genus Crossaster; species Crossaster papposus. Next base: position 46,054 of record JBAIAA010000815.1, on the reverse strand, counting down.
ATCAGCCAGTCGTGAATGACAGCATTAACATGCAGATTGATACCTTCTTGCGTTCGGATGAATGCCTTCTTGCTCAATGTAAGGAAGCAACAATAACACTTACCGATGATATCCATGACGCTTTCGCAGAAGAAGTAGGCCTGCACCATAACGAGCCTACTGAGATAGGTCCTCCGACTCCGAAGAAGGCCCGTTTCGCTTCAGTAATAACAAAGGCCCTGCAGAGACCACCAAGTCACGCAGTTGCTAGAAGCCAACTCGGGGACGCGGAAAAGGTCCTTCTCTCCGGCCAGAAGGGAAATTGCGATTGCTCTCCGTTCAGGTTAAGACGACACCCAGCTTACCACACTTTCGGCGAGAAATCGTACAACGAGAAACTGGATGACTACTCCACAGGTGGGCGTGAATTCCTCAGGAATTTGACGCTGAATGACGTTCTCTTCGAAGAAGGTCGCTGCCCCATAGTTGAGCTTGCATATGAGGAGTATGGTTACCGAGGAATCTACCAATTCCTGGTCCGACCTTCATTTGGTACTGTTACGGCCAAGGCCCTCGTAGTACTGCTAGCAAGAGTGAGACCAACCAATCGTGAACAATTAGTCATCGGTAACCAGCAAGGAATCTGCCAGAACGCAGAAGCGATGAGGTACTTTCGCACTGTTCTTCCTGACAAGTATGGTCTGCATCCCGCTGATATCGAGTCTGGACAGTACTTTCCGAAAGTGTGGAGGAAAGCAACAAGCTCCGTCAAAGAGATCCAAACAGACGTGTTTGCCGTCGATGCTTGTACACAGTCAGACACATCTGCACTGCGCACTCAGGAAGAAGCATCAACGCGCATGATTATTGTTGATGACCCATGTGCAGCAGCGAGACCTGATCAGTTGACCTTTGAAGAGCGGTTGAAAAGGTACGGGTGCTACCCACTACTTCCAGCAGGGCGACGGGCATGGAGCGCAGCTACTGGATTGAACATCGACATCGGGTTGACAGGTACGATGACGTGGCCACCACATGGCTGGGAGGAGCTGTCATCGAACAATAAGTTGTGGGCCGCCCAAACGGTGATAGCACTAAGGGAGATGAGGCGAAACCAAGGATTGTTTCCAGATGGTGATGTTGCAGAGTACCTTGACAAGTACAAGTCCCTTATCTTACCCGGAACCAAGAAGATGAGGAGAGAAGGACCAGCTACCATGAGGTTGTGCCAGAACAGCAGGGATCTGCTAGCCACCCTGATGCATGGAACAATGTCGTCAGATATGATGAGCATGGGGAATGCTGAAGTTTTGGAGGGTTTCAGCAGCATCATCAGCAGCCTTGCAACAAGGGCCAACTTCCAGAAATGTGTCGGTAGTGATTTGGCCTCCGTGTTGGAGACGGTTCCCGTCGCAGAGACGACATATGATGACGATGAAGACGACACATCCAAGAAGATCGCATAAACATTAATTTAAACTTAATCGACTCCCGCCTTGTTAATAATTGTACCATAATAATCTGTTAAGTAAATCAAATGGCTTGTTGCGGACAAAAGGTTAAACAAAAACAAACAAAAAACGACAACATACAATACGTGATGTATGAAGTGTTATTTAGAGATGAATATATAAAAGAAACCTGAATGTTTGGATTAATTCATTGATAAATTTAAATATACTTGATAGTTTATTTGATGTTACAGTTATGAAGTGTCATCCAAAGATAATTTTAAGTGAACACAATGCCGGAATTAATAGATTGTCTTGATGAAACTATATACTTAATTTAAATAAGGAGTGACGTTCAGTAAAGAGGTTCAACAAGCTAGTAAGTGTAAGTGTATATTGAGAAATTGTAAACTAACCATTTGATTAGTTGTCTGGACTACCAATTTATTAAGTGTCTATTTCTTAATTAGCCTTAAAATTAAAAGTTGTGTTTACGTGTTATGCACATTTTCATGTTGCATTTATTGTTTCATATCCCTTTACAGAACATAATTTTGAGTTTCACACATCTGGTTTTGGGTTTGTTTTTTTGGAACCCAGGAGGGTTCATTTTGTTCAGCGGGGATAGTGTGACGACCTCCAGTCGTCCCTTGTTTATGACGTCATTAAGAGTGCGCCCTCGTGTGACCTTTGTGACTTCTTACAGTGCAGTGACCAAGCTCCACTGAACTTGCAGCCAATCGGGGATAAGGGAAGGGTTAACTATCCAATCACATTTGAGGGGGGCGGGGTTTAGGACATCATTGTTAAGTGAGATATAGTTAAAAGCATATGGTTATTGTTAAAAGGTTTGGTTGAGTGAAATAAAGGGAAGAACTGGTTCGGAATTGAATCAAGACAGCCATTTCTCGTGTTTCTCTCTCTCTCTCTCTTATGTGTTCAGATACATTTACTGTAAGTAATTATAAATAAACTAAGGGACATTGGACTCAGCACTGTCGCCACGCTACCCAATGACAGACTGGTGCTGAGTCCAACGGGATGTGACTACAAACATGAAAAACCGCTCGGACGACAGTAAGAGTCTGTTACATTATTTAATGCTTTAGTGACCTATGACTCGTGATTTGCATAATAAATAAATTTTATGGAAAGCTGGTTTCATTATGATACATTCTTGCAAAAACACAGGCATTTTTTTGACTGCAAATAAGTTACTTTATTCAATGCAAAACTTTACAAGGTATATTTTGTTAAGCGAAATAAATATTGTTCTTGCATACACAGTCCCCTGTTGTACTCTATACATGTAATTGACAATAAATTACCTATTTGTCTGGGAAACATTTGCTTTTTACTCAACCATTTTGATATCAAATATTTACTGAATATTGGCTTTTAAACAAGGTTTTTTTTTTCTCATTTTTTTGTATCGATGTTTACATGGAAATAATTACTTGACACAACAGGTGTGAGCCACCAGGTGAGGAGGCTATACGGGCCTTAAAGTCCTTCAGCTCCACTCCCCTGTCCTATCTTCTGGATGAAGCACGAGAGACCACACTTACATTGGTCATATCCAAGTTGGATCCTCTGTTCCATATCATGTAAGTTCATCATTTTATAATTGTGCTCAAGACCAAAATATAAAACACTCACACACAGAGAAAAATCAGTGCTCAAGACACTCAAGGAAATTGGGTTGTATATTCCTGAAATCTGGAATATGAAGAATTACATTTCTATTCCATGGTTTCTTTGACAAGGGTATCTTGGAAGTTAGTTAGCATACCACAAACAAACAAAATTTCATTAATTTGATGGAGAAGGCTGACTGGAATTTTTCTTCCAACAATTTGAAATCTCTTGATTCTATTGATTGCTCTTTCAACATGAATCCTGTGTGCAGCAATTGTTCTGGTTTTGGAAACATCATTTGTGAAGTTGATGACGCACTTGGAGGAACATTAAATTGCAGTCCTAACTTCTGCAAATGCTCTTCAATGTTAAACCCTTTATCTGCCATAATTGCATCCCCATCTGTAATTAAACCCTTATCTTTATACACACTTAACAAATCATAAAATCCACTGAAAATAATTCAGACAGAAACATAACAGATCCTCTTGAGTCAACAACAACAAGTGATTTTAATGTATTTGTTGATTTGTACTCAGAATAGCACTGACTCTGGGATTTCAGTGATGATGGTCTCTCTATCCTCAGTTCTGTTCCATCTATGATTGCCAAAGAGTTAGAAAACTGCTTTCTGTACCCAGATGTCATTTTACTTATGAGGCCAAAACGAAAGGAAGCCCAGTTTTACATACATGTATTTCACCCAACTAGTAAATATTGTTCCTATAGTCTGTGGACTAACAGAGGTCCTAAATGCAAGATCTTTCAAATGAAACCCATTTCTAAGTCTACAAAGGACTAAAAACAGCTGATTTTTCAGGGAGAAGGTATCAATCTCACGCCTTTTTTCTGAATATTGAATGGGATTGTTTTTTAAATTACATTGTGTAGGTATTAAGAAGCTATACAATGTCATAAACATTACATATGACAGGCCAGTATAATATACAAACAGATTGGTGATACAACTTGAGTGTACTCTCTCTGTGTCCAAACTCTGGTTGGTTGCAGCCATTAGTTGATCGAGTTGTAATTTTTCTTCCTTGCATGCATCGAGTTGTTTGAAAAGTTGTTCATTGTCCTCTTTCAACTTCTTAATTTTTGCCTCTGCTGCAAGCATGTCTATAGATGAGTACACTGTGAAATTTTAAAAAAATACACAAAATGTTAATAACAGAGAATTGAATACTTTTCTTTGTTTGTTTGTTTGTTTGTTTTACTTTTACAGTTGAAAAGCTACAAGGACACCCCCGAACCCTGCACAGTTTCACCTTGTACAGACACAACCTTTCCAAAGACATCTCCAGTCCACCTTGGGGAAGAGCATGCACTTTGTAACACACTCCATCCAATTACAAAACATGATGCAACAAACGCAAGTGTTCACTATGGTATGTGGAACGGAAAACACGTCTCACAGCATCAATTTTTGCGAAAGTGTGCAAGCGCAAGAAGGACATTAATGACAATTTCTTGAATATTTTATTTAATCCCAAGCCCTTCTCTGCTGCTGCTACCGCGTATGGCAAGGCTCATGAAATCGACGGAAAGCAGGCCTACTGTACACATAAGGCAGATGTGCATATACATGATTGCGGTTTAGTTGTGAATCCCCAATTCTCCTTCCTTGGAGCAAGTCCTGATGCAAAAGTTTGTGATAGGCAGGGCTGTGGATTACTGGAAGTTAAGTGTCCATATGCAGCACGGAATATAACTGTGCGAGAAGCAATTGCCAACATCCCAAATTTCTGCCTCAAAGAAGAAGAGGGGCTTATTCTAAATCGTAAACATGATTATTTCTATCAAGTACAGGGGCAGCTCATGGTGACGGGGGCACCATTTTGTGATTTTGTTGTATATACAAGAAAAGATGTTGGCATTGTAAGGGTCCTCCCAGACACGTCATTTATGGAGATGATTCTTTTTCACTTAGCCAGCTTTTACAAAACACATGCCATTCCTTTTTTTCAATGCACATTAAAGTTGCATTTTCTGTTCCCCTGCAACCCATGAAACTGGCTCCTGGTCTCTTCATTATCAATATTGTTCGCAGGGCAGGAATTGGCCTAACCCACAAGAACATAATGAGAAAAAATAATTAAAAATAGTCTTTATTTTATCAAAATGAGACTACTCATTCAAGAGTTTCCCCCATTCTAGCAAAGCATAGTCAGCACCCATAAGATCCTGATTCGAACGTAAGCTATTTTACTTCACTTTAAAAACTCAACAGTGTTTTACTACAATAAATGGGTGTAACTCTTGAATGAGTGGTCAGATCTAATGAAATAAAGATGATTTTTCATGTAAGGACAATTCCTGTAACATATGTAAAAACAGTATCATGTAGTGCCCGAAAATATGGTTGTGCTTTTTGGGGGACACCCTGTAAAGAAAGCACTGTCATGTGTTTTTTGAGCTTCAAAAGACTTACTTCTTTCTTCAGTTTGTGATGGAGTGCACGAAGAAGCCTTTTGTGTCGTTGCGCACGTTGCTCCATCTATGGTTTTGGTGCTACGAGCTGCGTCACTATTAAGAAATATAGAAAACTTGAACATTGAAATATAGCTAAGGGTTTCTGAAACTAAGGCAAATCCGAATTCACTCAACCACCAGATTACTCCCCCCCTCCCCCCATGCATATGAAGGAATGGATAGCCCATATAAATGTTAACAAATGTGGCAGCAAAGTTATCTTGTCAGCTTCTCAAACAAGTAGTAAATGTCACCCTACACTTAGGAGTATAGTTCCCCATTGGTTTGTTTTAACACAATCCTATAAATGGAATTACTTTGCTGTTGGATTTAGTTCAAAAATGTATAATCATAAATTAAATAATAAATGTTATGAATGTGTTCCTCTCAATGTCATAAGAAAACTAGGTGTGGCATCAGACACAGTGACAATGAGTTGGTAATAAGTCATCTTCACCATTGGCATCAACAACTGGAGTTAGTTTATACTAGAATAACAAGAAATGTAAAAGCAAACAACTTGTAAACATACCCAGAAGAACCTTCACCCATTTGGACGACGCGCTTCCTTGGCCTTCTGGCTTTAAATATTGGTCGTCCATCAGCTGGAATAGGATCAGGGTATTGCAGCGTGGGGCCACTTGCATCTTTGAAATGCTGATGAATAAAAAAACAATGACCTAAATAAATACCAACCTTTTCAATTTACTTTTAAAATATGTTTATGTAAGTTTTCCGCCAGAGAAAATGTATTGTCATTTTTACTGCTACCATCAAATAATAAAGCTATTATTTATCATGTATTTTTTTTTTTAATTCATATATTAACATTTTAGCTACATGTATTTGTCCATACAGGAATTATGGGAAGCAGTCAGCAAGTGATGACTGAAACCAATCACAGTAATTACAGTAATCTTGTGGATACATGTAGATGGAAAGTTTTGGGATTTTTTTGCAATAAACGAGACAACAGAATGCAAAATGAAAATATAGATGGCGACCACCGTGCATGTGTAACCTTACTGCAAATAAAATGTGGACTAACTAAATTGAATAAATTGGGGCAATGTTTGAGAGTAGTACTTCTAAGAGTTGTCGGCAGGAAAACATTGGAATTTAAAAAAAATTAATCGCAGTAAATAAATGATTTTTTTAAATCAGTAAATGATATTTTGCCGGTTAGGTATTGTCATAAACCTGTTTATGCGCAGTGACTTTTTGTTATGTCCTAGACATTTTTCAACGACAAATCTTACTATCCTGGTCCCGCACCAACATTGTCGTTGTGACTTAAATATTCACAAGACAGGTTTTGGACTTTATCTGCCTCTAAAAAATCCCTCCAACATGTCCAAAGCCACGAATCAGAAAAAAAAATAATAGGCCTAGGCCTAGGCCTACTAAAACTATAGGCCTATGTACATGTGTAATTAGGCCCATACGTAATATTTTGTGATGAAAAAGAAATTCACAAATGTCACTACATATAGTTAGGAATCGAAGTTGTGAGATACATGCGCTATCCAATGAAGGCCACAGAGGTTGCATAAACGATGGTGGTAATTAGAGGGCGCTGTATAGCTAGCCCGCAAAATATTGTTTACTTTAAGGGTGCATGTGACTAAATCAGTGAAAATCACTGCGCGCGAGCTCATTAATATTTTGTGATCCCTCCGGTAATTTTGAATAAGAGGTACCTGGGGCCTATACATTGGACTGATTGTAGAAATATTTGTGGAAATCAAGAATTGGTGACCCGTGGCTTCCAACTCGGGGGATTCCGTTCACAAAAAAGACCAATACGTGGGTCTATTTGGCATAGAGGCGGGGGGCTACATTGATACCTGGGCCCAGAGCTGGGCCACCAGTTTAGGGGTGGTTTGTGTGGAGGGGAGTATAAAAAAAAATTCATTCGGTCAACCCCCATAAATTTGAAAAGAAAATTGTTCTAGGAGTCTTAATCTTTGATTTCCAGTCAAAAAATATAGCCACTCTACTCATGAGCGTCACCAGGCGGCGCTCTTTCTTTCAATTTTTGTGTTGATTACAATGAGCGCCGTATTTAGTGTAGTGCAGTGGAACCTTAAATCGAGCCGGCGCACCGGCTAAATATCCACTGAAAACAAATCTTTCTCGTATCTGTATCCGCTACTGCACAACCGCCACCATCTGGGCTATCCACGATGAGTACTGAACATGGTATTATACCAACTAGATCAGTCGTTTGTGTAAATTAGTATTAGTAAACAAAACAGTCAAAAAGAGCCATGGCCGTACCCACCTTCAAACACACGAACGAGTGCCGTGTTACGCTGTTGACGTCCAGGCGACCATTCGGTCCGGCAGGCCCGCCGCACGCTCTGAGCCACCGAACACACTTTTCCCTTTTGTTTTTTGGCTTAGGAAATGGCCAAAAAAATACCTTTCTCCTTTTCTCAGGGTACCGAGAGTCGGATTTACAATTACTATAACAACACCGCTTAACCATGACTATGTTAAAAACCAGGTTAATATTTGAATCAGATCGTAGAAGTGAAACAAACGTAAAATCAACAAAAAGTGTGCGGTAAACTATGCTAAAGTAAATATTTATGTCGGACAAGATGGCGACAATTTGTCGGACCTGAAATCATGCACTATGATTGGTCAATTTTTCAAGGGGCGTGGCCTACTGGATCGGTGTAAAACGCGCCCTTTACGCAGAATGTGGTCGCAGTTAAAATTGTGACGCAGCAAATTTTAAATTGAAATCGAAATCTTAGAATATTTTTTATCGGAATATGCAGCATTCATAGAGCTAAACACTGCATCAGGTTGTTTGTCAAGTTCTTTGCTTTAAATTTTGAGCATTTAAAATGAGACATCAAACGTATAAATCTGATAACGTTTGACAGTTATGAGTTATTTCGCTCGTACATTTATAACAGTTAATACATAGTAGTTTACAATGTATGTATTACCTAATTTGTAGTGTAACTTTCTATAATATCGGAATATGCAGCATTCACAGAGCTAAACACTGCATCAGGTTGTTTGTCAAGTACCTTTCTTTAAACTTTGAGCATTACAAATGAGACATCAAACGTATAAATCTGATAATGTTTGACAGTTATGAGTTATTTCGCTCGTACATTTATAACAGTTAATACTCAGTAGTTTACAATGTATGTATTACCTAATTTGTAGTGTAACTTTCTATAATATCGGAATATGCAGCATTGACAGAGCTAAACACTGCATCAGGTTGTTTGTCAAGTACCTTTCTTTAAACTTTGAGCATTTAAAATGAGACATCAAACGTATAAATCTGATAATGTTTGACAGTTATGAGTTATTTCGCTCGTACATTTATAACAGTTAATACTCAGTAGTTTACAATGTATGTACATGTATTACCTAATTTGTAGTGTAACTTTCTATAATATCGGAATATGCAGCATTCACAGAGCTAAACACTGCATCAGGTTGTTTGTCAAGTACCTTTCTTTAAACTTTGAGCATTTAAAATGAGACATCAAACGTATAAATCTGATAATGTTTGACAGTTATGAGTTATTTCGCTCGTACATTTATAACAGTTAATACTCAGTAGTTTACAATGTATGTATTACCTAATTTGTAGTGTAACTTTCTATAATAATTTATATCATGGGCTATTTTGATGTCTCATCGAAAAGCTACTTGGGCAATGCAAACGGATCCATAATAATTATGGGTGAGGGAGGTGTCAATATCCAAAAGATGGTAATTTAATGCAGGACTAGGATATTTCTAAGCCAAAGTTTTAAGGAAACCTATAGACCTATAGTTTCCAATTAAAGGATTTTAAATTTTACAAAAATCGCATATCGATGTGTTGTACTTTGTAATTTGGCAAAATTAAAGTAATTAAAGTTAAACAAGATTAAATCTTTAGAATATTACCGACTTTTCACTGTTGAAAATATGGTTTATCAGTAAATACAACTACGTTCTGACGGTAACAAAATACGGTAGATGGGAAGCACCTTGCTGCACGCCTTTCGACCGTACATTGTACGGACTTTATTTTGTACACTGTACATTCTTATAATTTTTCAGGGAATGCTAATAAAATACTGCGAAACCCAAATCAACCATTTTTTCCTAACCCCAGATTCTTGTCCTCAGGTTGTGGGTTCGAGTCCGGCCTGGGACTATATTGTGCGTTTGCCCTTGGGCAAGGCACTTTGTCACTCATTGCTTCTCTTCACCAATGAGTGACTGGGTATCTTCGAGGGCAGAGATGGTTTAATATTGTGGTTGATTTAACTGCTTCGCGCCGAAATGGCATACTCCCCAGGAAGCTGAGATGGTATTTGGAATGTTTCGTGGGCCACCGACCGGGGTCAAAATGTGACCTCCGTTGCAATTCAGCTGCACAGCTGCACAACTGCCAGTAAGGATGATTGTCCCCCATCATTATTATTATTTATAGTAATAGTAGTAGTAATATTATTGGTTTGAGCCAAAACAAAGTCGCCCGGCTGATAGATACTCCTAAAAGGAGAGTAATTCATCAAGACTTCTAGCAGTACGGTAGGTGAAAATTGCATATTAAAACACAATTTAGGACATACTCTATTTTGGGTCGGAGACTGGACATTACTTAAAAGTGGGTGTGGACAAATTTAAATTACTATTAAGATAATACATTAACCCAATCTCATGCTCATATTTTGTTCTAGTTTCCGCCTTAGCAGTCTAAGCAGTAAATACAAAGCAAAAATGTTTTATTATACTTTGAACAAAAGGAGTTAAAGCTTAGATATTGTTTTTTATAAGTAGGTACATTTTTGATTAAAAAGGGTAATAATGATAATCAAACGTAGAACTTGTTTCTAAAAATCAATTTTTGTTTCGCAAAAAATTAGAAGCCAGAGCATGAACATCTATTCTTTGATGAAAATCTGGCACATGAATGTGACACTTCAGGGTGGATTGGAGAAAAAACGTGGATTGTATGTAACGATCAAAAGTTATGTCAATAAGCCATTTGTATGGTGGCCCTGAAGGGACATCGCACATCGCAAATATCTTTGCAAATATTTGCGATGTCGCCAATATCTTTGCAAATATCTTTGCAAATATTTGCGATGTTTGCAAATATTTGCGATGTCGCAAATATCTTTGCAAATATCTTTGCAAATATTTGCGATGTCGCAAATATCTTTGCAAATATCTTTGCAAATATTTGCGATGTCGCAAATATCTTTGCAAATATCTTTGCAAATATTTGCGATGTCGCAAATATCTTTGCAAATATCTTTGCAAATATTTGCGATGTCGCAAATATCTTTGCAAATATCTTTGCAAATATTTGCGATGTCGCAAATATCTTTGCAAATATCTTTGCAAATATTTGCGATGTCGCAAATATCTTTGCAAATATCTTCGATGTCGCAAATATCTTTGCAAATATCTTTGCAAATATTTGCGATGTCGCAAATATCTTTGCAAATATCTTTGCAAATATTTGCGATGTCGCAAATATTATCGCATACTTTGTCGCATACTTTGTTGCATTGTTTGCATATTTGTGCTGGGCATGTTTTCAAGAGCCTAAAGGGCCTTAAAGTTGTTTGGGTTCCAGCCTTCATTCCATTAACATGTACACACGGGTGGGTAGTCGGTCTATCTGGTAGTATCGCTATCAGACGAAGTAATGGGGGACACACACACGTACCTAGCTGGGGGACAGACTAATTTTGAGACTTGCCTTTCACACCGGATCCACGAGTCGAGTGCTGCAGCTGCATGCCCTGTATGGCGTGTCAAACGTTGCATTATTCGATAATGTACAATATATGTGCGATGTTTCTCATATATATGCGATAATTATCACATATGTGCGATATTCGTTTTATGTATGCAATAAATGTAATATATGTGCGATAACTTGTAATATATGTGCGATAATTTGCAATATATATTCGATAATTTTTAATATATGTTTTATGCGATCATTTGTATGCGATGTTTTGCGACGATATACATATGCGATAATTTAATTTATAACACCTCACTCACAGATTCTGTGTCTTGATTGGCCGAGAGCGCGGCACGTGTCACTTGCTATTTTTACTATTTTTTACTTGCGCTATCCAAAAAGACTATACCACGCAAAAAGGACTATGCGCATAGCAACACACGAACTATGCGTATAGCAACGAAAGCGTGACTTAAACCCAGACGTGTGTTTCGGTGCATTGCGTAAACATTGCTCTATCACCTTCGCACCCGTTCATCAAGGCAACAAAGTACACGTATGATCGAGAGACGTATAATTCGGAGATTTTTTGTCATTACTATACTTTCAGGAAGCTTAAATTGTGCAGAATCTGTGAGTGAGGTGTTATAAAACAAATATTGACTGCTTTATTTCGCGGTATAGTAAAACTAGTCTCCCTCGGTGATCCATGGAGCATTCTATTTTCCCTCGGCTTCGCCTCGGGAAAATAGAATGCTCCATGGATCACCTCGCGGGAGGCTAGTTTTACTATACCACTCAAAGCAGTCAATATTTGTATAATACATGTGCGATGTTCGTTCTTATATGCGAAAACGGAATTGTGGGATATAGTATGGCTTCCTGTCCACTTGATCCCCGTATCCTTAATGTTTAGATCGGGCCAGACTATACTGTGGACGGTATAGTATGGGCCTTTTCGAAACCGTTGCTTCGTCTTTGGCTTTGGCTTCGCCTCCAAATTCCGAATTACTGGGAAGCAAATAGAAATGGAAGGAAATTAAAATAGTCTAACTTTCGGGTTCACATCAATCGAGTGAATGTTTCTAAAGCACAACAGGCGTCAGAATGTGGCTAGAGACCTTGCAGTTGGGAGTCAAAAATCGCCTTAAGCCAAAGACGAAACGAAGCCAGGGATTCGAAAAAGCCCTATGGTTCCTATGGTTCAATGAGATGGGCGTTAGGGTTTAACTGATAGTCAGCTAGGGAACGAGACTGACTGACACTCCACACGTGCGCCACTAGACTGAGTGACAGTGTGACTATTATCATAGACTAGAGCTAGTGCTAAAAACTGCTATTATTATTAATATCACGGGTGTTTACGCAGTAACCAAGCAGAAGCAGAAGGGACACTGACTGTCACTGAGTTTGTCTAAGTTGCCCAACGCCGACGCGTTATGTCGGACTCCCGAGTTCGAGTTGCCAGGAAGTTGGACGGGGAGGCAGTTCACGTGCCGTTGGTCGGGAAAAAACTGCCCAAGGAGACGCTTGTGTCTCAGTTCACAGGGGCTGTCGGTAGGACACATTTCTTTATAATATAAAGTTTGGGTCGCACTATTGATGACAACTCGTTTAAACAATTAATTATACTATTAATTATAGCGCATTTCCTACGAGCCAGTCGGCGGTTTAAACAAGCTAAAAGTGTTAACTAAAGCCCTTACTAGTTACTTACCTTACTCATGTTACTTGCCTTGTGTTTTAGATGTTCAAACAAATAACTTTTTAAGAAGATATTTCAAACAAAAAATGTGCGACTTGCATTGGGGTAATTACAAAATGGCGGCTCCCTGATCGAGGAAAGTAAGGAGCTTGGTCAGTTAGTGAACACATTTAGCATTGTTTAGCTGGTTTAAACCGCCGACTGGCCCGTAGGAAATGATTTTTGGGGTTGAACAAAGAATTGACTAGAGTGGGATTCGAACCAACGACCTCCGAATTAACGTGCCGGCGCTCAACCAACTCCAAAATTTTCAAAATTTACCCAGTCAGTTTATAAAATAATTTACCCAGTCAGTTAAAAATTTCTGTCAAAAAAAGACTTGGTTTTTGAAGGCATTGCTTAATACAATTGTTATATTTCTTTGATGTAAGTGATAAAAGTGTTTATATTATGACATTCATACTTAAAGTGTTTTTTATGAGTAAAAATGGCCTACTTTATTTTTACTAACAATATTCATGCCTAGTTTCAGACAGCAAAATGCAAAAAAGTAAACAGAAACTATGAAACTAATTATTGTTGGCATAATATTAGGTAAAATCTAAAAGTGCTCTCTCACATTAAATTTGTTGTTGTTTCATAGGGTTGAAATACTACTTGCTATCTCAGGTTTGGGCGGTTCCATCTGGCATATGGATGGCCGTCCCATTAGTTGGTGAAAGTTTTCTGGAGCCAGAAGATGGATGGCGAGCAGCAGATCGAACATACGTTGTGGTGTTTCATGGCAGTGCCTCATCATCATTATCATCCTCATTAACCGGAGCATCTTCCAGTTCCAGCATGTCCCAAAGCAATCCACTGACAGGTGAGTACTCTGTCTTGGAGGTTATTATCCCCAGCCAGTGGCCCAGCATGTATGAACCATTTTTTTATTAAATTGTTATCTCCCTACACTTTTTTACCATACTAAAGGGTCAAACGGCTCATGAGAAAACTATAAAATATTAAACGTTAAATGTCACAGCTGAATTTGTGAGAGAACAAAAAAGGTTCCACATGTAGTACTAATGTATTGTATGTGGAACACCTAAAACATTTCAGAAGGAAGTTCACAATTTAAAATGCACTGATTCTTTATCTTGTGGTGCTGTGGTTGAAAAAAACATGGGTCAATGCTGAGAAATAGTCCCTGTTATGATTTTGTGATCAATGAGTTTCTTCATGACACGATAGCAGTCTGGCATTCTGGTAGCAAGCTTATATAAGTGGAAACAAGTCTTGACCAGCCAGTGTGTGGCAACCACAGACCATGGGTCGATTTCACAAAACTCTTCCTAACTTAGGACCTATCTCTTAGCATTGCCTATGACTAGTCCTATCTCTTAGCATTGCCTAAGACTAGTCCTAAGTTAGGAAGAGTTTTGTAAAATATACCCCTGGAACTTTTGAGATTGTGTATTCCCCTCATAGTAGTCTTGTGAAAACACTGCATTTACAGTGCTACAGTTTATACCTGAAAAGGGCTAGCAAACCGCATTAATGTTTCTTTTTATAGCAACATTGTTAATTTATTGCGACCAGCCACCTGGACCATTTTGGTATATTGGTCCATTTTGGACCATTTTTAGCTGTATGCCCAACACAAGAATTCAGCTTCCTGTAAATACATGTGCATATACTACCATTTTATGTACACTGTGCCTGTACATGTAAATTACTTTTGACCATTTATCACACTTGCAGCTTCTGTCAGGGACATGCTACAAAATCCTCGTCATTTTGGGGATGAGGTGGCTAGTTCTTTTCGGTTTGATCCTCGAAGCCACACAAGCTACACGAGGGATACTAGAGGTAACACGGGGAGGTCCCTTGCCAGAATGCATGGCAAGAGGCCAGCAAAGAAGCAAGCGGTATCTCGTCGAGCGGTGAAGGTAGTTTTTACGTACGACGTTGAGCTGCCGTCACCATGCAGTAAGTCCGTGGTGGCTCTCGAAACTATCACGGACATTGGATCGGACGACACGGAGATTTCTATAAGGAACCGTCTGCGAGAAATTCTACAGAACTACCCCCCCACCAGAGAGGTCACCTCGAGCCAGCTGGCCTTTCTAAGCTACTGTGACAAGCAGTTTCAGCAATTGGTGTTTTCCATTGGCTATGAACTCAATGGTGCGAGGCTAAAGACACATATTGGACAGGGAAAGCTTTATGTCCAAATAAAACAATACAAGCAGGTAAGTTGTGGTTTACCCAGGCAACTTAAAACAGATTTCTACTGTGCAAGGATGTTTTTGCCCTTGTACATTTGTAATTTTATCTACGTGTACATAAATGAACTAAAAAATAAAATCATAAATTCTGATGAACTGCTCTTACTTTCACAATTGGCAATAAACACTATGACAAATATAAAGCCATGTGCACATTGGATATTTTTTGGTAAAACCAACTTGAATTGAGATGCTTCTCAATGTCACCAAATGAAGTCCAGTGC
Source organism: Crossaster papposus (assembly GCA_037893245.1). NCBI lineage: Eukaryota > Metazoa > Echinodermata > Asteroidea > Velatida > Solasteridae > Crossaster > Crossaster papposus. The sequence goes on along the minus strand of JBAIAA010000815.1, from coordinate 30,581 downwards.
AGATACTTTGTAAGCTCACAAAATTGTCAAGTATTGATCACCCCTGTTTATTGATAGTTTTACGGCCTGCAGTGCAGTGCAATGCAGTGGCATAGCCAGGGTTTAAACCATAGATAGCGGTGGGGGAGGGGGGGGGGGGGGGGGAGTGACCATGTGACGCATATTCATGTACTTGACTGTACTAAGCAAGTGTCCACTGGAACATGAATAGTACAGAATAGTATAGTGTGCTGAAAATGTGCACAGGCTAAAATTATTCTAAATGCAGATGCACCGTCATGTACAATTACCACTCAGTAACAATCTTTCTCAGAAACTATTGAGTAAAATAATTCCAATGTCAACACAGCTGGTTGAAGGTACAGTGACATCGTTTTTAATTTAACCTTATGTCAAATGAGACAGAGACATGCCAACATGTTATGACACAACTTTCATGTAATGTCGCTGAATGTATTCCACATTTCCACTTGTAAGAAGTAACAATCTTGCTACCAATAAGGTCTTCATAATATACACTGTGTGATGATGAGTTTCCTTCATTTCAGCAGCCACAGTCTGACAGTGACTCCGATGACTTGCCTGCCATGATGCCTGTAAGACGGCGTCAGAGAAATACATGTGCTACTGTACACACAGATGAACATGTAAGTGTAATGCACACTGGATGCATAATATTAATTAATCATAGACAATTTTGATTTGAGTGGTAGTGTTGTTGCACTCATTTAAATTTCCATGTGGTAGAAGAAAGAGTTAGTGGACTACTGTGAGGCCAAAACCACCAAAACAGGTCAGTGTTGTTTGGGTGGCACACCTCTGTCTTTAAATACTGAGACCTGATAAACTGTGGCTTTATAAATTCCCTGAGAAGGTGACTCACAATTTGTTCCACTGCAAGCTTGAACCATTTGTAAGTAGTTCTGTTCAAGCTTTGAAATAAGTCTGTTCACCTTTTCATTGCCGTATTTGGGGTGTTTTGACACTTTTTGTGAGTTTTGTGTTTTTGTGCAAACTAAATTTTGCATACTCGTGGGCAAATATGTGATATCATTTAAGGCAAAGCTGCAACATCATGGTTGGCAACTCCACTAATATTTAGGTGTTGTCTTATTAATAATGAGTGTTTAGACTTGTCTAATGTCAGTACATATTTTTAGGTGACCACGGATTTCTTTGACAAGCTTTGGGATCTTTATTTTGTACATTTTTAATGCTGCTGTGAGACTATGTTCCTTTTATGAGTTAACACAACAGCGCCCTCAAATGTCCAGTTCAAAGGATTTGGGTACTTTTTGTAACACAAAACACAATGTCCACAGATTTACATTAAACTTACACCGTTTGAAGATAATGATAGTAGAAAGTGACCTTAAAATATTAGATGCTGAGGCGCTGTAGTTTTTGAGAAATGAGTACAACAATGTCATGAAAGTACGTTTTTATTTACATGCTAAAATAATTTTCATCTCATGATCAATGAGATTAAATTTATTTTAATGACATTGTTTTACTCATTTCTCATAAACTACAGCACCTCAGCACGTAATATTTTCAGGGAAGCTTTCTACGATCATTATCTTCAAACTGTGTAAGTTTAGTGTAAATCTGTGGACATTGTGTTTTTTGTCATACAAAAAGTACATAGACCCTTTAAGATTAGTCATTTAACAACAAATTAATTAGTAAATCTTAGTTGTAGTACAATATTTTACCTTCAATTTTTTTTTAAACTGTCCTTAAGCATGGATATTTGAAAAAAATAATTGCACTTAATAAATGTTTCTTGCATTGCCTTACTGTTTTTACCTTCAGTACAGCGACCCTGGGACTTCAACAAGTGCGGTTAGACCAAGTACGTCCAGTAACACCTGTAAGTTTTTCACTTGGCTGGTAAATCTTGCATCATCATGTTATTTTAGAGTCAAATTTGTTTTAACTTTGCCAACTGCTATGGCCCTCGTTCAAACAATGTTGTATATTATTTAAAGACCTTGTTTAACCATCTGAGAAAAGTATGACCAAATAGGTACTCTCGGTCAATTTTTGAAAAATGTGTAACTAGTATAGGTAAAATTTAAAAAATAAAAGTTACATGAAGAGCCTTTTTGTAGTAGAAGGGTGTAACATACTATTATGCCCTGAATTGAAAAAAATATGTTACCAAGCTGAATTTCAAGTGTTTTATCTTGAAAATTACCAAAATAAATTGACATGGAATAGCGGACAACATCATGAACGTAACACATGTTCTCCAAATTAGTATGGTACTGCAATATTTTGCTTGTTCACTTTTCTAAACACAAAACTGTGGTGTTTCAGTGCCAAATTGAATTTGTGTTTTACAAATTCTAATGCACATTTTTAAAGATTGCCCGGGAAAACCTGTAATAATGTAGTCCTTCACAAATGTCAAAGTCCAGATATTTCTAATAACCTATATTTTGGGGCCCTGTCTCATTTCAGAAAGTCAGTTAAAATGCATACCCTTTCCTCTTCACTTCTACAGATGACAGTGAAGCTTCCACCACTCTGAATGACAGCGATGTTGTTGTATTCAAAAGTGCTGTCCCATCAAATGAACCTCTTCCACAGGTGCAAGCAGTTATAAATACTTCCTTTGTAAAGATATTTGGGCATTGATCACTCTTCTCAATTTCGTACCTGTTGACTTGTAAGATATATTTGTTGTGTTTAAAAGAAAGAACAAGAACCACCATACATCTGGCACAGATAGGGCATTGCGAGGAGGGACATAAAACAAAATGAAACAACCTTTGGATAACTTTTTGGGTACAGATATGCAAAGAACAAATAACCAAATGCTCCCTTCATTGTACATTAAACAAAATACTGAAAAGAATGTTCACAGGATTGAGACGGAGAGGAAGTCTCATGGACAAGCTCCCCACTAACCACCCCCTTATGGTGGGAATCCTGTGGTAACGCACCTTGTTAGAAACGTCATAGCTTTACAAGGAACACTATCCTCGCCCATATCGTTCAGTTGGATGTACATACAGACAACTACAAATTCAGAAAGCAAATTTGTTGGCAGATGAATTTCATAAAATTAAGTTAAGGAGAATGGACGAGAAAGTGTAGATTCGTGAATAGAATGTACGAGTCGAAGGCGAGTACATTGTATTCACGAATCTACACTTTAGAGTCTATTCTCTGACTTAAACTATTTCCCCAGTTGGTTACATAACAGTTACAACACTAGTAAGTCTACTCCATAGTTTTCGTATATGTTGCCAAACATTTTAATTATTTTACAAAATAGACATACTTGTGCTTGCAAATTATTATCGGTAAAACGTCAATTTGCCAAGCTAACAATAAGTTGTGTTAAGTGATTTTTGTTAACTGGTTAATTCTTTTAAATTGAAAGATAAGATATTTTCAGCTATGAGATATTTTCAGCTATGTTTTTTTGCACTTCGTGCCATCTTTCAGTTTTGGACAGTAATTTTCAAGTTGAACTATTTACATAAGTTTGTAATGTATTTATACACTCGACTGTAGATTATGTAACAAATCTACACTTAAGTGTAGATTCGAAACGAATCTACAGTTAAGTGTAGATTCGTAAAAATAATGTACACTTTCAACAATAGAGTGACGTCACAGAAATAATTTAACAGCCAAGAATGTGTTAGATTCTGATAGACCGAGGTTGTAATTTCAAAATTTGTGTAGAATCAGTTTTTGAACAACATTATGTATTTCATGAAAACATGGAAAAGAAAAATTACACCAAGCATTTTATTTTTTTCTTTACATCTTGGAAGGCAGCTCTGATTACTAATATTACACACTTTTCACTTCAAAGGATCAAGCCAGCAATTGATGGATTTGTATCTGGGATGGATGATGTAGGTCGTGTGTGGAGCACTTTCATCTTCTCTGTCCGGGGTGCCAAGGATATGTTGTGCTACACGGATGGCAAGCTAACTGTGGATCACTTCAAAGAGATATACACAGTGGAGAGATCTCCTGATGGAAGTAACCAGCACAGTGCTGAACTGGATACACTCTTTTGCTGGGAAGTGTATCTGCATGAGTGTGAAGGTCGGTTGAAACCACTTTTAATTATTGAACACATTGGATATAGTACTCAGCACAATGAGCTCTCTGACCATAGCTAAGATAGTGGACTCTTTCATGGTTGCCTGCATTATATTGCCCTATGATTTCCTCTTTGTTTTTCCCCTTTCCCCCTTTTTTAGCTATCACCTCAAGTGGCCTGCCTTGGGCATTGTGGTTGGCGATTTCCCATAAAAAAAACAATACAATAAAAAATAAAATAAAAAAAATTGCAGGTGTGGGCTGTATTAAGAGCAATGCAATTATTATAGACAGCGACATAGCTGGAGGGGGAGGGGGCGTGGGGTTCCCCCCACTTGACATTTGGCCAACTATTAAGAAAAGAATGTTAGTATTACTAAGGGGAAAAAACAGGTCAATAAAAAATCTAAAAGTATCAATAATTGACCTGTAAAATCTATACTAGGAATGGAGTTCATGGGATATAAATTTCACATATATCGTTAATCTAACTTAAAGGTAGTATACACCATTGGTAATTGCTTGAATTATCATGAATGGGTAGATTTGGGGGGTTGTATTTCATAGTAAATATCGTTTAACTGACTTTTCCGAAGTTTTACAATCATGGATGCCGAGAAAAGCACAAAAAACAGCGTTTGTTTTCAACCGGGGTCGAGCAGTTATTCTTATGTTATCTTTGTTTTTTCGCTCTCGCCGTCCGGCGAAAGCGAATTTTTCTTTATAAAATTCAATTTTTTTGAATAATTACAGGATATCTAGCGCAATCCTTTTGCTGAATGCCTAGAATCATTATTTACTTTCAATTGAGTACGGTATTTCTTAATAATTCAGTAGTAAATATTTTCGATATCTGCAAATGGTGTATACTACCTTTAAATGCTGTGTTCGCACCAGGTGTTATTTTTATCAAACTCAAATTGACATTGTCTACTTTCCACTCTCCAAAGTCAAGTGTTAAAAATCCATAAATTTAAGTCTCATTTGTGACTTAACAAGGCTCATATTTTATTTAGCTATGACCATTTCAATTTTTCCCTTTTTAAATGATATTGAAAAGAGAACCATATTTTTAAGCTGTTTTTTTCCCCAATTCCATTAAATGCTAAAAATAAGTGGATGAATGATCAATACAAAGTGGGAATTTGTCCATGCAGGTTCAGCCGAGATCAACCTAAATCGCCTGTTGGAGTTCATAACGGGAGCAGCCAGGGTCCCACCTCTGGGATTCAACAAGCAGATAACAATTGCTTTCTTCTCGCCATCCAACGAAGAAAAGCAGTGCAATGCCAGAAGATTTCCGACTGCATTAACCTGTGGGTTGCAATTAAACCTACCTCGGGGGATCTCAGATCCAGATGAGTTCAAAGTATTGATGGATCGGGCCATTCTTGAGTGTTGTGGCTTTGGAAGACTTTAACCACAATAAACCTTGGATAAGTCTAGTGAAAACCTGATTTTGGCCCAACTTATGAGACCTTGACCAATTGGGCAACCGTGTTCTTCAACCTAAATGTAAATGGGTGCGTTCGATTAGCTTCCCTGGGTTGATCCCGATGTGCTCATCCAAGTGGCGTAGTTTATTTTTTTCCAGGACGAACGTGGGCAGATAATTACCCCACGTTCGTCCTGGAAAAGTCGCCTATTCTGTTTTCCGGGACGAACATGTGCAGATGTTTACCCACGCTCCACCTGGGAAAAAAACCAGACGCATCATCACGTGAGCCTTCTCGTCGTGACGTCAGTGCACCTCGGGCCAGCCCCTAGTGACCCTATCCACAAGCGAGGCGCTTGGGGCTGACCCAAGGTGCACTGACGTCACGACGAGAAGGCTCACATGATGATGCGTCTGTTTTTTTACCAGGTGGAGCGTGGGTAAACATCTGCAAACGTTCGTCCTGGAAAACAAAATAGGCGACTTTTCCAGGATGAACGTGGGGTTATTACCTGCCCACGTTCGTCCTGGAAAAAAATAACAATTCGCCACTTCGGGGTCGACCCAGGGAAGCTAATCGAACGCACCCTATATAAAACAGTTGGCATCCCCCCATGATTGAAGGTACAATCTGCCCTCAACTAATCATTTGAAAGATGCTTGGGACTTCTGAGTGACAAATCTTTGACCCAGAGCGTCTGAAGCCTCTCTTATTACCTGTCATGCTAAAACAATACATTTTGTATAGTTGTGAAACTCATCCTTTTCTACTTATGGACTGTTTCTTCATAAAGTGTATCAATTTGGGGTGCTTTTTTTGCCAAATTCACCCGATCTCAGGAAGAATACATTTTAAAAAGAGGCTCATATGCTGAATTTGACATTAGAGCTAAGCTTAGAGCCCCTGACAGTCAGTTGAGTTGTACATAGATGGAGACAGTTAAATTGTTATTAAAGGTTCAAAGAAGTTAATGTCTCCAACCCCGTATTTGGTTACTGAAAAGAACCATGTTTTCAGAAATTGTTGCACTTTTATTTTTTTCAAATACTGTTGTTATGAGGCAATTTAAACAGTAGGCCTACATCAATTACTTCCAATTTGACCTCACCACAAATAAATGTATGTAATATCTTGCCAGATATCCATGTATCGCTTTATAATACACAAAAACAATATATGGTTTGTTTTATTAAAAGTTATTTATTTGGTTTCCATTATTTCAATTAAATTTTCTATTAAACAGACATGTACATACATGTAACAGCATGTCTAACTTCAATTTTTACTCACAATGTGTTACTGTGTTGAAACAAAACTGAGACATACATGTACTTTCCATTCCCAAGTGCATAAAATTACAAAGTGTCATACTCAACATGACACTTAAAAACAAAAAATAATGCCAGGTTTTTACTGCCACCGCTTTCCAACATTATTTTAAGTATTTGTATGTCTCGGTTTTCTTCTCTTTTCTTTTGGGAGCTAAGGGGGGGATTCAGTACATCCGAAAATTAGGCACAACAAGATTAAGGACAGTCTGAAAATTTTCAAATTAACTAATTGAATCATATGGAAGATATCACCTTTTAACACTAAAATGACATTAAAGGGAAACTCAAGAGTAATTTCATCCAGTACATAGTATTACCAATCAACCACAATAGCAAACACTTGTTAGGATCCCATTTATGTATGTTTCTTGACATGGCAGTTTCTGCATATGGGATGTTCATCCTACTTTACACTGAAAAGATCCCTGTACTGATGATGCAGACTTTTTTACGTGTTTTTCTATGGATCTTTCATCCCTGGTCCCAATCTTAAGAAAGCGCACATGTAAATGTAAACAAAGCAGGATGTCATCAGTACTGGGTCTGTTGAGGGTCATCTGTACTGGGTAAATGACAAAAATAATTTTTTTTTTCTTCTATTGTATGGTACAGAAATTGTAGGCAGAAATACATGGACTCGGGCCTGATACTTCACAGAGGCAACGAAGGCGATTCCCTCCGTGTCCCCTGGTCATTGTCTTGGTGCCCTTGAAATGCTCCAGTAAAAATTTGCAATTTCATCATAGGGTGCCCTTTACCAAGAAGAAAATGCCTTGGTGCCCTTGCCCTTTCAAAAACGAAGCATACAGCCCTGTGGACTGTATGTACTTTTTAGATTTTTTTTCTTTTCACTTGGCTTCATGAGGAAAACATTCCAAGCATTCCAAAATTGACAGCAAGTTATAAAGTGGCAAGTTATTTGTTATAAATGTATTTGACTTTACCTCAGTGACTACCAAATGAGAAACATTCATTGGGATAGCATTTGAAATTGCTGAATTTTAAAAGCTTATTTCAGTTTGGACCAAACAAAAAATAACTTTTTCTTTGAAATAATAAATTAAATCAAAACTTAGGGTACTACCCAAGCCTAATTTTAAAATCCTGTTTTTCCGATGGTGTTAGGTACATAGGTTTTCTAAATCCATACACTAAAACCACCAAAACAACAACAAATTAACACGAACAGATTATGACATTTTCACTTGTTTCGGTAGCTGCTAATATGAGGGCACTATATAAGGACAGTTGACACTAATTGGTAATTGTCAAAGACCAGTCTTCTCACTTGGTGTATCTCAACAGATGCATAAAATAACAAACCTGTGAAAATCTGAGCTCAATCGGTCATCGAAGTTGCGAAAGAATAATGAAAGAAAAAACACCCTGGTCACACGAAGTTGTGTGCTTTCAGATGCTTGATTTCGTGACCTCAAATTCTAAATCTGAGGTCCCGAAATCAAATTCGTGGAAAATTACTTCTTTCTTGAAAACTATGTCACTTCAGAGGGAGCCGTTTCTCACAATGTTTTATACTATCAACCTCTCCCCATTACTTAATAGCAAGTGAGGTTTTATGCTAATAATTATTTTGAGTAATAACCAATAGTGTCCACTGCCTTTAACTGACCATCTCGCCTAAGTTTAATCTCGCCCCAGTAATTGTGCTAAAAATGTCAACAACAAAAGAAATTTACCAAGTCACCATTTCTTTTTGTTAACATAAACAGTTGGGAAATTTTGGTCACCATTAATAATTCATTGACCAAAAATGCAAAGTTTGAAGCAGTAGTTTTGTACCTCGATTACTGAGCCACTACATTAACATGGGCAGCCATACATGCATTAACATAATATCGCACAGAATGATAAATATCAACACCATAGTTGTCACTTTCAGCAAGGGGATTGAAGCGAGCCTGCAATTCCTCATTGTCAACATGCTGCACTCTTGTTTCAGGCACTTCCACAACTATACGGTCATCTGGTAACTCTTCTTCAGTAGGGCATGGGGTGGTTTCAGGATCAATTCCGAATGTGTCAATGTCCATCAAGCCATTGCCATCTTGATGTAGGCTGAGTCTACCAGTAATGCATAGCTGAATAGGTGTACAGTTGCGCTCTGAACGCAGGCTGTGGTTATTGTATGTCACTGTGAACTCTCTCAGGCACTGGTTAATCCGAGGAAGGTAAACGAAATGAAGACAAAACATATCCACCTCAGATTCGATATCAAGCATTCCACCTCCCTCTAAGTGGTAGAACAAGCTGTAAAATGTCTGTATAACAGCATAGTACACATCCCGCCACAGACGTTCAATACGAATATTGTGGACAGATCTGCCACCAATGAAACTGCCTCGATTCCGCCCTCTTCTCTCCTCCATGGTAGCCTCAACTGTTACGTTTTTACTTCCTTTATCTGCCCTTACTCGCGATGGTAATCCATAATGTGCAACAGCATCAAGAAACAAATTACCTACAGCGTCTGCTCGGTTGTTATCGGAGCACTGTAGATACACAATGAGCCTGCTGTACCCATCTATACCACCATGAGTCACTAGGCGCCATCTTATTAGGGCATGGTGACCATCGATGTGCCAGAGACTATTTGCGCCTGGCACGCTGTAAACTCGTCTTCGTGCCATCAAACCCCATCGTAGAGCTGAGTTGACAGGGTCAACACTTCTAAGGGCAATCCTTATCCTGTTCTGCTGAACAACAACACCACAGGACCGTAAATGTCCAACCATCATGGTAAAGCCACAATGGGGGTGTTCATGATAAACTGAACGTACGTGCTCCGTAAGGTCATCATCACTGATGTCACTGTAACGATTAAGTATGTGTCCACTCTGCTGCAATCTTCTCCAGAGTGTAATAATCAATCACTGTGTGAACTAAAAACAAAGGGACCACTGTAGCAATACACAAACCAGTCATCGCGTCGCCAAAACCAGAGACAGGGTTTGAAACTCCCGCTTTTAGGGAATGTCTAACCCAATTGGCCTGCAGACGTTTGATGTATTTGCCCGTCCACGAACTCCAACCACGGACTGTCATCTAGCAGAGATAATGTGGCTAAAACAGATCCCCAGATGCGTGTCTTACGGAAAAAGGGAAAAAAAGAGTTAAAAATCACGCTCTGGGGAGACCAGTCAAACAGCCACTTTCTAGCATACCCACTAGTTAACGTACAATTACAGATTTATCTTCGGCAGAACAGTCACAAATACAATCCATATGATACTTGTCAGCAGAACCTTTTCCGCGTCTCAAAAAAATAACGAAAAGCACGGAGGGGTTCTTTTGAAACTTGTACACGAAACACCCCCCCCCCCATTCCTACAGACTGCAATCTCGCAGAAAAAAATGTGGCCTGAACTGACCTCCCATGAAGCGTATATCACTAGAAAAAAAACTTAAATTAAGAATTACGCTCTGGGCGGGATAGTTACGCAACCACACTGCTGGCATACCAGCACATCATAAATTATACAGAATTATCTCTGCAGACCAAGCCACCACCTAAAATCCAATGATACTTCACGCAGCAGAACTGCTTCAGCATCTCCAAAAAAATTACGAAAACGATGAGAAAAAGTTCTGACTTGTGACAAACTTCCATAAACACCCTCCCCTTCCCACATAGAATGAGTTCTGATTCACTGCAGCTAACTCTAGAATTGATCAAAAAAAAGACAAAAAAATTAACTGATCATTCCTTGAAGTATGCCTGCATAAACCGGTTTCTCTGTGCTATACCTTCTTGCAAAAGCACTCCATTGAAATTATAATAGCCTCACAGAAAAAGAAAGAAAATTCCACAAAACCCAGTATTACACGTCCTTCACGTTAATGTCCTTCCCAGGTGACCGAGAATCGTTCTAAAAATTAAAAAAACCGTGACTGACATGTATGATTACGCTGCTTCCCAATAAACACAGTCTCATTCCCTGATATGACCATATTTCAGTCTAGAACCCGTACGCCCACCTCAGTGAACCATTCTATACCATCCATAGTCTGGCCCGATCTAAAACATTAAGGAAACGGGGATCAAGTGGACAGGAAGCCATACTATATCCCACAATTCCGTTTTCGCACGGAAGTCACTATAAACTAACCAGTGTAGCGGTTCTTGTTGTATTTTTCAAGAAACTTATGTAACCTAACCCGGTTTTCCCTTCAGCCTTGTTCAATGATTAAAATAACCCATAAGAACATCGTTGAAGAAAAAACAAACGTTAATGAGTCGTATTCGAACCGCAGACCTTTCGATCTATAGCTCTCCTCTTTACCAACTATGCTACTGGCGGGTTGGTTGAGGAAGCCGTTTTTTATAATTCTTTATAGTTCTTTAACGTATATGAGTTGTCATTGCTCGTTCTCATGAATATTCATTTACGCACCACCCAGCTCCTGAAAAATAATAACGCGAACCGCTACACCGGTTAGTATTAAGTGTCTTCCTTTTCGCACATATATGAACGAACATCGCACATGTATATTAAATTATCGCATATGTATATCGTCGCAAAACATCGCATACAAATGATCGCATAAAACATATATATTAACAATTATCGAATATATATTGCAAATTATCGCACATATATTGCAAATTATCGCACATATATTACAAGTTATCGCACATATATTACATTTATTGCATACATAAAACGAATATCGCACAAAATTATGTGATAATTATCGCATATATATGAGAAACATCGCACATATCTCCTTTTACCGTTACACGGTAAAAGGTTTTATACACAGCGAAAGCTCATGCGGCCTCCCTACGCTCTCATGGCATTTCTTTGACATTCACACCCACACCTAATTTAGCACTAAGTGCAAGGTCAACAAACTGTTCATGTCAGGCCCGGCTATCGCCATACAAGAGTTAATTATGCAAAAGGTAAAAGGTCAGCAGTATGCAAATTTCTACAGTTAACTTTGGGCCAATGAGAGTCATGGGTTCCGCGTGGGGAAGCGGGGCTTTTGGCGGGTTCGAATTTTATAGCCACTCTGTCACAGCCGATTCCAGAGTCAACATCTCAATTTTTGTTAAGCAATTTTTATCCCACCACCACCCCAATGTCTCCACCAATTTTTAGTTGATTCTCAATATAGTAATCGCATGTGGCATGCGGTCATGTTGGTGTTGCATTATGATGTACATATATTAATAAATTAGATGCTAGCAATTTTGTTTTTATCTTTTGTTCACAATATAGCGCTCGCATGTGTCATGAGGCTATGTTCAGGGTACTCACAGAATTCATCAATGCTAGGGTTTATGGTGACATTCCGATATACACTGTAGCGCTCGAAAGTTTCCCGAGGCTAGTATAAGATGTATACTGTACTTATGGCTTTGATTGGCTTTGTATAGTTTATAATCCCGAATAGCGCTCGAACGTATCATGAGGCTATAATACGTTCACAATATGGCTGTACTCAGCATTTCACTGCTTCCAAGGTATTGTTTACTCATGGAATTCCCAATATAGTGTTCGCACGTATCATGAAACTATTTCCATGGGCTGTACTAATAAATTTATCTTTGGCTTTAAATATTATGTTTTTCCCCTGCCTGGCAATTTATGTCGGATTCAGACGACCAGTAACACAAGTCCTCACATTTAGCGGGCTAATAATCAAATCCGGCAGTAAATTATATTTTTGGCAAATTGCTTTGTTGTCATAGCGCTCGCGAATTTCCCGAGGCTAGATTTTCCTGACCGAATTTAACATCGGTAGATGGAAGCAACTTTGTGGTTGCATGTGGTTGCCTCTTTGGCAATGGGCATTTGGTTGCCCTGTATTGGTGGGCCTGGTGTTGCCCAGGGGATTGGTGTTCCCCTTGACCGGTCGGGCCTGGTGTTGCCCATTATAATGGTCGGGCCTGGTGTTGCCCGGGGGCCTGGGTGGCCCAAATTGTGGAATTGTTTATTTGTTGAATTGTTTCCTTTTTGCTACCGGTATGCCCTTTCACTGGTATCCGGAATAAAACATACTGCCATTTTTCGAGGCTGTGGCATCACTCAATAACTTGTCTCCTTTGTGGTTTATTTGAGTCGAAGTATAAATTGTACATTATCGAATAATGCAACGTTTGACACGCCATAGCCCTGTCTTCCTTCCTCCATAACAAACAGTCAAGATGGACTCCGAAGAAAATGAGGTGGGTCTTTATATTTTTAAGGGTCAACAGTTATGATAAAATGATATGATAATGGTATGATAAAATAGCAATTTGACTTAGTTGCGATTACACCCGTAAACGTGGCCAATCCACTCCGTATACTCCGATCCTTAATTGGCCACGACTTTATGTACGGTAAACTTGTCGAATTGGCCTCGAAAAAACCGTGCGTTTTTTCTCCATAAATGTTGCCCACATTGGTGCGAAATACCGTACCCTCTGGAGACATGAACACAATGTGTACAATGGAGACAAAACGTCTCCGGAGGGTAAATTTCTATAGATGAATAGGTCTCCATTGGGAATTTCACGAATTAGATTTTTGGATTTTACTTAAATTACTCAAAAACTAGGATTAGGATGTGGGTTAGGGTTAGTGTTTGGGTTAGGGTATAATATAGGGTATATTGGGTCGAAATTTCAACCCAGGAAAAAAATTATGGTTAAAATGGGAGCATTTTGAAAAACGTGCTCGACTTTCTAACCATTTTGTACACGAGAACAAAGCCATGTCTCCACAGTGATACAAAAATGCGAATGTGTGTTCTCATTTGAAGTTCAAGTTTCCAGTTTGGTTTACTTACTTACTTACTTACTTACTTACTTAGGTTGACGGGAATTGAATAGGCTAAGCCTTTCTGACCCCATATGTAGTGAATACTTCATGAATATGAAATAACAATGACAATGTTGGCAGAATTTTTTTGTAAAATATCCACGACCATAATAAATTGTTTATATTTGCAGGATGACATTTGCAAGATCTTGACAGCCATGAACTTGACAGCCATGAGAATTGCATTGCATCCTTCCAACAGCAGGAGGTATTTTTTAACATGTAATGTTTTTTTGGTTTTTTGTAAGGTGTAAATGAAGGCCAAGGCAAGGGCACTCTCATAGTCATAGTCTTTCTTCTTGTCTTTTTAACCGTAGTCTTGGTGATTTAATTAAGTAAACATTAAAATGTTATACCCAACACTTTTAACATTAATAGTCTTCCAGGAGAAAATAATTTTTAGACTGGGACTGGGAGTGTATACCTTAAAAGGGGTCATTAGGGGAAGATTTGGGGTTGGTCAACCATGGCCTTCAAAACAAAAAAGTTTGGTAAAGAACAATGGTTAGGGCCTATGTATTTTTTGGTTTCAGCACAAGCCTACTACAAACTGAACAATACAAATCTGTGGAAAAAAGGGAAATAAACATGCATATTTACTTCTTAATGCTGTTTTCCTGACTTTATGTTTTTGAGCCTGTTACATTTGCAAATGTTTTTAAATGTAACAGTTTTTTTAATTTATTTTTTAAAATCAATAAACACTTGTCCAAATGCTCTGTAACCCACCCCTGCTTTTTTTTAAACCATTTCTAAAAATGCAGTAGTGTAGTACTAGTAGTAGTAGTACTCGCCAAACCACAAGTGGTACAGTTAACACATGACATGTTGATTTACTTTGATTAATTTTATTTGGGGTGGCTGGTTATAAACTGGATTGCAGTAAACAAAAGAAAACAGTACACTTCTAAAACTTGTTTTTTTGTCATTACTTTAGATCACAGTGGATATTGTTCCAAAGCTGTCAGACCAGGAACTGCAATCTTTAGGTGTAACGTTAATTGGTCAGAGATTCTCACTAAAGGCGAAGTGTCGAAAAGCAAGAGGTTCGTAAGTGTAGTTGGTTACTAGAGTTTTTTAGATGGACAATCCTTAACATGCAGAACCTGATGAGATGCAATATAGCAAACTTCTTTGTTCGCAGACTGTAAAAACAAATGGGTGAAGCAATCTACTTCCAACAATTGGACAAATAGACGAAATTGGATTGGACATTACAACTTCAGACATAGGCTATTTCTGTTTACTGTACTACTTACTGCAGTTGAGTAACAATTGTATCAGTTGGTGCTTTGCACTTGCAATATCATTATATTTAATAGACGTGCTACTTTTCAGGTGATCACTATTTTTTGGTTACAATTGAAATATGAAAAACAAAGCACAAAGTATGGCATTGGCTTGCACATGAATAGTTCCTGTCTGTTAGAAAAAACTTAATTTGAATGCCTGATTAAGGAATAAATAAATACATTTTTGCATTACATTTTGTGTTTTGCAGGAAGTTTGGAGACTCCTCCTAAAGGGGTTCTTGCATTGATTAAACAAATGGGTGCAAAGAAGAAAAAGCGAGGACATGATGGTGCAGCAAGCACTTCGACTGGTAGTAGTACTGGTGAACATGCAAGTAGTTGATCCCAAACAGCCACAATAATTGTTTTTAACATATGGTGTTATCAAAAATTACCTTTCAGGGTGTATTAATTGATGTAATCATTTAAGTTATGGGAAGAATTAGTGCACCACTTGGCCGAGTCTAAGACACTGGTCTTGTTTTTGTTTTATTACTGAAATGACTTTCCATCACACTCAAAAAATATTTCAAAACAAGAAACATTCACTTCATAAAGACACTAACAGATGACAGGTACTTACAAAAGAGGGAGTTAAATTGCTGTTGCCCTCAGGCATTTAGCCCCATATAAACTCAAGATTAAAAATATTGGATTTATTTTAGAAGAACAAAAATTATGACAACAAAAAGCATATGATTAAATTTGAAAAAGTAAAATGGTTTCCAAACTCCTTAGAAAATAACGAACAAAAGCAAACAAAATGGTAAAAAGTAAAACAAAAATGACCCCCCCAAAAAATATGTTACAGGACCAGCAATTGAAACTTAAGGTTTATTTCTTAAACCTGCAGCTAATCACCATGAGACTTGCTAACTTAACCCTAACTTTCGGACCAACTATTAAGTTTTAAATTATTTTTTTTTCAACAAAAAATGCAAAGATATAATAGATCTCTCTCACAGACGTCCATCTTCGTAGGAGAACTGCAACTGCGTATTTTACGCAATCAAGCACGCGTTGCGCAGTGTGGAAAATGTTCCAAACACGCGCGATTGTTGCTCGAAATGTGTTCGAAATACGGCGCAGCCGATGCGCGTTATGCCAGTTGACGCTCAAAATGCCGATGCACGTGGCTGATCTGTAGGAAATGACGTCACTTGAGAGAGACCTATTACCCCCCCCCCCCCCCCCCCCACTTGTTCATTTAAACCACGGATATAGCAACACCTAACTTGATATAAAATCGATTGTTTTAAGTTTGGTTTTCACATCATTGAATTTGGGGTTAGCCTTGCATTGATTTTTGAAAAAAATTGTAAAATGTCTAGCAACACTGCGAAGAATACTTTCCACCAGCTAATTTGTTTATTTTACACAAGACCAATGTCTCATCTCAACAATATGTGGTCGATGTGAAATCAAAGCACTACCATATTATGGGTTATGAGCTGTCAAAAAGTTTTATATTTTCATTTTTTGCAAAAGTGCAAAAACACCCCTTTTTCAGATTAATGGTATAACCCACCCACATACCTGTTGATTTTTTTTACATTCAATGCAGCCTCTAAGGACCCATATAGCCATATTTTTGTTATATCATGTTTAATGGTAGCCGGCCTTGAAAAAAGGCATATTTCACTATTCCAAAATTGGAAAAATGTCAGAATTTGCCTACAATCTTAATTTGGCTGTTGCCATGGCAACAAAGTTATTTTAAATATTTTTTTCCATTTTGTTAGTCTGGGACAAAGGTCCATCACATATAAAAGTATGAAGAAAATCTTGTTTTGACTGTGGCCACCCTATGTTTGTTATTTACAGTCCTTTTCTCTTAATTTGTTGGACTTGTCCACTGGCCAAGTGCCAGTGGGTCTCATCATGGAGGAAGGAAACCCACCATGATCCCATTCACTATATTGAAACATAAGTGCATCCTCGCTAGTTTTTTAGTCCATGTATGTCCTTGTAAACTTATTTGATTTATTATGATTTTATTTCAGTCAAAACCAGCAGCACCTGTCTGCCTGTCTGTAGGGTGGAAAAACTATGACAAAGCAAAACACTGCTACAGACAGGTTTACTCTATGAAAGGAGGGGGTACCCACTCTATTCATGTGTCCCCTACACAGACATATGAAGGAGTGCTGAAGAAAACCGAGAAAGTTTTCTTCCCTGGGGGAAGAAATGGAAAACTAAAACTCTCGACCCTGCTTCGCCAACTTGGAAACTCGGTTGGCGACCCCATTTCCAGTGATTTGGTTCTGCAGGATGGCAGCACTTCTGAATTTACCATGTCTACATACACAGAGTACTGCACAACACAACACAAGAGGATTTATCTTTTAACCAAAGATTTGACAGTGGTAGGTACAAGCATGTGTGATGTAAAGTACTCCAACATAAAGGCTAACTTCAAGAGTCATTACATTATTATGACATCCCTAGTGCTTGAGCATGTTCATGCAAGTTCTTTTCTAGTTCCTGACATGGGTAAAGTGTATTAAAGTCCTTCAATTAGTGTGCCCTCAAAATCTTGTACATTTATAATGGGCCAGTACCTCCATAACTGGAGCCTAATAAGATAGCATAATTTCTTGACATATAAATGTCTACATGGATTGTGTATCCTTTACACTACTTCATACTACAACTAGTGAGAAATAATAATGTATGAAGATGTCGTGCACCCGATATAAATTATTCTGTGTACTAAAAGAAATGTTTTTTTTAAATGATTCGGTACGCTCAACATCATTGAGTGAACAAAATTAAGAACTCAAAATAATTCTTCATTAGTTATTTTTTCTCATCATGTGTCACATTAGGGGCTGCGTATCATACGGTTATTATGGTCAAAAGCAAAGTCTACGATTGTATCAACATTTGAAGTACATGGGGCAAGGCGGTTGGATGGAAGGGGATTTGATGTAGTGCACATAATATAATGTACATGTACATGACAATTGCAATTGTTCTACTTTACCAACAGGAAGATGACTCTGATTCTGATTCCTTGCAAGATTTTGATTTGGTAAGTTGGTATTAACTTCTCCCCTAACATTTTTTCAAAATGAATATTTTCTATATTTACTTGTATTTAAATAATTGTGAAATGGAAAAAAATGTGACGGAACTACAAAATAAAATAAAATAAATAACAGTTGTTATACTCGATTTTTTTTTAATTGTGGTAAAGAGTGAACTTACCCATTATCCAAAAGGAAAGAAAAATCATATGAAACAGAAAATTAACACAATTGAAATGCATGAATTGAAAACCTTTGTCTGTATCCATTCAAACTACATGTAACCATGCTGTTGCTCATTTGTATGTTTTCCTAACTGAAGTGCCCTTTAAAGTAGTATGGAGGTATTTTTGCTAGCAAACGAGGTTTACAGCGAAATATGTTTCTGTCTTGTTTCACTTCTACAGGAATTGAAAATATTGAGTTTATGTATTCCTATTTTAAATTGACCAGGTAGCTGATGGAGCAAAAAGGCCGCGCCTCAATGAATCCGATATTGTGTCACTCAAAAAGCCACATTCAGAGGGCCCTGTTCCCGATATAGGGATGGATGAAACGGTGCCTGTACCACAGGCATCATCTACACCACAGGCATCATCGAAACCACAGGCATCATCTACACCATCTACACAAGTACATGTAGCTGTTGCAGATCCCCAAGAGTAAGCCATTTGAAGATGAATTTTGCTGAATTTTGACAGTAAACTGGTAAATAAATTGATTGAAAGGATGCATTGCTAAATTCTGGGGATGGGATTTATACATTTTCAGTTGAGACATCAAACAAAATAATTTGTCAATGAGTACTTCAGTTAAGTGATGGTTAAGTTTAATTGATGGTTAAAAAGTTTACCAGACGGTTCCCATAAAAAATGAAACTGATAAATTACACTGAGTGGAATTTATAGTAGTGTCGTTTCCAAAATTAAACCCATCTGGTCCTTTTAAGAATCTCTTCCAGTAAGTCCGACTCTGGGTATAGGCCGATGTACATAATGTGATTGGTCACATAGTGGACTGACCGAACCTGTATTGACATACCTCCATCCAAACCCTAAAATCTATCAAGTTTGTTTTTGTTCCAGTCTTCTGTTCTCAGTTGTTGGTTTTTCAACAGGAACTATTAATTTGTCAACACATGCGTAACAATCCCTCTTCTGCAGTGATGAGGATGCTACATGTACATCATCCATAATCTGTAATGTGATGAACTATTGTGTTTGGTGGTATAATATTTATCTTTTCTTTATTGCAGCCTCTTCAGTGACCTCATAGTAATAAGCGACAGTGACGATGAGTGTCTTCCAGAAGAAAATGCTTGCCCACTTGCGGATGCAGATGTACCGTCTAAGAGGTAAAACACACACAAAACAATTTATAAGCACTTACATGATATTATCTGCATATCTGTTGAAACTGTTTGTGCTGTAAACAAGGTTTTCAACGCTGCTGAGAAATAACAGTTCATACACAAAAGTATACAATGAAATTCAAGGAGAATGTTATAGATATGTTATATGTTACATATATTTTTGGGGGCAATTACCAGACCAAAATTGTGTATGTATGTTTATATGTCCGTATGTTACGTTTTGGAGTAAAAGTACTCTCTATTTCCTAAATATTCGCCTGAATTACATTAAACTGGGAAACAAGGCTGATTGAGTACCAAGGATAATGCTGGACAATTTCAGGTCAAAAGTCATACGTCAAAGGTCAAATGATGTTAATTATGATGCAATACGGGTGATTCGCAATATAGTGCGCCCTGTTCGGCTTGCTCAATTTTTTGGAGTAGTCTGTCTGATCTATGTCAACGAACGCCGCCTTGGGTTTGTTTACATTTGTCATTCGTTTATTCGTGTGGTTTTCTCTCCCCTACATTTTGAAAAATACCTCTATTCCAAAAACCTTCTGAAAACAACGAACATATTCTGCAAGTCGGCCAATTGCTCAACAGCATGTCAGCTCTTGTCTTGAACCCAAGTGTGAGACGGCGCGCAGAGTGCTTATTTCAGTTGAATGCTTTCTGGAAGAATAGCCTCTCCTAGAGGAGGCACTGTATTGTGAATCGCAGAAATTAAAAAATGGAGGTTAATTTTGGAGGAAATTGCTTAATATTGTACATGCTGTCAGGGATTTTGATGAAACGTACATGCTTTGACCCTTTGGTGGGTAGACTCAATTCCTCTTTATGTTGCTGAGGTCAAAGGTTATGTAAGGGTCATTAGAGGTCATTGTTCAAATAGGCTTCAAATTTGTCTTTGTCTACAAAATTTGATGTTGATGTAACTTGGATAGAGTGATCCTTGGGTGAGGGGTCATGACACCTTTTCAGAAAATTTGAAGTAAAAGATCATCAGGGGTTATATGCGGACTTACTTTGAAAAAGCACATTTTGCTTTTTCCACAAAAATGTTTAACTAGTTCTCATAACTTCATGGTGACATATTTCTTGACGTTGTAAAATTGTTTAATTTTGTGTTTTTATTATTTCTATTTTTTTTAGTGGATCAACAGGATCATGATGAATTCCAACATCTACGTATTCGCCGGCACGCCATTTGGCAAGACACTTGCAGAGCATTGAAACGTTCAAATTTTGACTTCACTAAACCTCTGAAGATCACGTTTATTGCAGAACCACCAGTCGACGATGGAGGTCCATCAAGGGAGTTTTTTTCTGAAGTCTTGCGGTCCATTTTTCAAAATGGGAATTTGTTTCAGGGACAAGAAGATTGCAAAGCCATCGTGCACAATGTTGGGGCCCTGTGCAATGAAGAGTTCAAGGTTGCTGGGCAAGTGATTGCCATGTCCATGGTACATGGAGGGAGGTCACCCAGTTGCATCTCGAAGCACATGTTCAGTTACATGATTGGGGGCGTTTCTAGTGTGAAACCTTCAGTGGACGACATCAACAACAGAGGAATCAAGGAGAAAGCAGAATTGGTAATAATGGTTAATACATTGGTCAGTGCAACAAATGAAGCTTTAGAGACAATTTCATCCATGGAAACTTTTTAAGCATAAGCTAATCAGATAAAAAAAAAATATAAAAGAAATAATATGAACTTCTTTAAAAACCAATAATTTCGAGAAAGACTTGCCAAAACTAGACTAGGCAGTTGGATAGGCTAATAGAAATTGCTTAAAATAGTTTGCTGCCAAATTGATCCATGCCCAACCAACTACCAAAGACAGCATGTCAGCAAAAGAAATGGTATGGTGCTATTTTCAATATATTT
Source organism: Crossaster papposus (assembly GCA_037893245.1). Taxonomy (NCBI): domain Eukaryota; kingdom Metazoa; phylum Echinodermata; class Asteroidea; order Velatida; family Solasteridae; genus Crossaster; species Crossaster papposus. Next base: position 9,347 of record JBAIAA010000815.1, on the reverse strand, counting down.
AAAGTACAGCACATGAAGTATGGGAAAAATGATGGGAACCGTCATGACTTCATTGGGATGGGAAACTTTACCTGTACTAACCTTGCAGAAATAGTCTTACATGTATGAGAAGTGAAGAAGAATATCTCTAAAAGTAAAACAGTTTTAACTCCACAAATGGAAATACAAGGGGACAGATTTAAGACTACATGTCCTCCATTTTGATGAAGAATAATCAATTTCTTTTTCACAGTTGGTGGCAGCATCCAACGACACAACCTTTGATGACCTTCTAAAGAGCGACGCCATAATGGATCTCTTGAGTGTCTGTGGAATCCATCCCAAGCCGCGTTATACCTTGAGAGATAGGGGTGATATTCTTTCAAGGATTGCGTTGCACGACTTGATATTATCTGTCAATGCCGAAATCCACCAGTTCATGGAGGGCGTCAAGCTGTATGGTGTTCTGCAGATGATGCAGCATAATCCTGAAGATGGAAGGCTACTAATGTGCCATTCAGAAGTTTGGCACACAACACCTCAGAAGTTCTTGGATAGTCTGCAACAGCCAGAATATTCAGCAGAGGGGAGTAACCTGCGGAAGGTCGAAGTAGATGCGTTTACCTACCTGGTCCAATTTCTGGAAGATTTATCCAGTGAAGGTAAGGTTAGAAGACATACCTTTCTCAAGACAGCTTAAGTGTAGGCTATATATTTGTATTAACTTAGACCTTAATTGTCAACATAGCAATGTTTGTCTACAAATTTTCCTTTTTTTAAATTACATCAATTTCAATCAATTTTGAATCCCTAAAGAAAGATGAATTTTGTTACACACCTGTCTATGTTTCTTCCAAGTTATTCCAAAGAACTTGAAGATAACAAGTTACACAACTCCTGGAAGGTTGTTCTGCTGTCTTCATATGCACTATTATGAACGTAATTGACCTTGGCGATTACATCTTTAAAAAAACCACCAGGAGCCTATATTCTCAGCAATATTAGTGAATACCCATTCATAGTAGGGGAAAAATAAGTTTTGACCTCAAACAAATTGTAACAAATATTTTTTCTCACCACAGTGCACTTCTACAAGGTCCCTAGAATGACATATTAAAAGTCTTTAAAAATTCAAGTGGTGGAAATATGACTAATTTGCATAAATCGTTAATCCCTGCCGCGTAATATATTTATTCCAATATTTGGGTATATTATTATTATTATTATTTTTGAAAAGTTTATTTTGGTGATTCTACTTACATATCCCTACTTCAATAACATTTTCTAAAGCATATAAGTGACTGAATAATTATGAGAACATAGTAATTATCCAAAATGACAACTTCGTGACCCTATGAATGTGCGCACATTACACTGTCTTCAGATATCATCAAGTAGTCAGTATTGGTGAGCTTCGAATTCACCAAGTTGCTTACTGGCACAGTTATCATATTAAAACCTTACGGAAAATTATATAAACAATGATAACATTGTGATATTTAGCCCAGCAAACAAAAACTAATGTGTACATAAATTGGGCAAAAAAATAGTTAAAGGGTTGCCTAACATGGGAGACCTGAAAATCCCCAAAATAGTTCAAGGAAATCCCCAAAATACATTTTCACGTAGATATGGTTATTGTAAGCAACACAAATCTTAAATTTGGGGGGTTTCCTTGAACTTGTTCAAGCCTCTCACCTTAGGCAACCCTTCACCTAATTTTTAGCCCAATTTATGGACACACCATTTCCCCCAGTTTTTGTTTGCTGGGCTAAATATCACATTGTTATCATTGTTCATATGATTTTCCATAAGGTTTTAATATGATAACTGTGCCAGTAAGCAACTTGGTGAATTTGAAGCTCGTCAATACTGACTACTTGATTATATCTGGAGACAAGGAAATGCGTGCAAATTATAGGGTATAATTGTAGTCATTTTGGATAATTACTATGTTCTCATAATTATTCAGTCACTTATATGCTTTAGAAAATGTTATTGAAGTAAGGATATGTAAGTAGAATCACCAAAATAAACTTTTCAAAAAATAAAAATAAAATATATACCCAAATATGGGAATAAACATTATTACACGGCAGGGGTTAACGATTTATGCAAATTAGACATATTTCCAACACTTCGATTTTTTAAGACTTTTAGTATGTCATTCTAGAGACCTTGTAGAAGAGCACTGTGGTGAAAAAATCTTTGTTACAATTTGTTTGAGGCTAACAATACAAAATTATGTATTTTGACTGGACTATCATTTCTGTGCAGGGAGAAAGCCATATTTTGTGCATTTGAAATGTCCTCAAATGACCCCTAGATGACCTTTGACCTCGGTAATCTGAAGGTGTCAAGATCACTCCATCCAAGTGACATCAAAATCTATAAAATTATGTAGACAAAGACCAATATAAAGCCTATTTTTGCACTGACCTCTAATGACCGCGACATGAACTTTGACCTCAGTAATTTGAAGAATTGTGTCTACCCACTAAAGGGTCAAAGCATGTTAGTTTCATCAAAATCCATGAAAGCATGTAGAATGTTAAACATTTTCATCAGAAACTTATAACAGTAGATATTACTATACCTCATACATATTCATGATCGAGAGTCAAATTCTCACTGGTCCATTCACCATCACGTGCCAGCCGCTATCTTTGCTGTTTGCCAAGCGCGCACGCGAGCATTCACGCACAGGGTAAATACGCATGCTTAGTAGACTAGCACACGGGTTACCCGTGTGATAGTCTACTACGTATGCGCTTTACGATGCAATCGTGGAACTAGCACACGGGTGTAGTACGCACGCGCGAACATCGCCCAAGATACACACGAAAAGATGGCAGCTAGCACACGTAAACTTTTTTAATCGGCGTTTTCCCGAGCTCCTGAAATTGTAATGCAACTGAATATGTATGAGATATAGTAAAACAAATATAACATGGTTTATTTCGGGTGGGTAGTCGATATTAGCTTCCCTCGGTATTGGAAGTTGACAAACTAGTTCTCTCGGCTTCGCCTCGGGAACTAGTTTGTCAACTTCCAATACCTCGGGGAGCTAATATCGTCTACCCACCCTCAAACCATGTTATATTTGTATAATATTACATGGTGTTGCCCCAAACCAACAATATCTTAACTCCACCATGCAAAGCCTAAAATCTTGCTCAAGGCCTCTTCAAATTGTTTTTTCCTTTCCTAAAGGTGGACTCATCTGTGATGATCATACTGTCAGCATGAAAGAGTTCCTGTTTTTTTTAACTGGGAGTCCATGCTGCCCACCTACTGGATGGGCTTCAAGGCTAAAGGTGCAGTTTGAAGACCTTTGTTACATAAACAATATCTCACAGCAGGACCAACCGTGCAAGTGTTTTCCTACAGCATCAACCTGTGGTCCCACATTGCGGCTCCCACTGCATTTCACCGACTACGATGCCTTTCAAACATCCATCTGTCAAGCCATTTTGTGCTGCAAGGGTTTTGGACTAGTGTAAGACAATCCCCGCTGAACAATATACAGTCATATGCAGCTTCATTGTTTAACTTATATCTCTCGATAATGTTTAAAGGACCCCCAAAATGTTTTGTTTTATAGCAGTGTTTAGTGCTCGACCATGCATGAAACATCCAGAAAGTCGGGCAATACCCAAGTGAATGTGTAACGTCACGTGAAGGAGAAAACAATCAAACATTTTTTATGTTTATATATACAAACGAGGATGCTCACCTTAAACAAATCTTTAGGGATTAACTACAGGGTAAAAGAGAAATCAGGTAAAATAGGTTTACTTGCACAGTTAGCCAATTGCAATTTCAATGACAACTTTACCAAAGGTGTGTTACTTTACTTATCTTCAGAAGTGAGCCTCACATTTACTTTTTAGGGGCTTTTTCCCAAAATGAAGTGAAAAATGTAAGTAATAATTTGTTCCATCACCTTTTACATAGCTGCACATGATCTTGGATGTTTACACAAGTGGTTTGTGTGGTGGTTATTTAGCTATCTACAGTCAACTTAATAAAACTTGCTGGGACAAACAATTTTTCTTGTTGTAAAACGACCTTAGGCTGCCAGTACTAATTGATTTTGTTTTAACAACACAAATAAACAAAATGAGTCGTATCGAACCATCTGCCATGAAATACATGTTATCAAATTTTGTATTGCTTTTCAAATCAACTAGGCCTAGTTTTAGAGCATAATATCAGTTACTCCTTCCATTGTTATTCTAAAAGTACATTACATGTGTACTGGTGATTCAGGAAAAACAACTTTATATTGTGTTATTCATTCCTTGCCTAACTGCCCTAGTTGCAATATTTATCTTGCCACAGTGAATGCTGCTACAGCCAAAGAAAGTTTTTAAAGTTAATCTTCTTAACTTGTAGTCCAGGAAATCGAGTCCTTTTTCCACCAGAATTTGGACAAAAAACAGATGTGCACAACAAACTACTATTCTTAGTATTTTGCATTGGGGTGGAAGGGGGACCAAACATTCCTCCATTTTTCCATAACAAGTTAGACCATTGTTAATATAGTGTTGTATTCAAGGAATGGATATTGACCAATTAGTGTAGAAAGTTTTTTGTATACATATAAACAGTAACCCGTTAAATAAACTATATGTAACCATTTCATGTATTTTTTATTTGTTACCATATTTGTAGCCACACATTAAAGTTATAAACACATGCATTAAAAAGTAAGTGTTGAACATGAACAAGGATAATCGGTTTTATTCATAATTGTTTTAGTCACTTCAATGCTGCAATGATAAAATGTTCTGAAATGTAATCACTATTCTAGCCACCTGTCTTTGCACAACCATGATAGTTCAGTGTATACGTGTAGGTCATCCAAGTAAAACCAACCCATGAGCAAATATATCAACTTACACGAGTCTCACATTTGCCTTTAACATTTTACAAGTGAAGGCCAGAAAAGACAAAGCTTATTTGCACTGCAATGGGATAAGATTTCACCAGAAGTCCATGTTTTCACACTGTTTGTGTCCACAATTATGTTGTGTTTTCAATAAAATCCTTCAAGCGAGAAAAGAGCAGCACACCCTCCTCTGCTGATTGAGGAAAATCCCAGTCATTTTCTGTCATTGCTGCTTCAGCAAGGTCTTGGAACTCTTCAGAGCATCCAAGTACACTGAGATCATCACACATTGCATCATCAACTTCATCAACATCAGCCACTGACACTTCATGTTTGTAGTCACTGGTTCCTGGGTCAAAGGATACAGCTAAATCAGTATTCCTGAAATGTTAAAAGTTGGGACCATGGGCTTTTGGAGTAACTGAATTATACCTAAGCTGTCCTATATCCAGGGATAATTAATTTAAAGTTATCATCTATTTGTTAGATTGACAAATTATATACTAGTGCAACTTCATTAAAGATCACCAATATGCTTTAAATATTGGCATGATCACCTCGTCATAAGAAAACCACATCAGTTTGATGTAAGGCAGTGGATATTTTGCAGGATCCGGCTTCCATTTAGGCACTGAACATGCCCAGTGACTGTTTTGGGGACTTAAGAGTGGGTCCACGTAAATATTTCATATAAGTGTCCTCGGAATTTTTTTACATTTTTTTAATATGAAAGGACTTGGTGAGCAAGTAACCAAAATAGAACTTAATTTTGTTTCTATGGCCCGTTGCCATGGTAACAGGCCATGTTGTGTTTTGGGCATTTTGAGCCAGTTTCGGGGCCTCAAAAACTGTTTTTAACTCATTAAAAAAAAATCACCCAGCCAAAATGCAAAATTATATCACAAAATCAACTATATCACTACAAAGTATCATCCTTGCCCTTACTTGAGAAAAAAATAAAATGTTTTAAATGTCACCATTATGCTATTTTTAGAACATGCGTTAAAGCATGTTTTTAAAACTTGCAAAATTCTAATTTTTACCCTATATTTGTCCCTCTAAAAGTCTACTTGCCAGGGGTATCAGAATATTTTCCTTTTGGATTTGATTAGAGCCAACATTGGTCTTTCCATATCTGGTGAGAAAAGTTTGAGGGATTGTATCCTCTTTAGGCAATACTGCTTCAAAAATTGTCATTTTCCCCCAAAACAGGAACAATTAAATTTGAGGTTTTCCTTCAGTTTGAAGTAATAATACACAAAAAATAATACTTTTATTAATCTGGCGCCTTTTTCAAATCATAAGAGCGAGTTGTAGGCCTGTGAATTACTCCTACTGAATAAGCAGCCTTTTTGACGGCGACAATCTAGACTAACCCCCTCCACAGCATTTCTTACATTCCGTTTTCTGATAACATTTTATTAGTGGCATAAAAAAAAGAGGAAACTAAAGCATTATTTACACAGAACCCAACTAAAGCATTAATTTCTACAGAACCCAAAAGCCCCCTTTAAGCATGTCACCCCTCAAAAAACTACTTTATTGCTTGCAAGTGGTATCCAAAGTGTTGAGTTATAGCGCCCCCTTTTGTTGAAAGTCTTCAAAAATGAAACAAGGAAAATGACACAATATTGTTTGAAAACAGCAATAAATTGGCCCAAAACCACCTCGGGTTTTTAGTTGTGAGCTAAAATAAACCAAAGTATACTTGTAAGTGGCCGTACACCCATTTGTGGCATTGATCCCCACACCGGGGGTGAGGTTTCATTTCGTTTACAGTGGTGCAAATGACAAAAGAGGTAGGAGTATTTACTATGAATTACATGTAGATATTTCAAACAGAAATGTTTGATAATTTTGTTTCAGGTGATTACTGAGGTACACTTATACCTTAGTAAAATATGGAATGAAAAACTGTTCAGGTGGGGTGGTTGGCTTGGGTTTGTTGGTGAAGCGTGCCTCATAGCCAAGCAGCGTCTCCAGCACGACCCCATCTTTCAAGACAGAACAACTCTATCTCCAAAACAAATCCAGGACCTCCTCCACACCTGCGTCTCATCCAACTGCTTCAAATGGAGAGACCAGTTCTATGAACAATCCTCATGGGCCGCCATGGGATCTCCTCTATCCCCGGTCCTAGAGGATTTGTTCATGGTGGAATTTGAACTCAACACCATTGAAGCAGCTGACCTACGACCTGACCTGTGGCTACGCTACGTTGATGACACCTTTGTAGTGTGGCCACATGGCGCCGAAGAACTGCAGATCTTCTTCCAGCTGATCAACAAACAACATCCCCGCATCAGTTTCACCATGGAACAAGAGAGCGACAACACCATATCCCTCCTCGATGTCAAGATCACCCGCAAACCGGCCACCACTCACACAAGTTACAACGCATCTTCAATCAAGCTGAAGTCTAAGTCTTCCACACAGCACCGCACAAGATCCAAGCCAAGCTACAGTCACTTGCGAATGCAGCAAGGTATACATCGGCGAAACCGGCAGAGACTTCACCACACGACTCAAAGAACACCAAGCACACGGCAGGAAAGGAGATATTCAGAAATCTGCAATCATCAAACACTCATATGAACAAGACCATCGTATCAACTAGGATCAAGCAAATATCATCGCTCCAATCACAAGTTGGCACCCCAGACGCATCAGAGAAGCCATCGAAATCAAGTGGCACAACACAGTCCCTGAAGACATCGGTCTTCACATCAACGACATCTGGTACCCACTTCTCAAACAGAACCCAACCACCTCCAACCCACCCCAGGGAGCTCACACCCCAGCACACACAACTGCATCCAGCTGCCACAGTCCAGTGACCACCCACGACAGCATCCTGTCGTCACACCTCACTGACCACCCACAGCCTTTTAAAACATTTAAAACATTACAAAATTGTCTCAAGTAAGGGCAAGGAGGATACTTTGTAGTGATATAGTTGATTTTGTGATATAATTTTGCATTTTGGCTGGGTGATTTTTTTTAAATGAGCTAAAAACAGTTTTTGAGGCCCCGAAACTGGCTCAAAATGCCCAAAACACAAAACGGCCTGTTACCATGCCAACGGGCCATAGAAAAAAATTTAAGTTCTATTTTGGTTACTTGCTCACCAAGTCCTTTCATATTAAAAAAAAATAAAAAATGCCGAGGACACTTATCAATATCAAATATTTACGTGGACCCACTCTTAAAATTTTATCGTGACAAATGCTAGTCTGTGTCTGCGCCAACAATGTTGTCACGATTTGTTTACCGCAGTACTTAAAGTGATATAACTGGGTATTGCATTTCCGACAGTTGTGCAGAGACACAATGGTTCCCCATTCTTCTGTAACGTGGTAAACAAACTGTGAAATCAGCAGTACTTGGGTCTATTGTTTAATGAGTAATTTGACATTCAAGCATCCCTACCATACAGCTGAGGTAAGAAAAACATCTGATCTGGCTTTCCACTTGGGCCCTCCGAGTTCTTGCAATACCTGATGTGGTGCAAATTCCACAAACGTCCAGCACAATGAAGTTCTGATCTCAGTAATGGCAGAAAGCAGAACCTCATGCATTCTCTGCAGGTTAAACATTAAATTAAATCAAATTTACACAATAAGTAAATCCCAATATAAGAAAAAATAATAATATTGGTCTTATATACTTATGATTTTACGTTGTGTACTATGCAATTATAACTGACATTGACTAGTCACTAGATCATTGTACTGGCAATGTGACGGTTTGGGAAACCAGTCTCTGCACAACTGTTGAATACCCAGTCACAGCAATGTGGTAAACAAACCGTGAGGTCATCAGTACATCTATTCAATTCACAGAAGGAAATGAGTATAACCTAAAATGTGTCACATTATATATGGTGGGAAACAAATATAGCACATTCAATAAAGAAACAATATTGCAACCAGAACTACGGATCACAAGCCATTGAAACAACTGACAGATGACAAGGAAGATGAATACTTACAATTGCCATGGGCAAGAATTGTCGAGCCCCATTGACAAGCATAGCCTTGAAGAGTGTTAACCAGTACTCAATGCAACCAGACCTCATGTTGCCCCACCAACGTTCAATTCTCTGCGGTAAATTTGTTTTGTATGAAACAATATGTTGATTGTAAATGTCTTCATCAGAAAAAAACATTCCCTATATGACAGGCACATGTACATAAACATCTTTCCTCGACACTCATGTTGAATTACTACTGACGCATTTTTAGGGAAGTAAGTAGTATTCAAGGTATTAAGAAGATATTTTCTATTGTCAGTCAGTGTTGTATGAATTGTGACTCGGACTTGGACTTGAGTCTGACTCGATTCACATTTCTTCGGACTCGGACTCGAGTCACGACGATCAATGACTCGGAATTGGACTTGGACTCGGACTTGGGACTCGGACTCGATGTTTGTGACTATGACTCCACTAAAAATGTTTATTATTATTTTATTA